>NQII01000849.1:464693-476296 GCA_002778355.1 Clitarchus hookeri | reverse complement strand
CCGTCCCGTGGGCAGCCCTGTTAGTAGCACGCTGGAACTAATCTTTGGTGCACAAAGTCTCGTCTCACTTATTCGATATGAAACGATCGCTCACTGGGATGCGGACGTGTGCGGGTTGGACCTATGGAAACTCCTTCAATACAATGTTCACAGCTGCTGTACAAGAGCAATAACGCAGTAGTTCGTGTGGTGACGGGCCGACAAGCCTTCGTTTGAAGTGCGGCACTTCTGTCTGACCGGACCCCGTTACTTCTGAACCTACGTGATCGAGGATGGCCAACACGCATGAGATCGTAGGCATTTCGCAGTGGAAAAAAATATATATATATATTTGCATCGTTTAGGGTTGGACCATAAAACAGAGATTGGTTACAGAAAGTCAAGTCCCAAAATTATTTATGGACCGTTTTTACTAGCGCTAAGTGAAAATGATGCGAACTACAAGGCAAAAAAAAAGAGGGGGAGGAAATTTCAATTACTATTGCCGACTTTTCTCACTTTTCAGTGTATGTAAAATGATGCAGCATAAAATCATACATCCGCTTATCACAAGATGTTAGGAACATATATTTGGAAGACAAATTATAATATATCCAATTATATGCACTATATTGAAATAAATATCATATGCTGTATTTTATATGNATTTGGAAGACAAATTATAATATATCCAATTATATGCACTATATTGAAATAAATATCATATGCTGTATTTTATATGCATTTTGTATCTGAGTACGTACATGTTCATACAAGAAAATTTTGTTTGTGATTACCACTTAAATTTATATTAATGTTTCATTAATCAAACCTTATATTACTGAACAATTACTGTGTAACTGGATATTGTTTGCAATTTAATGATATTAATACATATTCAGTGTTTTAAGTTAATATGCAGTACTTATTAAAATAAAATAGGAGTATTTATACATGAAAAAGTATTCTNATTTGGAAGACAAATTATAATATATCCAATTATATGCACTATATTGAAATAAATATCATATGCTGTATTTTATATGTATTTTGTATCTGAGTACGTACATGTTCATACAAGAAAATTTTGTTTGTGATTACCACTTAAATTTATATTAATGTTTCATTAATCAAACCTTATATTACTGAACAATTACTGTGTAACTGGATATTGTTTGCAATTTAATGATATTAATAAATATTCAGTGTTTTAAGTTAATATGCAGTACTTATTAAAATAAAATAGGAGTATTTATACATGAAAAAGTATTCTNCATATTCAGTGTTTTAAGTTAATATGCAGTACTTATTAAAATAAAATAGGAGTATTTATACATGAAAAAGTATTCTGAAATAGTTGAAATGATCAATGTGTTGAACAAATACACTAAACAATCAGAAAATATGTATGTGTTATAAATCATTTTCATAAAGCGTAAATCGTAAGAAAAAAAAAAGTATGTAGTTTTTTGTACTATGAAAATTACATGCGATTCACTTATAAACTATTTTTATTACTCCAGTTTATGTGTGTCTATATAAAAACCCATCTATGATATTCTGAAGTACAAATATTACTTGTACATAGGACAAATAAACTGGATACACAAGCACTTCAGTTACACACGCATTGTTTACAACTCCTAGCCATAAATAATATATGAAACCAAAGTAGAATTAAAAGTACTTTCCACAAACGATGTATTTTATGTATATGTTTATATCATCGAAGTCTTCAACTGTTATTCGTGTTGTTTCGCCAACTCTCTAAATACGTTTTCTTCGTAAACTGATATTTTATTGTTCCAGCATGTAGTCTGTCTCAAAAAAATTATTAACAATCACAAATTAGCCATTTCAGAAATTAGAAAAAGAAAATATTTGTGACATTATCGCGCATCAAAAGTACTATGAACTATATTTAGATTCCAGAACAGTCCCATCAATTTGATACCCCGTGGGTTGAACCTGTAGTGTTTGTTGATGTGTGTTAAACTGTTTAGGTTCAGCCTGCCAAGCCACTCATAGTCGAGCCACCAATAGCCGAGTCACCCATAGCCGAGCCACTCATAGCCAAGACACTCATAGCCAAGCCACTCATAGCTGAGCCACTCATAGCCGAGCCACTCATAACCGAGCTACCCATAGGCCAGCCACCCATAACCGAGCCACCCATAGCCGAGCCACCCATAGCTGAGCCACTCATAACCGAGCCACTCATAACCAAGCCACACATAACCGAGCCACTCTTAGCCAAGCCACTCATAGCTGAGCCACTCATAACCGAGCCACCCATAGCCGAGCCACCCATAGCCGAGCCACTCATAACCGACGGTTTGAAAGCTCAAGAGCTACATGCGTGGAAGACATTCAGGAGGATGACTGATGTACTAATATTAAAACCCAAATTTTAACTGGGCCTTGTCAGTCCTTTCTTAAAACTTGTAGCCTCACACATTTGTAAATCGAAGTTCATTTCCGTGATGTTTCATCACATTAAAAAAATATTAAAACTNAACTTGTAGCCTCACACATTTGTAAATCGAAGTTCATTTCCGTGATGTTTCATCACATTAAAAAAATATTAAAACTTAAATATACGTTTGTTTCTGTCAGTTGTGAAGAGAGTATCAAAATTTCACTTTTTTATCGGCGCAGTCAAATAAAATACTCGTTTATGTCGAAAGAAGAGTCGGAGAAAAATTGTATGTCATGAAACTTGGAATCTTTCCCTGCCCGACGAAAATAACGTAAGTAGTTCCATACCCCGATTTGCAGAAAGAAATATACAGGTCAGTTCTTTATCAAATGAATTGTTTACCAGCAAATAAAAACCGAACTTCTTTTGTTGGAAATCTTTTCGCCAGAACGCCGTCATCATCTTATTTTGAAGAGNATGGTATTTTTTTTCCCGATACTACCTTATTACTTTCTTTCTTTTTTTACAATGAGTTTGAGCGAACCTCAGGGTAGAATCAACAAAGTATTTCAAACGAAATTTCATGCAACGTAATGTGAGTTTTGAGGCGTTCTCCTCGCAAATTTTCTTCCCTATTTCCTTCTGCACAGTAAATCAGCATAAAAGAGTAATAGATTTCAGGCAAAAGTTCATCTTGATTTATTTGGAACGTTTCCTGAATCTGAAATCCCGTAAAGTCCAACGAGCTCTGCCCAAAGCCATGTCATCTAAAGAATTTCTCTGTCTTGCGCTGTACCAGTCGACAAAACTTATAAACTGTTTTATTCTGCCGCGGACATTACTAATGAGTTATCGTCACAATTGGCGTCCTGTATTGCTTCTCTGCAAATTCGGCACATGTTCTGGTTGTAAGAAGATGGTTCAAACAGGTTTACACTAGATGCCGCAGGACTCTAATACACGTTCAAAAGAAAGCACTGCATTAAAACAAAAACGCTATACACTGTCATTCGCCATTAATTTGGTATACTGTTAGTCATTTCTTCGCCATAACTCCAACTAAAAATTCTATACAAGTATTTTGAAAGATAAAACAAATATCTGAAAATTTGGAAATTGATAATTTTTGAAAACTACGAAATAGTGTTACATAATCGTTTGTAAAGAAATTAATTTTTCTGGCAGAGAGAAAGTTGCCAATATTTCGTTATGCTTAAAATTGTTTTTGTAACTTTGTGATGCAATAGTAGCTAGCGTATCAAAAAAGCCAGGTTTAAAATGAGATTGTTAAGGTTTTTTGAAGAGCCAGCCATGCTGGTTTATCGGTAGGGCTGTGGTGTGGAAATATAAGCCCGTAAAATGCACATGCAGGAACAAATATTGTTCATATCAAGAACAGAAGATATACCACTACAGCAGCGGATATGATAGTTCCAGCTAAGTTCTAACTATTTCTACAGCGTGCAGCTCATTTAAATTTATAATTTTTTTTATTCTGCACGACTTAATAATTATATTCTTATACCAGTTGCACAAGGTTGGCACGAACTAAATGAGTGATATTAAGATCTTAATGCTTGAGGCTGAGTAAAATTTGTAAAATTTTATTTTGAAAATTAATTTGTAATCAAATTATTTTAATGAGAGAACTTAATTTGTCTTGCTCTCATGTAATATTTGCTAGCTAGTGTAGGTATCAATCACCTTTATAATTAATTTAATTGTAAAGCAAATCCCTATGAGATTCATATTTACCCCTTAACATTTGTCTGGCCACTCTGTGTTTCTTAAACTTTCTTCCATCCGTTTTATTAAATATTTGAGGAACTCTTGAGCTGCCACTGTTTTCATTTTCAGTAGCCTATCTGTAGCTATCGATTGTGTTTGGTTTTCAGTCTGTTAACTTATACATTGTTGAGCAGGATCTTAGTAAGTATCTGCCAAGGTGTACCAACTGTAAAACTGCAGTGTTAGCATGAATCTTAGTAAGTATCTGCCAAGGTGTACCAACTGTAAAACTGCAGTGTTAGCATGAATCTTAGTAAGTATCTGCCAAGGTGTACCAACTGTAAAACTGCAGTGTTAGCATGAATCTTAGTAAGTATCTGCCAAGGTGTACCAACTGTAAAACTGCAGTGTTAGCATGAAATACTCTCTCTCGAGATACACTCGAGAAATTACTCTCATCAGATATTAAAAATCATACATGAATTACATTTCATCACGTGCGTGCTATGTCCGATACAAAACCGAAATAAATTACATGTAATAATTATATATATAAACCATGTGTTCATTTGCTCGGACGCGTGTAACACTTCCGAAAAAATCAACCGATTTTCATTCTGTTTATTTACTAACCTTCCTTTCATTTCCACAAGTGTTTGTACACCTTTCTTTTTTATCTGTATTGCCTGCAAAGATACTAAAATCTGCAAAAAGCTCATTTTTACCATGCTTTCGCGTTAGGAAGCGCCTTCGTTGAGCGCTGTCCATTTATTCCATCAGAAATTCCCTTTCACTTTAAAAGAACACAGTTTCCGGTCAGATTGGCATTTGCAATGACAATAAATAAAGCTCCATGGCAGTCATTGCAAATGTGCGGAATAGATTTAGAAACAGAATGTTTTTCGCGCGGCCAATTGTATGTGTCATTTTCTAGAGTAGGAAAACCATCCAACTTATTCATACGCGCGGAAGATGATAAAACTAAAAACATTGTATACAAACAAGTACTTCAATAATAAACATTTTGAGAATANAAGTACTTCAATAATAAACATTTTGAGAATACATATACATCTATCAATTAATTTCACAGAAATGAATAGAACCAAAATATTTTATGCCACAGCAACGCGTGAGCGGGTAAGCTAGTATATTAATAATACATATTTGTATTATTTTCTCTCGGCCAAATAAAAATGTCTTGGCAAAAACATCAATGCCTATTTTAAAATATATCCAGGATGCCAGTACCCGAGTACCGATTGTTATCCTTGATACTTAATTAAAATGCTGTGCATATGATATAGATGACATGTGATTTGGTTGGCAAAGTTAATTAGGATCATAAAAGCTTAGGCCTCCATATTCCGATATTGTCTACTTTGAGGTGGTATATTTTGAAAACTATAATCATTCAAACACAAATATTTACATTTATGTGGTCTTTATATAATTCTCTTTCAGAGANTATATTTTGAAAACTATAATCATTCAAACACAAATATTTACATTTATGTGGTCTTTATATAATTCTCTTTCAGAGAATGGAATAAAACGTTATCGTGAAATATGGCCTTAATCCCTACCGACATTGGTGTACACGAGTATTCCGTTTTAGACTTTTCTGATTGCGTCTAAGATGATAGGGTTTTTCTGTAATATATTTTTTTATGTTTCCATCGCGTGCGGGGTTCGAACCCGTACAAGCGTACACAAAGTGTACTGCTACAGTATTCAGCAACAANTTATGTTTCCATCGCGTGCGGGGTTCGAACCCGTACAAGCGTACACAAAGTGTACTGCTACAGTATTCAGCAACAACAATCCGCCTCTAAAGAGACATCCAATTCATTATTCTCATATTGTTTCGCGACTCGCTACGTGATTCGAGAACTGTTCCTGCCGTGTCCGGACGATTGGAATTGGCTTCTGTGCCAAGAATGAAAGTCCCGGGTCTAACTGGCATATTCAGAGTCATGGGTGTCAATGGCGGCTGGGAGGGCATTGCCCTCTCCAAGTGTCCGGCAATGGACGGCAAGTGAGGGGGGCGGGGGCAATCTCATCCCTTGATTAAGATCATTTTTAAAAACTCATATCTGCATTTTGGTCAGTTTAACCTAATACTTTTCATTTACCTGTAAGGATTTTTCTCTCATTTCTTCATATTCTATTACCGTGAAAGTAGACAGTAATATTCCACTGACATCGCGTTCACAGGATTCAAGTGTGTTCCCTGATTCCTGAAAGATGTTTGTAAGATGGTATTTCTACCTGCTTGTGTCTCTCCTTCGCATTCTTTCTTGGATCTCGGCGGCCATCCATTAGCCCGCCCCTTGCCCCTAGCGGAAGGCAGACTCTATAATCTCTCACTACTTTGCTCGCTTCATGCTCGGCCAGCAAGAAGCCTTGTTGAGTTAGTATTCCAGGACCTGCGCTGGAGTGAAGTCGTTGTACGAATTGAATAGTGTGTAATAATATCCGGCTCGCAATGAGGCATACAGTGCTGCAAGAAGGTGCCAGACTATTACATCATTCTTTCTAAAATTTGAAGATGAAAATGTTAAGCACAGCCATTATGTGTTCATTTTTTATCAAATTTTATCAACAGAACTTGACAATGCAAACGTGTACAATTTTGAATGTATACATTGTTGGTTGATTGCTCTAAATATTACAAAAAAATTATTTGAAAAAAAAAATATGGCACCAACGTTCTACGTGCTTATATTGCCTATGACTGTCTTAATGAAAATTCACATTCAGTGAAAAGACATCGATAACAGATGGTGACACATACAATAGTATTATATTTTCTGTACAGTAACATGCTCAGATTTTCTCTCAAAACGTGAGGTCTGCTGGTACTTTCAATGCTGTACANTTATATTTTCTGTACAGTAACATGCTCAGATTTTCTCTCAAAACGTGAGGTCTGCTGGTACTTTCAATGCTGTACACTGCGATGTACATTACAGTTTGGATCGTCTTTCATAAATGTGTGCAATTTTTAGATTTAGCTATCACTAGTCATGTCGTGTTAATAATCTTGCTTATTGGTGTTGGCACTATCAAACGAAATTATAAATAATGTAAAGGCATATGTTGGCACCCAGGCAGATATTTTTACTTACAACACCACTTGTATTAAAATGTGTTGTAGCCCCTTTTTGTATTTAACACAGTTATAAGTACAAAATAAAACATACGCCTAAAGCGAGGTATGGTATACGCACCGAGAAACAGAATCCATAGAGCATTAAGGGCGTCATTGCGACGCTTTTACAAAGCATCATTGCCTCTTTACCGCTAAGAACTGAACATGTTTTTCATCCTGCAGACAGCCAGACAGGCATAATGCTTCAAACTATGAGCCAGTGGTTTTGGTGATGAAACGTGCGAGGCTAAACTCAGTGCAGATTGCAGTACAGTAGGAACTAGANACTATGAGCCAGTGGTTTTGGTGATGAAACGTGCGAGGCTAAACTCAGTGCAGATTGCAGTACAGTAGGAACTAGATTTCAGTGCAGTAGGAACTAGATTGCAGTACAGTAGGAACTAGACTGCAGTACAGATAGCATGCGCTGTTGCCAGACTCTCTACCCCATTACGANTAGATTGCAGTACAGTAGGAACTAGACTGCAGTACAGATAGCATGCGCTGTTGCCAGACTCTCTACCCCATTACGACGTTTAGAAGATCGCTTGGTTGAAGTTCTGTGTGCGCAAATACAACATTTATTTTAAGAATTCTAATATCTTGTATTATCTTAAATTGAAGGATTTAAATGATCACTCAATTAAATTTGTGTGCATTTCTTAAGTATAGTATAATCCTTTGCGTAAACAAAAAAATTAAATCATTGAAATACAGAAAACATAATTATAATAATATTATGCTTTCGTAAAATAATCCAATCATGAATGCCTTTTAATCATTATTACTATCGCTAACCAAAGTCGACACTCCTTCAATAAGACGTATGCGATACAATCATGTTCTTTAGATCTTTATGAAAACTTTCTCTTCAGTTTGATTTTCTGTTTTTACTTTGGCAGGCCTTGTTAAACTACCGTATTGTTTTAGTTCCTTTCTTAACAGCGTTGGCCATTATTTCGGAACAGCCTGTTGCTATTAAGTCCCCTNCTACCGTATTGTTTTAGTTCCTTTCTTAACAGCGTTGGCCATTATTTCGGAACAGCCTGTTGCTATTAAGTCCCCTCCCTGCCTGGCCCGAAGGCGCTGGAAATGCGCTGCAGCGTTTTTGAAATACTTGTTTTTCTTTAAAAGTATTTAACGTGTTTTCAATGTGTTTATCTACGAGAAGAACACATATTTCAAACTACTGATGATTTTCAACATGCCACGTCTAGTGTAAACATTGTATCTGAGCCCTCTTACATGGCTATATCGCTGTTATATCTGAAAACTGCTATACATGAAAACATATAAGACGGATTCATTCAAAACTTAGATAGGAAAGTGAATAGGGTAGCAATTAGTCACTTGTAATAAAAATAATAAAATCAACACCAACAAAACTTACTACATTGCTTTCACTGTAAACGAATGGATAGCCGGGTGTGCATTATTATTTCAAAGAATGCCATTTATACCAAAATATAATTTTACAATACTTAATGAAAATCATAATAACTTCCCTTAAAGTTTTAATTTCATGCTGCACTTTGTGTATCTATCTCTAACGACCTAGGTCGACGAGACGTTAAGCCCTACCTACCTACCTGCTCTTCATGCAGGCCAAATGTTATGTATTTATCGGAGTATTAGTATGAAATTCGCTGACTTCATGACTTATAAACTTTGAGTAAATGCTGCCTCTATGTAATACTGTACATTATGTCGTGTTAACAATTTATATTCTTAATAATATTTGTTGCTTCATTAACTCCTTCTAATGTAATTTCTCAGACATCTGTCTTTAGTCGATGAGAAAATCTAGATGCACACCGGGCAGTAACAGTTCGATAACTACAACACAAACGTGAAAGATGCACGCCGGCTTGCCAACGGTTGCTGCAAACTCGCAGTTTTTCCCCCCGCACAAGGCAGAGTTGGTGTGGCCTCAACACACACCTAGCCACAAGCGGCGGCTGAAGAGGTGGAAGAGGGCGGTAATATCTCTCTATCCGGTAATTAGCAGGGTGTGCACAGGGCCGTGTCAATATTTCCCTTCCCCAGAGACATATTTGCCGCGGTGAGTGGTGGTACGGCTGTCAACACAGGATCGTGGTGTTGCTCTCTGTCGCCGCCACGAGCACTGCACACGCTGTGTGCTCACGTTTCTTCGCGATCTTAACACTTCCAGGACCACACTCGAGAGTAGCTCGAGCAAAGATACTTTGGTGATTCATCCGCACGGGAAAAAAAAACTCAGCAGAGAAGTGGCAGCAGAACAGTTCTGTAACGTGGTTTCGAGGCAGCCAACTTCTGGACTAGCAACAGGATGTTCTGTTGTTTTACTAACAGTTCTTTTTTTGTGGGAACAATACAAACTGCTAAAGTTGTTCTATAGTCCAATCGTGGTTACATCCGGCATGTCTAAGGCCCTGAATAAGTTATACTTTCAAATTATTCCTTCGTCTCACGCAATCAACGCTTAACCAAGTATATAAAAGTACACCGAAGATACAGCGCACCACATTCGTGCGCACTCAGTGTAATAACATTTTGCATGATAACTATTTCTTACTAAGCATTACCAACACAACTAGCTCGTACCTATTTTATTTGTATTAGTTTAAAATTAAATGTTGTAATTTATAGATAAAATATAAGTAAAAAATATTTTTTTTTAATAAGTGTGATGGCATGCCACCAACCACCAGCTGGTAGCGCGTGCCGCAAGCAGTTCCGCACAAACTCGCCCAGTGGCCTGCACATGGCCTTGAGGGTGAGGGGGGAGAGCGCGCAGCTGGAGGAATGCCAAGGTCACCACAGACCATTATGCCGGGAGGCACGAGGGGTTACCCTGCCCGCACAGCCCAGAGGGAGAGAGTAGTCACTCTCGGGGAGTCAACGCAGCTGGTCGTGATACGCGAGCCTGAGTGTACTATGTTAGAGAGTTGTAAACTTTGACTTTAATAAACCAGTCGTGCCCCGCACATGCTGGCGTTCTTTATATTTCTGTAACTTTCCATCGCTCCTTTTAGTACTCTCCTTCTCGCGGCAGACCTGCGGGACTACAGTGGAGACCCCGATGTGATCTGGCAAGTGTTTGCTCGCGGAGCCCGGTTCGCGTCGCCACGCTCGGCGAGCGGAAGTGGGGCGCCTTCAAGAAACGATCGCATGAGGACATTCGGTGTCACTCCAGTGCGGCAAGGATGACTCGGCCATGTTAGTTCCGCCTTCTTCCACCGTCTCGGTCAACCGCGTGTCGGTCCGCGTCCCACCATTCTGGGCAGCCGACCCAGAAATGTGGTTTGTGCAGCTGGAGAACCAGTTTGGCATCGCGAAAATCACCTCATACGAGACAAAGTTATATTATGCGGTGCGTAACCTTGACTGCATGTTCGCCACCGAGGTCCGCAATATCCTCATCCTTCCCCCCTTCTTAACAAGCCTTCATCGGGTAAATATGGAAGACTGAAAACAGAGCTAATCAAGCTTCCGAGTGCCTCGCAGGAGCAGAAGACGAAGCAGCTACTGAAGCACGAGGAGATGGGCAACCGGAAGCCCTCTCAGTTCCTCCTACACCTCCGCAGTTTGGCAAGGACAGTTATCCTGGACGACCTCTTCTGGTCCTATGGGCTGGGCCGTCCCCTATCAGCGATGCAGACGATCCTGGCCATGTAGGCAAATTCCCCCCTAGACTCCCAGGCTGACCTTGCCGAAACCATCGTGGACCCCAATCTGTGACAGCAGGTGGCATAAGCAGCCTCCTTCGATGCCATGACCCCGAAGATTGGGAAAATGGCCACGACTCTGCATCAGGAGATCGCAGCAACCACAGTTCATAGTGGGCAGCACCATAGTTGCCGCAACCATTATTCATCAGAGGGACACCGTCCATGCTCTTGCACCAAGGGTCTGCCTGGGGCCTGCTCATACCACTGCCGCATCGAGGAAGCAGTCCACAAGTGCACTGCGTCCCGCCCGCACCTCACGGGAAACGACCTGAAGTATGTTGATGGCAGCCAGCGAACCCTCTCAGCCCTCAGGTTGCTGCCTGTTCATCACAGGACAAATAATTAAGGTGCTGTACTTAGTCGACACTGAAGCAGACATTTGCGCCTTCTCGCATTCGCGATTGCCAGGCAGGTGCCCTCAGTCTAGTGTCTCTATGGTTGCTGCCAGTAGCTCTTCGATAGTAACCTATGGCTCAGTCACCTTTACACTGAACTTGGGATTCGGGCAGGACTTATTCTGGCACTTTGTAGTGGCCAATGTCACCAACCCCACCCTCGGTGCTGACTTCCTTCACCGCTATGTCCTCTTGGTCAATGTTCAGAATTGATG
>NQII01000849.1:425049-464582 GCA_002778355.1 Clitarchus hookeri | reverse complement strand
TTTTTCATATCAGTCAAGCATTGCACTGTTCACCATATAACCACCACTGCCGGGCAGCCCATGCTTCTTGGCTCTAGATCGGCTGCATTTCGATAGGAGGGAGTTCGAGGAGATGCTCAAACTAGGCATGGCACGACTATCCAGCAGCCCCTTAACGACGCCTCTCCACAAGGCGCCTAAGAAAGGAGAAGAATGGTGACCCTGCTGGGACTACAGGATGCTCAATGCCTGCACCATACCAGACAGTTGCACAATACTGCATATTCAGTACTACTCACATACCCTGCATGGCAAAGCCTTTTTTTCCACTATCAACCTGGTCCTAGCATACAACCAAATCCCAGTCGCTCCTCAGGAAATTTCCAAAACTGCTATATCAACACCCTTTCAGCTGTACCAGTTCCTGTTTATGTCCTTTGGTCTGCGCAATACTGCCCAGACCTCCCAGAGATTTATGAATGAGGTCCTTCAGAGACTCGATTTTTGTGTGTCATATCTGGATGACATATTATTAGTACCCCATGATGATGCAGAGCACAAACGATATATGTACGAGATCTTCGCATGCTTTGTGGCATACCGACTACTCATAAATCCAGCTAAATGCATATTTAGTGAGTCATGGGTCACATTTCTTGAACAGAGCATTTCTGTGGACGGATCCCAGCTGCTACCGGAGAAAGTAGTCACCATACTCAACTTCCCCAAACCCATATTGGCAAAGCAGTTATGCCAATTCACCAGCATACTAAATTTTTACCCGTTTTACACATCCAAGGCTGCTGAAGTCCAGGCTCTCCTCCACAAGCTTCTGAGGGGTGACATCAAAGGTCGAGTCCTACTGATGTGGACACTGGAGAGTGACAAGGCATTTTAGAACTGCAAGACTAGCTCACTTAAACTGACCTACTGGCCCATCCTGTCCCAGAGACCCCACTGGCCACCACGACCAATACCTCCTTTGTAGTCGGGGGAGGTACTACAGCAGCAGGTTCAGGAAGCCTGGCAACCGTTACATTTTCCTCAAAGANCCAATACCTCCTTTGTAGTCGGGGGAGGTACTACAGCAGCAGGTTCAGGAAGCCTGGCAACCGTTACATTTTCCTCAAAGAAGCTAAACCCAGCCTAGTGGATTTATGCGCCTATGAGAGAGAACTCCGTGCCATCTACCTGGGGCTGCAACACTTCTGCTACATGGTCGAGGGCCGCTACTTCGCCGTCTTCACTGATCATAAGCTGCCTGTCTTCGCTTTCGCCCAGAACACCNTTTCTTATGTGTCCGACATCACGTCTTTATTAGCCAGTTCACTACAGACATCCCACACTTCACTAGATCTGCCAACACCATTGCCGACACACTGTCATGCATGGAAGCCATCACTTCCACACTGGATTAACAAGTTCTCGTAGAGTCACAAGCAGATGACAAAGAATTGCAACCGTTCCTGTGGCAGGTCACTGGTCTTCATCTTACGAAAGTCCTCTTGCTGGAGTCACGACTTGATTTGTACTGCCACATTTCCACACCAACAATGTGGCCATTCGTCACTCCCGCATTCAACCATGCNAGTCACGACTTGATTTGTACTGCCACATTTCCACACCAACAATGTGGCCATTCGTCACTCCCGCATTCAACCATGCGGCCTTCGACATGGTTCACCAGCTAGCCCATCCTGGCATCAATGCATAAGTGAAGCTGACCTCACAATAGTTTGCATGACCATCGATCTAGTCGAACTCCCATCATTGAGCACATGCCTGTCTCCCTTGTCAACAGGCGAAAATTTTCCAGCCNGACCATCGATCTAGTCGAACTCCCATCATTGAGCACATGCCTGTCTCCCTTGTCAACAGGCGAAAATTTTCCAGCCTGTCTCCTCGCTGGTTGGGACATTCCTGCTCCCATCAGCTTGGTTCAACCCTGTGCACATCGACCTGGTCATGCCCTTGACATCATCTCAAGGCATCTGCTACTGCCCCACCATGATCGACCATTCCATCCGCTGATCGGAGACTGCGCCAGTGAAGAATGTAAAGGCAGTCACAGTAGCGAGAACATGTTATGCTACATAGATAGTATGTTTTGGTATGCTGCTACATATCACCACCGACCAAGGCCACCGGTTCGAGTCGTCTCTATTATAGGAACTGGCCAACTTGGCAAGCATATCCCACCTTCGGACCACAGCCTATCATCCAGCCTCCAATGGCATGGTGGAGAGGTTGCACTGCCAGCTCAAGGAGACCATTCGCTGCCATGCTACCAAACATTGGGTGGACATTCTCCCCACAATCCTCCTAAGCATCAGGGCCACCTCATGGGATAACTTCCAAGCATCCATAGCCGACCTGGTATATAGATAACCACAGTGCTTACCTGGGGTGTTTATCTGTGCCCACCCAGACTCCCATCACATCGATGCTTCGGGACTCGTCCTGGGACCTCCACCTGCAGTTACAGGTGAGTGTGTGCAGCTCGAGGAATGCGAAAATCCTCCCAGACCATTAGGCCAGGCGGCCGTATGGGCTACCTTGCTGCACAGTCCAGAGGGGGAGAGTAGTCACTCTTGGGGAATCAATGTGGCTGGTTGTCCTACGCGAGCTTGAGTTGTAAACTTTACCTTTAATAAACCACTCGTACCCAGCACATGCTGGCATTCTTTTTATTTCTGTAACTTGCCATAGTGCATTTTATTAATCCCCTTCTCTATGCAGACCTACAAGACTACAGTGGCGACACCGACGTGTTCTCACAAGTTTTACTCATGGAGCCGCCTGGTGCACATTAGCACGATTTTCGCACAGAAGTGGGGTACCCTTAGGAAACAGTCACAGCAAAATGACAGCCCGCACTTGTGCCACAGCAAGCTGGCGAGTAATGCATGCGAGGACATGCTGCACCCCACTGCACATCCATGCTGTACAGCAGCACATAAACAAGAAGTGCACGCGAGGACATTCTGCACCACTCCGTGCATCCACACTGTGCAGCAGCATGCTAACGAGTAGTGAATGCAGGCACATTCTGCACCACATTGCGCATCAATACTGCGAGGCAGCACGTGAACAAATAGTGTGTGCAATGACATTTGGTGTCACACCATATACCCATGTCGGATGACCATGTGGTGTCGTATCTCACACCATCATAGTGTGGCAGGGGCAACTCCGAAATGACAGANTTGAGTTGTAAACTTTACCTTTAATAAACCACTCGTACCCAGCACATGCTGGCATTCTTTTTATTTCTGTAACTTGTCATAGTGCATTTTAGTAATCCCCTTCTCTATGCAGACCTACAAGACTACAGTGGCGACACCGACGTGTTCTCACTAGTTTTACTCACGGAGCCTGGTGCACATAAGCACGATTTTCGCACAGAATTGGGGTGCCCTCAGGAAACAGTCACAGCAAAATGACAGCCCGCACACTTGTGCCACAGAAAGCTGGCGAGTAATGCATGCGAGGACATGCTGCACCCCACTGCACATCCATGCTGTACAGCAGCACATAAACAAGAAGTGCACACGAGGACATTCTGCACCACTCCGTGCATCCACACTGTGCAGCAGCATGCTAACGAGTAGTGGATGCAAGCACATTCTGCACCACATTGCGCATCCATACTGCGAGGCAGCACGTGAACAAATAGTGTGTGCAATGACATTTGGTGTCACACCATACACCCATGTCGGATGACCATGTGGTGTCGTATCTCACACCATCATAGTGTGGCAGGGGCAACTCCGAAATGACAGACCCACCTTCTGCCAACCCTGTCGACAGCATGTCTGTCCATGTCCCATCATTCTGGGCAGCCAACCCAGAAATGGGTTTGTGCAGGTGGAGAACCAGTTTGCCCTCGCGGAGGTCACCTTAGATGAGACAAAGTTCCATTTTGTGGCAGGCAACCTTGACTGCAAGTTCGCCACAGAGATCCATGATATTTTCAGATGCCCTCTTTCCTTGCGCAAATATGAAATACTGAAAAAAGAGCTAATCAAACGTCCGAGTGCCTTGCAGGAGCAGAAGACGAAGCTGCCACTAGCACATGAGAAGATGGGCCGCTGGAGGCCCTCCCAGTTCCTCCGACATCGCCGCAATTTGGCAGGTACTGATATCGCGGATGACATCCTCTAATCATTGTGGCTGGGCCATCTCCCATCATCGATTCAGCTGATGCTGGCCATGTAGGCAAATTCCTCCCTGGAATCCCTGCCTGACCTGGCAGATGCCACAGTGGACACCAATCCACGACCACAGGTGGTGGAAGCAGCCTCCTTCGAGGCCATGTACGACAGGATGGCAATGCTCATGACAGCAACTCTGCATCAGGAAATCGCAGCAACCACAGACCATGGTGGACAGCATGATAGTCGCCGCAATCATTCTCCATCAGAGGGACACCGTCCATGCTATTGCACCAAGTGGTCTGCCCAGAGACTGCTGGTACCACTGCTGCTTCGGGGAAGCAGCACGCAAATGAACCCCACCCTGCCCACACTGTGGGAAATGACCCAGAGGTACATTGATGATGGTCAGCGACCTCTCTCAGCCCTCCGGTTGCCGCCTGTTCATCTGGGAACATGGAACTAAAGTGCCATTCTTAGTCGGCACTAGAGCAGACATTCGCGCCTTGTCGCGTTCGCGATTGCCAAGGAGGCGCCCTTAATCAAGTTACACTCTAGTTGCTGCTAATGTGTCGCCAATTGTAACCTATGGCCCAGTCACTATCACACTAAACTTGGGATTCAGGCGGGACTTGGTCTGGCACTTTGTAATGACCGATGTCACCAAACCCATCATCAGTGAAAACTTCCTTTACCACTATGGTCTCTTGCTCGATGTTTGGAACTGGCGCCTGGTGGACTCTACCACATCGCTTACCACAGTCGGTGCTAAAGTTGTGGGGGATATCAGTATCATCAAGACATTCGCCCAGGCAGTTATGTACCCCAATTTGATCCTCGAGTTTGCCATCCTCAACCACCCTTCAGGTGCCACCCAACCTGTTCATCATTGCACTGTTCACCACATCGATACCACCACCAGGTAGCCTGTGCATGGTAGACCATGCTGCTTTGCACCAGATCGGCTGCATTTCTCCAGGAGGGAGTTCGAGGCGATGCTCGAACTAGGCACAGCGCGACCATCCAACATCCCCTGGGCATCACCTCCTCAAATGGTGCCTAAGAAAGAATAAGTATGGTGGCCCTGTTGAGACTACAGGATGCTCAACACCCACGCCATACCAGGCAGGTGCCCAATATTGCATATTCAGGACTTCTCACATACCCTGCATGCCAAAACAATTTTTACCAATATCGATCTGATCCGAGCATACAGCCAAATCCCAGCCGCTGTTAAGGACATCTCGAAAACTGCTATAACAACTCCCTTTGGGCTGCCCAGACCTTCCAGAGGTTTATGGATGTGGTCCTCTGGACCTCGATTTTTGTGTTACATACCCAGATGACATATTATTGGCATCTTGTGATGGTGCAGAGCACAAACGACATCTAGACCAGATCTTCGCACACTTGGTGGCCAACAGACTCCTCATCAATCCACTCAAGTGCATATTTGGTGAATCATGGGTCACATTACTTGGACACAGTATTTCTGTGGACAGATCCCTGGCACTACAGGAGAAAGTAGTCGCTATTCTCAACTTCCCCAAGGCCGCTGAAGTCCAGGCTTCCTTGCACAAGCTTCTGAGGGGTGACATCAAAAGTCGAGCCCCACTGATGTGGACACTGGAGAGTTACAAGGCCTTTGAGAACTTGAAGACTAGATCGCTTAAACTGCTCTACTGGCCCAACCTGTCCCAGAGGCCCCACTGGCCACCATGACCAATGCCTCCGATTTTGCAGCAGTGGTTTCAGGGAGCCTGGCAACCATTAACATTTTTCTCAAAGAAGCTAAACCCAGCCCAATGGATTTATGCACCTATGACAGGGAACTCCTCACCATCTACCTGGAGCTCCAGCACTTCCGCTACCTGGTCGAAGGCCGCGACTTGACCGTCTTCACTGATCATAAGTTGCTTGTCTTCGTTTTCGCCCAGAACACCATCAAGTGCTTCCCCGGCTGTGGCCGACACCTGGACTTCATCAGCCAGTTCACCACGGATATCCGACACATCTTCGGGTCTGCCAACACCATTGCCGACATTCTGTCACGCACAGAAGCCATCACTTTCACACTGGATAACCAATCTCGCGCAGCGTCACAGGCAGCCGACGAAGAATTTCAACAGTTCCTGTGGCAGGATACCGGTCTGCAGCTGACGAAAGTCCACTTTCTGGAGTCACAACTTGATTTGTGCTGCCACATTTCCGCACCAACAATGTGGCCATTCATCACGCCCACATACCATCATGTGGATTTCAACGCATTCACCAGCTCGCCCATCCTTGCATCAATGCATCAGTGATGCTTGCCACACGATGGTTTGTATGGCCATCGATCAAGTCGGACTGCCGATGTTGGGAATGTGTCTGTCTTCTTTGTCAATGGGCGAAAATTTTCCAGCATGACAGCTCGCTGGTTGGATCGTTCCTGCCACCATCAGCTCTGTTCGACCATGTCCACATCGACCTGGTTGGGCCCTTGTCATCATGTCAAGGCTTCTGCTACTTCCTAACCATGCTCGACCGTTTCACCTGCTGGCCGGAGGCAGTGCCATTGGAGGATGTCGAGGCATTTTGGTTTTTAAAATGTAATTGTTATATAACTTATTTTGTTATAATTTTGTATAGAATTGCAATNGTGCCATTGGAGGATGTCGAGGCATTTTGGTTTTTAAAATGTAATTGTTATATAACTTATTTTGTTATAATTTTGTATAGAATTGCAATAATTTAGATTAGTGTTGCATGTTAAATTATGATACCACAGTAAACTCTGGAATATATTTTCATTTTTGTTTTGGGACCACGGTAGCTGAGCGGTAAGGCTGCTCGCCACCCACCAAGGCGGACCGAGTTCAATCACTGGCTGGGTTATCCTCAATTCATCTGGTCGGTGGGTTTACTCGGGGATATCCTGATTCCTCCACTGCCATATTACCATTTCATTTCACCCTCGTCTACTCTCAAGACCTCGTTTTAAGAGCCGCCCAAATCTCTCAACACATTTTTATTTGTAAAATAATAGAAAAAAAGTAAAAAATATTATTAGATTTTTCATTTGTGCCCTTGCATCTGATATCATAAACCACGATTTAACTATAAAACGATTTAAGAGAAAGTGGGTGACAACATATTGGGTAAAGTGGAGGACACCCATGTGACGGGCTCCGAAATTTCTGTCAACGGCCCTGGACACTGCCATGTACATCAAGAGCGCCTTCGCTGCTGTCGTCAGGGCTCTGAACTGGTATGCATTGTTCTCGTCGTGCTGCGTGTAGCTATGAGACTTTAAGCGCTGATGCTATAATTCTATTAATGGGAAATCTATAACGGAGTTAAATGAAAGCAAATTAACTAGTACCGCCGGAATCTACTCAAAATATTTTAAGCTATTACAGTCTGGAGATGTCATTTTAGGGCATGTTGAAGAGCTTCAAAAAAGTAAATAATAATAAGCGTTATCTGTTGATAATTATATTCCACCTTAATCTGAAGTGTTATTTCTTTTCATGTGGAAACAGACTGTGAACACATTATTCTACATGAGTAGTAGGTTAATGTTGTTTCTGGCACACATGGGTCCTGGGTGAGGAGGAACGGAAGTCCGCTTAGTTTGTTAATAGATAATAAAATAGATCTCTTTGAAAACGACTTGGTTGTTTTTTTTTTGTGTATTTTAGTTATTACAGTCTCTATTTCAAAAAAAAATACGAAATAAATATGTTTGTATTTCAATAATTATAATCCGAAATATTAACAAGTTACTTACAAACGTACTTAAAAAAGTAAGAGAAAAATTAAAGAAAAAAGCATTATGAATGTGAAAGAAAATGAATCGATAAAAATAAAGAAACGACTTTATCCAGCAAAAAATTCAATAAATTCGATGTATACATTTATTTAAGTTCAAAATTAGAAAATAAATTCGAGTTATAGTGGAAGAAAATACACATATTGAGTACCAAAATACAGGTAGGAACTAAAATGGAGGGCATTTATTTGCCTAGCATTCAAAAACTCTTACAATTAAACCGGCATGCGATACGGCATTTACTTTTACAGCAGGCTAAATCTTGTAAGTATAACATTTTGATAGTAACAGAAATTATAACAGTAATAATTGTATCTGTATACAAAATTTTGAAATAATTATAATATTTTATATTTTTATTAGTAACCGTTGTGAGCCTCACAGACTTACCAGCAGACACGGTCTTGTTTGTTTTTGAAACGAGTTGATAGTGAAATAATGTGCATCCATTTAGCACGTCAAAGTTCATATAGATACGCTTTGAAACAAGCGGGTAACGAAGTTGATAATAACGTATCGCGCTGCCTGATTTTACAGCAGGAAACACTTTGTTTTTTCTAATTCGACCAAGAGTAGAATAAATGTGTTTATATTCAAATACTCTGAAACAGGGGGAGGGGGGGTCTGAAATGGAATAATGTGCACGCGCTAGTTGTCAGGTCCCGGTGACATACTTTTAGAACTAACAGATATTTTTTTTAAGAAGTAATAACTAGTTTAAGTTCTTTGTAAACACTAGATCCTTATGACTGGAAACAGTATCGCGTAATATCGTACGTCTCGCAGGTCAGTCGCAGCAGGAACTAGTTTTAAATGGGTTACTGTCAGAGCGTCGTCTGTAGCTTGTTTGTCCGTTACCTCGGGATGCAGTATCTGGGTCGACCCGCGGTCGTTTGTCACCGAACTTCGTATGAGCGTCCATTCGTGGCCACGGCACGCGCTGTGACGTCACGGCCACGACATGCCCTATGACGTCACGGCCGTGGAAGAGACTCTCGCCCAATAAGAACGTGCGATTAACAAAATTATGTTCAAACACGGTGAGTATACATTTGATGGGGTATCGGATCGATTTATGCACTCTAATCACCGGATCGACCAATTCGTTCGTTAAATCAAATTTTAACCATTTTATTACCTCGTGTATAAACTTAAGGTACGGTAAATTGATATTACCTGATCTAGCATTGCTATTGGCAAGAATCGACTACGTTGGTGTACCTGCCATCTGCCGAGTAGTCAGTATAACATTCGCTGCCACCCCGCTTTGCAATTGTTTTTCCAATCAGTCAACTGTTCCAGTTTATGAAGATTAAATTTTTAAATACAGAGACTGTGCTACGTTTTTAAGTACATATGTGTATAGTATGGATGGGGTATAGAAGGAGAAAGGGATAAGGGAAAAAAGCAAGAAACATGCTTGTGTAAATCTTGTCATACAGTATAGTAGGCATGTACCTACGTCTGATGGCTGTGCTTTAGTTTCAGTGTCGCCGACTTTCCCGAGATTCTGCACAGGCATTTTTTAAGAATAATCTTCCTCGCATTTAATGTGAGATTATAGTCTATTCGCGGTTTCTTCACAATTTTCTAATCAAACATTTGAAAAATCACCCCGTGTATGACGGGTTTAGTTATTTCCTAAATGCATGTCAAGTTATTTCCTAAATACCGTTTATACCTCTGTTAACATAAAAGAATCTTATTTTTAGTTAAATTGAAGTTATACCCAAATTTTATTTATAAGTTATAATATCTCACTTATAATAAATATGAATAAAACCCGTGAGAAAGCATGTGAGTTGGTAGCGCCTAGAAAGAAATAGTTCTCTTGCAAAATATTATTACAACTGAGTGCGCACGAATTCGGCGTGATGTCCCTTGGTGTAATTTTCTAAACTTAGTTAAGCTTAGTTTGCACGAGGCGGAAGAATATCCAAAAAGTAGAACTTTAGCAGGGCTTCAGAAAAGTGTGTAGTAACCATGAATGGATTGTATAAGCAATACGTTTGAATTCCCGAGCTATGTATGTGCAAGCAAAGACACCAGCCGCGACTGCGTATTATTCATCGGGAAGTCACTCGCAGTATTATTACACGAGATTGCAGCTGTGCAAAGGGACACCAGCGAGTGTGCACTGTGGCCGGGAGTTGGCTTCATGCACGTGGGGAGAGGTGCAGGCGGTGGAGCTGGGAACACGCCCACGTTGCTTTTGATTTTAGCGCACGGAGTGATTATACATAGGGCCACTGACTTTTCGCGTATAAATCGGCGCACACAGTAGACTTCAATGCTATAAACACACCTCAGCTGTTGTCATATCTCCATTGGCTGCTGGTGCCGTGTCCGTCTTTGACCAAGCCAATCAGGACTAAGTAACTCCGACACTCAACCTTCGTGATTCATGCGCAAACAGTTAACATGGGCCAGAACATTTTTTAGCCAATCAAAGAAGCTGTACGACCCTACAGTGCTTTCGACTGTATCTTGTCTCGAAAGATATTCGCGAAATATCACTGCCCCTAATTATGCACTAACCTGGATTGTCAGCACATTCGCCCTCCTGTATAAACGCTGAGAAACTCAACCTCTGTAAATCATCACGGTAACTATGTGTACGGATGCATGTAGGTGGATGAATTCAGTCAGGCATCGCTATCATAAATAAGCTTAGGATTGTACCATATTAGCATAATATCATATGGCGTGCTGATAACAAGCTACTAATTCTCGTACATTACAATTACCTTGGAAGGTTGGACGGAAAACGCATAAGAGACTATTAATACTCTGAAGAAATACGGCCTACTAAGCTTAACGATACCTACCTCGTGGAAAAAATTTTGCTGTGCGAAGGAGATCGTTTATTTGTGCGCTGGTTAAGGTTTCCCGATGAAAATAATTAATGGATTCATAAGTATTATATCGTTGATTTAAAATCTTGTATTTATTTTTCCAGTGAAATTCTGCCTGCATGAACTCCGTGAAGAAAAATTAGAACATAAAATATTTCGACGCTACGAAGTTTATCGAGCATTCCCGAAGAATAAGAATAATGGAAAAATTTTATTCTGTGTAATTATTCGAATAGACAAGCCCGTTTCCCTATTAAAAACGCTATAAAAATTATTTTTTAATCATAAATGTTTTATTTTTTAAATAATTTTATATTTCCAATGTTTTGAGGCCAGCACGACTGGGATAAAACTGTGCGTGTGAGTGCGCACGCTTGCCGTGAGCTGTTATTGAATGTAGGTTGTTGTTGCTGGCATACCGTAAATTAATCGGTATTTCCTCCTCTTCCACTATCTTGAAATACTGGCCGGGCTCATCAGGTTAATGAGCCTATTCATTTTACTAGCGTCGCCGTGTACAAGTGTATTGCTGCCACCGACACGTCATACTTTGAATTCGACATGGACCCCGAGGCAGATATGGCTAGGCTTCTCTACGTCATGGTGGAAGAGGACGTCCCGAGCCCGGCGGTCTGCTCTCCTCATTCGAGATCGTCGGTTCGTGACCGAAGCAGGTCGCGGTGAGGGCTCAGGGTCGATGGCGTCGTGCCCGCAGCAGCTCGAGTCAGCACCGCCTCCACGCGGCTCGGCGAGCAGGCGTCCTCGTCCCTCCAGCGGGGGACGTCGTCGACTCACTCGTCAGCATCGGCAACATGTGATCGAGAGAAGAGACGCGACCCCGGAGCAGAGCTGTCAAGAAACACCTCCTCAGTGACGTCGGTGACGTCGAGTACGTCCAGGAGCGGCGGCCGAAGGAAGAGGACGACGACGATGAAGCTGCCCTCCAAGGCGGTGAGTTGCGGGAGCACCCGGAGAACTCCCCTCCCTCCTCTTCATTGTAATCCCTTCACTGCGGTCAGCGTTGGTCAACGTCCAACTAGGCCTCGGGGGGGAAATGATGAAGATAGTAAAGAGGAGAGGGAGGCGATAGCGTCAAATGTCGCTGACCTTGCAGAAGATATCATCCACAGAATAACTGAACGTAGCTGGGAATTGTTTGGCGAACGTGTTCACAAGAACTGCATGCAGTTTCTAGGTTCATTCCGCAACATTTTGGGATTTAGTTGCGAGGAGCAGAGGAACGACATCTCGCAGGAAGTGTATGATATCCGCGAAATGCAGCTGATTTTCGCTCATTAGATTCATGAATATTTAATAGGCAGATTACGCATCCTAGATGACGGGCTCGATGCTGCTCGCAACGAAAAGTATAGTTCGCGTGAGGAGCTGGCCGAACTTCGGCACTATGCAAAAAACAACAACGAACTTCTGCAGTTGCTGTTGCAACGGCTCTTCCCGTGGCTCGACAACTTGCAAGGGTAGATTCACTGCTAGGTATATTTTTTGACAGAATTAATGTGTCTTCAAAAGCCTTACATATAATGTGGATATGAGACATTATTTGGAGGTGCCACTGCGATATTTAAAACTGTAAGTACATAGTGTGTTTATTTTGTTTTTATAAATTCGCGTTCGGTGTAATATGTTTTGCTTTTGTCTGAGTTTTTAAAAAAAAAAAGACGCAGGCGCATGCAAATGATAATTTTTTTATGTTTGTGTCTCGTCGAATGACTTCTATTTTCTGCATAACAATTTTTTGGAACACTTTTACAGGGACTTGGAAGCTGCTTGGCGTTTTTTCTTACCTCTCCTAAACAGACTTGGCCCATATTTGAAAAGTCCAACAACAGAATACACTTGCAACACGCGAATGCAGAGTTAGATCTAGAGGCGTAAATTTACTACACGTGTAATAACTTTCAGTAAATTTATACATTAACTAAAACTTGCAATTTTTTTACTAACCCTTAAACTAATAATTTGTCATTAAAACTAGCATGTCATATTGAAAACAATGAAAGAAATGAAGTCTTAATGTTTTCCATAATATTTGTAGTGTTCTTAACAACTTAAAAAATCACTTTGCAACAACTTTATATGCCAGATGTAAATGAAGAAAAAAAATCTTTAACGTGTGTTTTGGAAACTAACGCAAATAAGCTAATAACTCATAAGATGTCTGCTAATAAATAATGCTAATATGCAAGAAACATATTTCGAAAAACAAATGTACATATTTATGACTATATTATTTTATAAACATGTGCTATTAGGTCCCCAAAGGGGCTAGTTTTTGTTTAGAATACACGAAAACATGTGTTATTTTACGAGTACTTGAGGTATGCTATAGTCGGTTCACGACTGGAAGAGACTTTCTTGAAGCCCTGCTAAAAATCTACTTTCAAGCCCATTTTGTATCCTTCCGCCAAAGGTAAACAAACATTGCCATGTGGCAGTCACATGGCAATGTTTACATGACAGTGTTTACATTCCACTGTGTGTGTGTACATGTGTTCGTACATGCACGTACCCATTATAAAAGTCATGTAATGTATATATTATTAATCAATATTCCACAAGTAAAGTTTTTAATCTTGACAATTTCACACAAAAGAATATGCAATGCAAGCGAAAAATATTTCATTCTATAAACCCAAAATGTGAGTATTAAAAATTTGATGTTTCGTGTGTGTGTGTGTGTGTGCAGGTTTGTTTTTGACTGGGGGGGGGGAGAAAAAATTTCACTTTGATTACATATTATAGATTGGCACAACACTTTGCATTGAAATGTGTCCACATTCAAGGAGTCCATCCAACAACATAAATATGGCACCGCCAATCTCTCGTAAGCCCCCGGATGGCCGTGCTGTCACGAGGTCAGGAACCGAAGTTCCCATAACTCTTATAGTGGGTTTGCAACAAAAATACAACCAGACAGACTTTGTTCAAATAATTGAGCCGGCGGTAGGCCGCTGTGTTTATGTTTTAGTTGGGCTCCGGGCCCGTATTTAATGCTATTAACCTCTGTTGCTATCTTAAAATATTTTTCCAAACAAAAATCTAACTTAAAACTAATACGAAAAGACATTGGTTTCACTAATGTCTAATATTCAAACAATTAAATTGAAACATGTTGCTAAGCAAATGCTTAGAGGAGGAACAAAATAAGTGTGCTACAGATTTTGTAAAGAAATGACAAAAACAAATTAAACATAAATAAAAAATGTGGCTCCAGTAAACAAAATATTAGGGAGAACTGTTGTTTAAAATAATTAAAGAAGCTGACAATGGTGTATCCTAACGTCTCCAGTTTGCATCAAGTTAAAACATCCTAAAGTCATAAGCTGCAGTACTTATAAATACTGTTTATTTATTTATTAGTTAGTTAGAAGTACCGGTAATAACTAATGGATTGTAGTGATTCCTTTTGCAGCAGAATTACCATAGATCAAAACAAAAAAGTACATAAACAACTCAACACAGCAGCAACTATAAAAAAAAGAAATGAATGGATCCATCTTCACTCCAAAAACTAGAAACCAATTATTTAAAAAAAATTACATTCTTTAATAGCTGCTCTCTGATGTAGACTGCTACTTTACATATAATGCTATAAAGCAATGCTCAACAACATTACCCTACAATTTTACACTACACAAAAAGATTTTGCAAAAAAAAGGATACAGCAAACGGAATGATGTGCTCCTGCAGCCAATTGATGATGGCATCCTTCCTCCAGCTACTGTTGGGGAACTTCTCCAGCTGAAATCACCACACAATACAACAAATTAAAATGTATTACCCTTGAATGTTGCCAACAGTATGTCTGTTGTATAGAATGTCTGAATTAAGCACAATTCTTTCCAAAACATAAACTTTTAAATATTTGGTTCTTGGTAGTATTTATTGGATACCAAAAGTATGATTGGATACTTCTATAATGCGAACGTGATAAGAATGTCTATAACTACTGTGCTAGACATTCTTAAACTTTTTATCATATTACATATAACTGTTTTCCCGATACCTGTGTTGACTAGCACAGAATCTAACATGTCACAAACAATATAAACATTTTATTTATTCAAAAACAAAAGGTTGGAGCTCACACCTGTGTGCTGTGATATGGTGCATTGTCCATGACCCTTCTATATTTTTGGTATCAGTAACTGTAGTTGACCCAGAAACTGAATTATGGTCCTTTTTAAATTAAGCAAATTAGGTTGGCTATGTAGCACTGAAAGTGAAACATATGACACTGATAATTTACAATAACTAAAAGACAATGGCTGTAGAACAGTGGTGTTGGGGAAATGCATTAATACACAATTGTTTACTTAAAAGATTATGACTGATTTCATCGATTACGATGTCCTCTCGTGTTTAGTGAAGTGATACAGATATGTTTAATAGTAGGGGAAGTTCCAGTTATATCGACTGTAATCTTTTTAGTGATGTATAACAATTCAATAGCAATTAACGCCGCAATGTAACTTATAAATACAAAACAAGCAGTTGCTTCAATCTTAAAATGCACCATCTCTCCATAACCTATATAAAATTAATTGGCTATAACAAACTCACTACAGAGGCAATTTTCCTTACCATTGTCAGTTGTCTTTATAATAAATTTCCACTGTATATATTGGGTTGTTTATGAAGAATCCCTCGCAGGGGTACACAAATTCCAACACAAAGTAGTTTTTATTTTTAATTACACATTGTAATACCACCTTTTGGTTAGGTGATTCATACACTCACATTTGAGTCTACATAACCCTACAATCCTAGGTTAGTGTAAAATCCAAAAATCCCAGGTTAGTGTAAAACCCAACAATCCTAGGTTAGTTTAAAAATGTGAAATAGTGATTCACCCATCGTGGGGTTAGGTTCTGTTAGGTTAGGTGGGCACATATTACGAAATTAGTCGGACGTTAATGCCCCTCGTATATTCGTGTTCTGCATCATTAGTAGAGTGGAAATATACCATTTTCCGTGAATTAGTCTTACTTTTTACAGAAAAGCCCCTAAACTTAATAATTACCCAAAAAATGTTAAAAAGACACGTAGACAACGTTCGACGACGTTATCAAGTTATTAACAAATGTTGTAAACACATTTCGTAGGCCAACATAATTGACCTAACACACACAACTTGCAAACGCAATGGTTAATACTACATATATTTTAACATACCTTAGCACTGTGGATCTAGAGAGTTTCAACATTTCTGCCGCTCTTTCCACGACGTTGAAGTGTTTCATTTCCCCTCGCCTAATTATAGGGAATACAACGATTCGGTGAGGTTAATGATGTCCTGTTGACGTTGAGTGGTGACTTCTCTGTTCTTCACCTTGCTAGAACTCATGACTGCACACAAAAACTACCGCAACATACAACGTAAAATACAGTAAATAAAATTTTAAGCAAACCTGAAATAAATTTTAAAAATATTAAACACGTTAGAACGCACTACGAGTAATCTCTTATACAGGTTACTGAAGCAAAAGGAATCTGTACGAGAAAGTTATCACAAATTAAAATCATACGTTATGAAAAACCAAATAATAAAGAGCGGATATTAGTAAAAAAAAAAACCGATAGGTTAAACAAGAATCCCACAAATTCTCTGGCACGTGTGTCGACCACACCCAGCGAACAACACAAGGAACGCTGGTTAGTAAACAAATGGCCGCTCTACTTTCACCTTGAGCGAGATCATGTAACTATGCAAAAGACGTTGAAATCTAAATACGTTAGCATCACGTCATTAATAATTGGCATAATACGATAAAATTCTTTTCGACACCCATTTGTAAGCGATAAATTAATAATTACGTTAAAACTTTGGAACTATTTACTCTCTTTGTGCTGGCAACCTGACGGCATAACTGTATCCGCGCTCGCCGCTGCTTGTAATGTTATATGCATGTAGCTAACGGCTAGGGTGTTTTTTCAAATGTTGATTTTCAAAAGTTTCTTCCCGTCGTGAACCGACTATACACTAAATAGCGTTGGGCCCCACGTCCGGGCGCCAAATTAACTTGACGCTACGCCACTGTGGAAGACAGGGTGACTTATAGCGTCGTAGTTACGTCCTCCCGGCATAGACTATATGATGCCTGAAGGTTAAGGGGTTTGCAATAATGTAGTCATTTATTGTTTCATTTTGAAGGACGAATATATTGTCTCGAATTTAACACAAATAAACTACAGCAGCACTTCCGAGGTGTGGTACCTAATTTGACTACTCGTATTAACTGTTTCCGACTTCGTGGTGTAGGGGGGGGGCTTCTCTGGACGGCGTACTGTATACTTATCTCAGCTGTGGGTGCTGGTAAGCTGTCATCTGGGGATGAGCTCCGGCGAAGTGGTAGGCCTTGGACAAAGGCCTGCATCTGTTGTCGTCTCACTGGATGGCTGTGGGGCTCGTGCTCCCGTCTTCTTGCGATTCCTTGACGCAACTCTTCCATCGGCGCAGTGGTAATCAACTGATCCCCTCTTCTCTCGTAAAGGGGTTTTTATGCATGCCAGCCTCCCCCCTTAAGTGTCGGCACGTGTCTCTATTATTAGGGGAGGGGGTGATGTGGTGGAAAGCAGAACAACACGTGCCCTGGTTCCTGAAGGTTGGGGGCAGGGAAGGTAGCACTTTGCTCCTAGCTTGCTCCATCAGCTATTTCTTCGCAGTGCATTTCCACATTGTCCTGTGGTTAGCTAAAGGGGGAGGGGGGTGTTCTCGGCACCATTATCCAGCTCGTCAGCTGTTTCTTCCGCGGTGCATGTTTTCTGAATTTAGGCGAACTGCATTTCTCTATCTCGTGATACCTCCGCGCTCAACAGATCTCACGGGCTTGCTAGAGGCGTAGGGATGTGTGTGGGTGAAGGGGGGAGGCCTAAGCCGCAGGACACGTATAACTGCGATCCGCCACCTGCCTCATGGCACGTGTCGACTGAGAGGCGCTCGCAAAGGGGGTCAGCGAGGTTTATATTCCAAAAGACGTCACACGTCATACTTATACACACAATTTCACATTACAGCTGGCATTAATGAATTGCAGAAAATGAAATATGAAGTTTTCCCCCCATAACATTTGTAAATGGTTATTCACCACTTTAAAAAAATCGCTCTACAACGACTGTAAGTGCTAGATGTAAATTAACAAACAAATCTTTAACGAATGTTTTGGAAACAAAAGCAAATATATTTACTCTCATGAGATTGCTGCTATTCAACCTTGCTAATTGGCAAGAAACGTTGCGCGAAAAACAAATGTAGGCCTACATAGTTATGATTGTATTATTTTAAAACATATGGTATTGGATCCCCAAAGAAGCTGGTTTTTATATTAAAGTACAATACACGAAAACTTGTACCATTTTTACGAGCGCTTAACTACATAATTTTTCAGTACAGTTAGCATTTCATATCCAGGACAGTGAAAGAAATAAAATCTTCAGTATTTTTTTCTATAATACTTGTAACTTGAAGACCTATGTAGGGAGAATGCCATCCATATAGCTGAATATATATTTACATACCAGCAAAAAATGGAAGTAAATATCATTAATCAGTTCAAGCGGGAATTAGAAAATAATGAGCCTATTACCTAATTTCACTCCGCATTCAGAATAAAAGCCACTAGACTACCCAGAAATATGCATGTACCGATAAAAAAAAACGTACCGTTATTGAATTTTGGTATTCCTGTCAGCGTGTGTGCTGGTGCGTGTATGTGTGCGTGAGCGTGTGAGTGTATATGTAAGGTAGACCGAGATGCCGGCTGCAGAATAATTGTAACGGTTAAAATGTTAGTGACTATTATTTATTTTAAGCATTTACAACGCAACATTTAGTGCCCGCAGACACATTTATTGGTATGTCTGTAAAAAATACCTAAGACTATAAGGAATTTGACTTTAATGGAATGTAATAGGAGCGTGGCGAGTCCACAGATAGTCTGCTTTCATATATACTTTTGAATACTTCATTCATAGGTAATCCTATTAAATCCATTATGGCATCGGGAAATAGGTATACAATCGCTGGTTCTGATATCATAGTTGAATTCACCTTAAAAATACGCAATCACAGACATGCAACACAGTATACTTAGATCTCCAAGTTTTAAACCTTAAAAATAAAATTTTTATGTATAGATACATTAGTACTTGACATCGTATTCCAAATGTGTATTGAAAATACTCACGAACGAAGAACATTTCCTCATGGAAGCATGGGAAACTGAACCCCCGCCCTCTCGAGAACAAGTCAGGTGCTCTAACCACTTAGCTCTAGCGGTTGACGCCAAGGCATGTGCTTAAGTGTTCTATATTAGATATCCAAGTGACCTGGCCACATCCCCTCCTACAGTTACATTAATTATTAATTTATTTCACACTTTGTAAAATTAATTTTTTTTTTTTTTTCAATTAGCGCATATATAGCTTATGAACACTGTTATTTGGGAGCTATTTTATATAATTTCATTTTATTTGCCATTTTAAAAGTTGTAAAGGCAAGCAGTGTATTAAAGAACTCTTTAGTTTTTCAGTCAGGTCTGGATATTAAATCGGATTACGTACCTATGATTATATTGAATTTAATATATATGTATATATTCGTTTTAAATCATTATGCAAAATAACACATATTGGCAAGTCGAGTGTCTTAAGAAAGCGAATATTTACAGGCATATTGATAGGCTCGTGAAATTCAGTTTGCAAGCATCATTTCTAGCTCCACGAATGTATGTATGCTTGTATATGCCCTTTATAGCAGTAGTGATTAGCTAAATTAAAAAAATATTTGCATTAAAGGGATTATTAACAAACTCAATTTATAACAGAATGATTACGATATGGATTACAAAAAGAAATAAAATATAATTTTTTTTATTTATTAAAACATATTACTACTCTGAAGGCCTACATACATAAAAAAATTCGCCTAAGTTCACCTTGCCTTGGATTGCTGTTTCTACATGATGGTCGTGGACAACGGCTTAACTTTGGTGCGATGGGGTCCGCTCAACAGACCATCTTGCTGCTGGGCGGCAAATGGTGCGTGGCGCGCTAGTGTGCTGCTATGAAGCTTTGCCTGCTGGGTCTTCCCTCACCTGTGCGTCTCCATGACAACGTGACGCCAGCCCATGACGCCACCAGGAGGCGTTTCCGCTCCGTGAACGTCGGAAATTGTTCCAGAAGACGACGAGAAATTTGTATAAAACGCTTGTGTTCTCCCCTGCTTGGAGAGACAGGCAAGGGACATTATTAGTGAAGGAACTGCTGTTCCTCTGTTTTAAAAGGATGGGGTGGGGGGGTGGCTTTGCATAACTATTAAAAGATATGTAATCTTCATTTTTAATTAGTTTGTTTAAAAAGGGGAAAATGTATGTTAATTATTTTATCTTTGTAGGGGATTTAATTAAAGTCATGGGATTTTAGTAACGATTTTAATCGATTTTGCAATCCCATATTGGTAATAGATATTTTTGTATTTCAAGGAAGGGGAAAATATATCATAATTTTGAAACTACTATTTTTTTTTACTGTGCAATCCGAAAGTACGCTTTATGATACCCTTTGATGACACACTAACAGGAGTCTATATTCCTTGAAAAACGAACATCTTCCTAAGGAAACAGACACGGAGTCCTATTTTCATGTGTCGGCTGAAACCGTCGCTTATAGAGAGAAAACTGCGCCACTCTGCTTCGTCAGTGCGATCAGTTGAAATAGGTCATCAATTAAGAAGTTTTTAATATATTGAAAAATTGTTTGGGCTTGCTACAGAGGTAAAGAAAGTGAACATAGTTTGGCTGCATCAAACGAATTTGCAAAATGACTTCTACAGGGGCCGTTCGTGCTGCCTGGATTCAAACTTTGGGGAAAAAAAATCCCTGCAGAAATTGCTCACCGATTCTGGTGTTATCTACAAGCCGGAAGACGGGATCGAAGTCTTGCGCCACCTGATGTGTGAGCTGGTGAGAAGAGGAGGAGTTGCTGGTCGACCTGAGGTTGAATACGCTTCAGTCACCACTTACTTTAATCTTTAATATCTTCCTAGTAGTCTGAGCGTTGGTTTCGAGGTAGTGCGTAGTTTGAATTTGGGCGCTGTAGTTAAATTGCTCGTTCAAATGGCTAAAGTAGTTTCACTTACCATCTGGGAAATAACAGTTTTATATGCTGCCATAATGTTTAAAGTACTTGAATCCATGCAGAGTGTGGTACGGCAAGCTATCAATGAGCGTATGTCACGAAATTTGTCAGGCTATTTTGCGGCAAACAGGTACTCCAGTAGCCATTGCACACCAGCACATAAACATTTTAGAAAGATTTCGGTGTCCTGGAGAATCAGTGCAACATTTTGTAAACGAGACGATTAGACTGGTAGAAGTTTTGGGTTTTCCAGTGTGTGGAATCAAATATGGTAGAAATTGTTTTTTTAATTTTTTGCATGAAAACAGTAAGTTCTTTACATTTTCAACAAAGTCACAAACGTTGCACGAGCTGTTAGCGATGGTAGTTCAGGTATAACTAACCGCTGCCGGTTGTAAGCAAAATATGGATATGGAAGTAACATCTAAAAGACGATGTAAAATTGGTTTTCGGTCAAACCATCAAACGGCGAAATGTTTTTATAAGACCCAAAAAAAGAAGGAAATTCCGTACAAGTTAAGCCGAAACATATATACCAAATTGGTTTTCGGGTAAATCACACAACGGAAAACTGTTTTAATAAAAAGGCAGAAAGTGACGGGAAAGTAATGCCGTCAGGAAACGGGGACCAGTCAGACGTAAATGAAATTTCCCGTGATCAAAAACCAATGAAAATGGTCACATTCGAATCAAATGTCCCTTGCGAGGAAAATCTGTGGGATTAGGTTCAGTTTCAAACACCAATTTGTTTAAATGGAATGGCTTGTTGTACTCTGAAGAGCCAGAAAAACTGGTACACCTGCCNGGACCAGTCAGACGTAAATGAAATTTCCCGTGATCAAAAACCAATGAAAATGGTCACATTCGAATCAAATGTCCCTTTCGAGAAAAATCTGTGGGATTAGGTTCAGTTTCAAACACCAATTTGTTTAAATGGAATGGCTTGTTGTACTCTGAAGAGCCAGAAAAACTGGTACACCTGCCTAATATCGTGTAGGGTCCCCGCGAGCACGCAGAAGTGCCGCAAGACGACATGGCATGGACTCGACTAATGTCTGTAGGTATGCAGGAGGCAATTCACACCATGAATCCTGCAGGGCAGTCTACAAATCCATAGGAGTGTGAGGCGGTGGAGATCTCTTCTGAACAGCACTTTGCAAGGCATCCCAGATATGCTAAATAGTGTTCATGTCTGACGATTTAGGTGGCCAATGAAAGTGTATAAAGTCAGAAGAGTATTCCTGGAGCCACTCGGTAGCAACTCTCGACATGTGGGGTGTCGCATTGCCCTGCTGGAATTGTCCACGTCCGTCGGAATGCACAATGGACATGAATGGGTGCAGGTGATCGGACAGGATGTTTACGTATCTGTCACCTGTCAGAGTCGTATCTAGACGTATCAGGGGTCCCATTTCACGCCAACTGCTCACGCCCCATACCATGGCAGAGCCTCCACCAGCTTGAACAGTCCCATGTCGACATGTAGGGTCCATGGATTCATGAGGATGTCTGCATACCCGTACACGTCCATCCGCCCGATACAATTGGAAACGAGACTCGTCAGACCAGCCAACGTGTATCCAGTCTCCACAGTCCAATGGTGGTATTGGCGGGCCCAGGCGATGCATAAAGCTTTGTGTCGTGCAGTCAACAACGGTACACGAGTGGGCCTTCGGCTCCGAAAGCCCATATCAACGATGATCCGTTGAATAGTTCGCACGATGGCACTTGTTGATGCCCCAAAATTGAAATATGTGCAAATTTGAGAAAGGTTTGCACGTCTGTCATATTTAATTATTCTCGTCAGTCGTCGTTTGTCCCGTTCGTTCACGATCTTTTTCCGGCCGCAGCAAAGTCGAAGATTTGATGTTTCACNATTCTCGTCAGTCGTCGTTTGTCCCGTTCGTTCACGATCTTTTTCCGGCCGCAGCAAAGTCGAAGATTTGATGTTTTACCGGATTCCCGATATTCACAGTTNTGTCGAAGATGTGATGTTTTACCGGATTCCCGATATTCACGGTACACTCGTGAAATGGTCGTACGCGAACATCCAAATGTTATCGCTACCTCGGAGATGCTATGTCCCATCTCTCGTGCGCCGACTATAACACCACGTTCAAACTCACTTAAATCTTGATAACCTGCCATTGTAGCAGTAATAACCGATCTAGCAACTTTGTCAGACGCTTGTTGTCTTATATAGGCGCTGCTGACCACATCGCGTTACTCTGATTGGTTCCATACCTCTGTTATTTGCATACACACGCCTTTACCAGTTGCCTTTACCAACCACCCAAGGACACTTCAACACCTAAAGGCCAACATCCGGGCAGAAATTGCCAACATACCTGCTGATATGCTGGTGAGGGTCATGGCAAACGCTAGAAATCGGTTTATTCAGTGTATGGGCAATGCGGGGCGTCACCTGCCAGATATGATTTCCAAAACTAAGTAGAAAAAAACTTTAGATATGTACCTACATTATACAAATAACATTTTTAATTTTCTGATTTATATAATGTGTTTTATTTCGTTTTGAAAAAAGGAAGTTATGTTGCCGCACCCGCTATTATAAAGAAGTGGACATCTTTCTGTCAGGAAAGAGATAAATATGATTATTGATTAACTCAGAGCTAATGGCTGCATTGAATAACATATTATGTATATGATTTATTTAAGAATATAAATAAATATGGAAAAAATGTTATTTTTTTATTTATTTTTTAATTTCTATCCGCTAAGAAATGTATCTACTGTTATGTATGTTTATAAATGGATGGTAGACTGCATTTTTGCATGATGAGCTTGATACTTAAATATATATAATATAGAAGTTTGTTTCCCTCTTGCGCGAATAATGGTTTGAATGTATGTTGTTTCATATGTGCTTATAGTTTGACGCTATGCCACTCGTCAGGGCACCAATTTAACTTGATGGTGCTACTGTTGTGTGCCAATTAAACTTGATGCTAGTCCCCACCTGTGGCACACAGAGTGGTTCGTAGGGTCGGAGTTAATTCCTCCAGGCACAGACTATAAGGTACCTGAAGGTTGAGGGTATTTCAATAATGTAATCTTTTGGTGTTTCATTTTGAAGGATGGGTATATTTTCTCGAGTTATAAAAACATACAGAAACACTTCCGAGGTGTGGTACTCTATTTTGGCTACTCGTATTAACTGGGAGTGACGTCGTGGTGGAGGGGGGCCTTCTCTGGATGGCGACTTGATACTTAACTCTGCTGTTGGCGCTGGTATGTGGTCGGCCTTGGGTGAGCTCCGGCGATGTGGGCGGCCTTGGCAAAGGCCCGCGTTTGCTGCCGTCTCACTAACTGCTCTACTGATGTACTGACGTACTGAGGTACTGTTGTCGCCGGGGATCCGAAGTCCCCCAGCTGCATGCGGCGCGGCTGCTCTCTCTGTGCAGCGATATGCAACTCTTCTGCTCGAAGGTCTACTGATTATAACTCTCTCACCCTCTCTGCAAAGAGGCTTATATGCTCTCCAGCTTCCCTCCCTAAGTGTCAGCACGTGTGCCACCTTGTTTGGGGCGAGGGGGCGGTGGTAGGAAACAGAACAATGCATTTCGAAAACGTGCCCTGGTTCCTGAAGGTTGGGGGTAGTGGTGATCTTGCCTCTTGAATTTACCATCTCAGCTTATTTTTCCACGGTGCGTGTTTTCTGATTTCAGGTGAACTGCGTCTCCTATCTTGTGATATCTCGGCGCTTACAAATTTTACTTGGCTTGCTAGGAGTGTAGGGGGAGGGGAAGGTGAGTGGTGGCCTCCGCAGCAGTGACACATGTAAGGCTTGGAAGCGCATGTCTGCCTCTGCTTGACCTTTCTCTGCTGTGATTACGATTGCCATGTGTCTCTCTAAGCCCCTACACTGGTTATGCCTGCGGGGGGGGGGTTGAGTGGCAGCGCAGCACTAATACTCCTAATATGTCACATGTCAAGTTCTAACACTATAAAAAATGCTATGAATCTGGCGCTTATGTAATATATCATTGTGATGGTTTACAGCTATTTTTCCCTTACAATTTTTTATATCTCTTAGCATCAATGCATAGTAGTGTTGACTTGATCGTACCTATGCTTCTCAGCTTTGTAAACTTTTTTTCGACTAATGTGAGGTATAGTACACAATGCCCATGTAATATACAAAGGCTGCTAAAAGTTTATAACTCTTTACATTAATAATTATTTTTTCTATACTACTGTGAAGTATAGTACGAACCAGAGATTATGCTAACACAGTTTCCGGACCCTTTTTTGGTCGAGAAGGTGTTACATTGCAAGGTTAATCGTCTATCCGTTAAGTGGGTAGGCTTCCACCCTCGCCACAACAGTTGAGTCCTCAGATCTGCACTTACTGATGTGTAATTTTTTTCTGCAAGAGTTGTGTATGTATTGTAATTGAATGTAATTTTGAGTAAATAAACTTTATTCTTAGACACTGAATTGTGTGTGTGTGCATTATTGTTCCTACATGCATTGTGTAAGTGTTCTTGATTTCCGCCTGCCCTGCACTCGCACTGAGCTGGGCCGGTCAAAGCCTGGGAGTGTGTTTTCATGTCATGACAGGCAGGGGTGGGGGGCGGGGTGGCACCGCACTCCCGCGCGCTGGTCGGCGCTGCTCGAGAGCGAGTGTTAACAAATACTACTACTGTAGCCTCCGGTCACTGACCGAGAATGTTGTTTCCGTTCGCCGGCTGGCAGTGTAGGAGAAAGTTGGCTCTCAGCCTCCTTCGGACGCCTACTCTCGGACGGTTATCTTGTCGGGGCGTTGTGGTAGGGACGACGTCATGGAGATAGTCTCATCGCAGGGACAGGTCGGCGTCTGGCTGGGGACGCCCCTCATGTGGAATGCATGCACATGTCGTAGGGTACTAGCTACCAACCTGTGTGTGTGTGCGCGCACATGTGTGTGTGTGTGCACATGTGTAAAGTAGGATGTGCCTCGCAGTCGGGGGCGTCGTCTCGGGGACTGCCGGTGGGGAGCCTCGCCAATCAGTGAATAGGGAGGTACAAATAGCAGCTGCATTGTGGCAGGACGACAGGGAGATAGTCCCCTCGCAGGAACAAATCGGCGTCTGGCTGGAGGGCAGCAGTGTGTGTGTGGTCATGTGTTCGTGCTGTAGGTTGTGATATCGTTTAATAATGTATAATAATAATATTCATATTAATACTAAACCTTTTTCGGGTAATATGCTAGTTTTTGCTGTATACACGATTGTTGCTGGGTAACGGCGTCATTCTGTGCATGAGGGCAACGCTGCTGCGAGGTGTAGGTAAGCGTGTGTGTGTGCGTGCTCGTGTTTGCGACCGAGAGTGTGTGTGTGAGAAATAGGGAGGCTCCGCGGGGACTGGCAGTGGAGCGTTTTTGAGGGGAAAAGGGAAATTTCGAGGGAAAAAAGAGGGGAAATAACGTAGAAAATTTTGTAAAATTGGATATGCGTCCCCGGCTCTGGCTCCGTGTGTGTGAGTGTGTGTGCGTGTCCATGTGTTGGGAGGCATGGTGTAAGGGGCTGGCAGGAAAAAAATATTACAGTCGGTACTGACTGACAAAATGGCCACCACCGACAGTCAGGCATATCATGGCAGGGACTGGAAGGGGGGAAAATACCACCGTTGTCGGTACTGACTGACAACGTCTGCCATCGACAGTCGGGGACCTTATATTTATCTATAAATTAATATATTTAAATTTAAACAACAGAGAGAAGATATATATATATATATATATATGTTCGGAATATCTAGTAATAAAGATGGAGCATTTTTCCTGTTGATGTAATTTTCTAGACTCGCTCAAGCTTTATTTGCATAAGTCGTCGGAATATTCTAAGTTACGAGAGCCTCTCATAGTCAATCAGAGATGTGGCCCTTTCGAGATGTCGGGAGTGATGTCTATGTTATGAATTAGTTGACCGTATCTAAAACAGGACAGAAATTACAGCCAATTATGCTTATAGGACATAAATTACTGTGATAATTTTCGTTGCCAGGGACGATGTCTATGTTATGAAATTGGCATCTGTATCTTAAACGGTTCGGAAATTACGAGCAACTATACTTGTAGGGCTTAAATGATTATGTGATAATTTTTTTCGTTGTCGGGGATGGTGCGTATCTTTTCGAGATGTCGGGAGTGATGTCTATGTTATGAATTTTATGTATGTATCTTAAAGGGTTCGGAAATCACGAGCAACTATGCTTATATGGTTTAAATGATTCTGTGATAATTTTATGCTTATAGGACATAAATGACTGTGATAATTTTCGTTCGCGGGGACGTTGCATATGTTATGACTTTGACGTCTGTATCTTAAACACTTCGGAAATTACGAACAACTATGCTTGTATGGCTTAAATGATTCTATAATTTTTTTTTTCGTTGTCGGAGGTGATGCGTATCTTAAACGATTCGGAACTTAGAGCCAGCTGTGCTTATACGATGTGAGAAGTTGCATAACAGGGGAGCAATGAACACGAACATTCTTCAGCCATGATTAATGGTGCTAGCTTGTCAGTGTTGATACCTCTTAGCCTCGCATAGCCAACCAGAGACGTGACCCTTTCGAGAGCCGTGCGTAGCCAATCAGAGACGAGATCCTTTCAAGAGCCTCGCATTGGCAATCACAGTTTTTTTCGTTGTCGGAGGTGATGTGTATCTTAAACGATTCGGAACTTAGAGCCAGCTGTACTTATACGATGTGAGAAGTTGCATAACAGGGGAGCAATGAACACGAACATTCTTCAGCCATGATGAATGGTGCTAGCTTGTCAGTGTTGATACCTCTTAGCCTCGCATAGCCAACCAGAGACGTGACCCTTTCGAGAGCCGTGCGTAGCCAATCAGAGACGAGATCCTTTCAAGAGCCTCGCATTGGCAATCACAGTTTTTTTTCTTGTCGGAGGTGATGTGTATCTTAAACGATTCGGAACTTAGAGCCAGCTGTGCTTATACGATGTGAGAAGTTGCATAACAGGGGAGCAATGAACACGAACATTCTTCAGCCATGATTAATGGTGCTAGCTTGTCAGTGTTGATACCTCTTAGCCTCGCATAGCCAACCAGAGACGTGACCCTTTCGAGAGCCGTGCGTAGCCAATCAGAGACGAGATCCTTTCAAGAGCCTCGCATTGGCAATCACAGTTTTTTTTCGTTGTCGAAGGTGATGTGTATCTTAAACGATTCGGAACTTAGAGCCAGCTGTGCTTATACGATGTGAGAAGTTGCATAACAGGGGAGCAATGAATGTGATCATTCTTCAGCCATGATGAATGGTGCTAGCTTGTCAGTGTTTCTACCCCTTAGTCTCATATAGCCAATCAGAGATGTGATCCTTTCGAGAGCCTCGCATAGCTAATCAGAGACGTGATCCTTTCGAGATCCTCGCATAGCCAATCACAGTTGTTTTCATTGTCGGAGGTGATGTGTATCTTAAATGCTTCGGAACTAAGAACCAGCTATGCTTATGCGATGTGAGAAGTTGCANAGAGACGTGATCCTTTCGAGATCCTCGCATAGCCAATCACAGTTGTTTTCATTGTCGGAGGTGATGTGTATCTTAATTGCTTCGGAACTAAGAACCAGCTATGCTTATGCGATGTGAGAAGTTGCATAACAGGGGGGCAATGAACACGAACATTCTTCAGCCAAGATTNTAACAGGGGGGCAATGAACACGAACATTCTTCAGCCAAGATGAATGGTGCTAGCTTGTCAGTGTTGATACCCCTTATCCTTGTATAGCCAATCAGAGATGTGATCCTTTTGAGAGCCTAGCATAGCTAATCATAGACGAGATCCTTTCGAGAGCCTCGCATGGCCAATCAGAGAGCTTATAATTATACATAGGACATAAATGACTCTGTGATAATTTTCGTTGTCGAGGGTGATGTCTATGCTACTAATTTTATGGTTGTATCTTAAATGGTTCGGAAATTACGGCCAACTATGCTTTATAAGTTCACATAGGGCATAACTAACCATGCAGTCATTTTCGTTGTCGGGGGTGTTGTCTATTTTACCAATTTGGCGGCTGTATCTTAAACGGTTCGGGAATTATGGTCAACTATGCTTATAAGTTTGCATGGGGCATAAATGGCCCTGTGATAATTTTCGTTGTCGGAGGGTGATGCCCATGTTACAAATTTGATGACTATATCTTATAAGATTCGGAAATTAGGGTCAACTATGCTTATGATGTGAGGAGTTGTATGACAGGGGCCAATGAACACCAACATTCTTCAGCTAATATTAATGGTACTGTATTGTCAGTTTCGAGAGCCTCGCATAGCCCATAAGAGACGATAGCCTCGCGTACCTGCTTGCACATTCCAGCTGGCATTGCACAATTTTCTGCTAGGTCCAGTCTCATTGTGCAAACCAGCGGGATTGTGCATAAGAAATGTTTTTAGAGAAAATTTTGGAAAATTTAAAGGGAAATTCAGGAAATTTTGACGTTGTTTGGGGATGAAAGGAAAATTTCGAGGGGGAAAAGGGGAATGACGTCATCCAAGATGGCCTCTGTGTGTCCTGTGTCCTGACTTCGACTCCGGTGTCCCAGAATCAGCTATTTATAACTACTGACTTGATATCGGGTATTGATTTTTTGTCCAGCGCCAACGCATGTATTGACGTAGCAAGAAAGGCGTTGAAATTTAGTTTTTCCTTTGATACTGTTATTGCTTTGAAAATTGAGCATTTCCGATGTCGAAAATTTCAGGTATTGCAACATTCGGAAGAGAGAGTAAAGGCATGGGACCAGTTAAAAACAGAATATAGTGATGTGCTTAGTTCAAAAGTAGGGCATTGTGAAGAGGTGCCTGTTGTTTTAACATTAAAATATAGCGAGCCTGTAGTGTGGGTGCCATACCGTGTGTCTGCGCCCAAAAAGCAAATATTCAAGTAATTAATTAAATTTTTTAAAGGAACAGGTAATTGTGGAGAAATCCACTAGTCCGTATGCGAGACGATCTTTTTTGTTATCAAAAAAAGTACCAGGCCAATATCGGTTAATATGTGATTATAGAAAAGTTAGTATTGTATGTTTAGTCATATCCAGTACCAGATACGGAAACTGTTTTCCAACACTTGCAAAGAGTAAAATATTTCACCATATTGGATTTGGATTCAGCTCTTTTACAGTGTGAGTTACATTCGGAAAGTAGAGTGCCGTAAGCGTTTTGTACCCCTTTGGTGCTGTAACAGTGGACGCGTCTGCTATAGGGGTATATTCAAGGCCCCAATGTATGTCCCGAGTGTTGAATCACGTGTTAGCACGGTACTTGTATGGGTTCGTCTTAACGTACATTGATGACGTGTGCGTGTACAGTGACACGTTGGAGGAACACTTTAACATTTGCGGACAGTGTTAGACGCATTAAGGAAGCCTGGTCTGACGGGGAACCAAGGAAAAATTAGTTGGGCACAATATGTGCGATATCTAGGGATTTATTATTTCGGAGGGTAATTTACGCACTGATACTGAGAAAATTAAATCGGTTGTTAATTTTCCACAACCAAAAAATTTAAGCGGTGTTAAAAGATTTTTAGGAATGGTTGCGTTTTATAGAAAATGTACTCCAAATTTTTCTGACCTTACAGAACCATTAAACCAGTTAAAAAGGAAAAATCTCCCTTTCGTGCGGAACGCGGAACCAGAATACGCTTTCCAAAAATTGAAAGAAATGTTAGCTAATCCTCCCGTCTTTCATTTGCCCGACTTATCTGAAGAATTTATTTTTTTTTTTGCACTATGATGCAGGTTACGTGGCCGTTGGGGCGTGTTTGAATTTAAAAAACGATGGTAATTTTGTTCCGATAAAATACGCCAGTAAATTATTAACTCAGGCAGAACGGAAATTTACTATTTATGAAAAGGAGTGTTTAAGCTGTATATGGGCAATGGAAAAGTTTTCAGATTATTTAGATCATGCTCCATTTACTTTATTTAATAACCAGGCTCTTAGTTGGTGGTTAAAATCACAAAAGCCAGCTGGTAGATTGACACTGTGGTTATTGCACCTCGCTCGCTTTAAATTTACCTTGCAGCATATAAAGGAGAGCGATAATTCTGTAGCGGATGCGTTGTCACGCATGTATCGCGAAGGCGAGTTTGAGGCTGCGGAAAATGGGGCCCCTGTGGATAGTCCGTTGTCCGATTCAGTTTCTGCTGGTGTACATGTCTTGGAATTAAACAAGTTGCAACACTTTCCCAGTGCTTTCAGAACACTAATATTCTGACACGGGATGTAAACAGATATTGTCTGGAAATAAAGACGGAAATTATTATCACGCAGTTTATAGAGGATTTCTAGGATAATGAACAAAAGAGGCAAATTCAGAGTTTTTGTACTTGAAGAACTAAGGGCAATGGTTTTTAAGTATTATCATGAATCGTTTTACGGGGGACACGTACGACGGGATAAAACAATTACCCGTGTGTTAGAACTTTTTACGTGGCCAAGAGTGCGCAACGATCTGGAAAATTGCGTCAGGTGTTTGGGTGCCAGCATGCAAAGCCGAAAAATCAAAAACCAGAAGGGCAATATGCCGGTACGGTGGCATTGTATACTTGGGAGCACATTTATTTGGGCGTAATAGGCCCCCTCCCCGGAGTACCTCTGGATACGTATATATCCTGGCTGTCATAAATAGTTTCAGCAAATTTTGTTTATTTTTTCCCTTATATAACATGAAGGCCGGAGAAATTTGTAGGGTAGTTATGCAGAGATTAAATAGCTTTTTTGGCTCACCCGTGTTTGTAGTAACTGATAATTCTATGTATTTTCTTTCTCAAGAGNTGTATACTTGGGAGCGCATTTCTTTGGGCGTAATAGGCCCCCCTCCCCGGAGTACCTCTGGATACGTATATGTCCTGGCTGTCATAGATAGTTTCAGCAAATTTTGTTTATTTTTTCCCTTGCATACCATAAAGGCCGGAGAAATTTGTAAGGTAGTTATGCAGAGATTAAATAGCTTTTTTGGCTCACCCATGTTTGTAGTAACTGATAATTCTACGTATTTTCTTTCTCAGGAGTTCAGAAATTTAAATTTTATATGGGGGGGGGTAAAGAAGGTGTAGAATGCTCCGTACCACCCTCAGGCAAATTTAGTATAACGGGTGAATCGTAACATTAAAATTATCTTACGTAGTTTTCAATCTGATATGCAACGTCACTGGGATGACGTGTTATATTTGCTTTTTCTATGTTTTAATAACATAGTGCATAGTCCTCATAAATATGCTCCATCCGAGGTATTTATGGGAAGACGTTTGATGCGCCCGTTAATAAATGTGTGGTCACTCCATAGCATTTGTTTGGAGAATGTGAGTAATAAAAAATTGGAAGAAATATGGACAGACGTGACACGTAACTTAATTACGTATCACCCAAAAAATGGAACAGAAGAGTAATGTTTCATATAAAGATTTAAACTTTAAACCATGTGATTTAATTTTAGTTGAAACTCATCACCTCAGTTCAAAAATTGATTTTTTTTTTAATGCTAAGTTAGCCTTGAAATGGCGCGGCCCGTACCAAATAGTTAGGTCTCTTTCGCTCGTGACAGTATTGAAAATTGATCCACATTCTCCTAACAAATCTGAAAAGGTTCTTATTTCCCAGTGTAAAAAATATTATGTGACCACAAATGCAGTGCAAAGGGGCCGCCCCTTCCCCTAAAAATCCCGTAAGCTGCCTTGATATTTTGGATGTGAAAATTGTATCATCCAAAAGATATTTAGAAATTATTGCTTTAAAGAAATGGTTTAGTCCCAGTATTTAGAATGGTGCTAATGATATTTATTTTAAAGGGTATTAATTATATTTAATGCTGTATACTAAGTGTTGATTGAGTAAATCAAAATATGTACATATTGTAATGTATGGAAAATTAAATCGAAAATTAAAAATACCCAGATATAGTATACGCTTATAGATTTTGAATTTAGTATTTTATATAGGTATTTTTGTGCATACCTGAGTTTTTAAAAGCAGCCCCTATCTTGTAAGAGTTGGAATTGTATGAAGTTACGTTCTACGAGCCGTCGTTTGAAGTCCCTGGTATATGTCTGTTTTATTGCTTCCTGCTGCTATCATCGAGACCTGTGTTCCACGTGAAAAGAAGCCTGGGGTAACGGTCCGGCCAGCCGACGCCTTGGAATTTTCTGGACGCGTGAGCAACACCGACGTGGTCGAGTATCAGGGGAGGAGGGATGTGACGGCCTACTCACATCAAAAATTCGCCTCAGTTCACCTCGCCTTGGATTGCTGTCTCTACATGATGGTCGTGGACAACGGCTTACCTTTGGTGCGATGGGGCCCGCTCGACAGACCATCTTACTGCTGGAGGGCAAATGGCGCGTGGCGCGCTAGTGTGCTGCTTCGAAGCTTTGCCTGCTGGCCCTTCCCTCACCTGTGCGTCTCCATGACAATGTGACGCCAGCCCCTGGCGCTACCAGGAGGCGTTTCCGCTCCGTGAACGTCGGAAATTGTTCGAGAAAACGACGAGAAATTTGTATAAAACGCTTGTGTTCTCCTCTGCTCGGGGAGACAGGCCAGGGACTTTATTAGGGAAGGAACTGCTGTTCCTCTGTTTTAAATTGGGGGGAGAGAGAGAGTTGCTTTGCATAACTATTAAAATATTTGTAATCTCCGTTTTTAATTATTTTGTATAAAAAGGGAAAATGTGTATTTTAATTATTATGTATTTGTAGGGGATTTAAAGTCATGGGATTTAGGTAAAGATTTTAAATCGATTTTGTAATCCCATATTAGTAATAGATATTTTTGTATTTCAAGAAAGGGGAAAATATATCAGAATTTTGTAACTACTGTTTTTTTTACTGTGCAAACCAAAAGTAAACTATATGATACCCCTTTGACGACACACTTTATATATCAACTACAGAGTCCACACATATGCACACAGGAGACTGACTCCACCCAAGACTAACTCCACCCAAGACTAACTCCACTCAAGACTAACTCCACCCAAGACTAACTCCATCTAAAACTAACTCCACCCAGGATTGACTCCACGCAACACTAACTCCACCCAGGAATGACTCCACCCTAGACTAATTTCACCCAAGATTGGCTCTATCCAGCACTAACTCCACCATTGACTCCATCCAAGTCTAATGCCACACAAGACCGACTTCACTCAAGACTAACTCCACCCAAGACCGAGTCCACCCAAGACTCACTCCGTCCATTACTGAGTCCATTCAAGACTGACTCCATCCAAGACTCACTCCACCCAATACTAACTTCTTGTATGACTAACTCCCTCCAAGATTGACTATCCAAGACTAAATCCACCCAAGACTGGCTCTACCCTAAACTAGCTCCATACAAGACTAACCTCGCCCAAGACTAACCTCACCCAAGACTAACCTCACCCAAGACTAACCTCACCCAAGACTAACCTCACCCAAGACTAACTCCACAAAGACTAACGCCACCCAAGACTAGCTCCACCCAAGACTAGCTCCACCCAAGACTAGCTCCACCCAAGACTACCTCCACACAAGACTGAAACCACCCAAGACTAACACCACATAAGACTGACTTCGCTCAATACTGGCACTACTCAAGAATGGTACCACCCAAAACCAAGTCCGACAACAACTGACTCCATCCAAAATTGAATCCTCCCAATACTGAGTCCACCCACGATGACTCCACCAAAGACTAATTCCACACAAGATTGGCTCCGCCCAAAATTGACTCTACTCCTGACTATCTCCTGACTATCTCCATCCATGACTAACTCCTTCCATGACTAACTCCTTCCATGACTATCTCCATCCAAGACTATATCCATCCAAGACTTTCTCCACCCAAGACAAACTTCACCCAATACTAACTCCACATAATACTAACTCCACCTTATACTAAATCCACCCTATACTAACTCCACCCTATACTAACTCCACCCTATACTAACTCCATCCTATACTAACTCCACCTAATAATGGTTCCTAACGATACTGACTGAGCCCAAGACTGGCTCCGGTCGAGAGCAGTTCCTACAAAACTGGCTACAACATCCAATAATACCAGGCCAACTAACCAGTAGTAAAATATATCTCGAAAAATGAAGCATCGAAATGAAACCTCAGAAATAAACCTAAAAAGAAACTTGTTTACCCAGAGCCGCTTATGTACAGTAACTAGTGGAACACGAATCGCCGTCTTACCCAATGAGATATACTTTAAGCTATTAGACTGTAATTATTATCGGAAATAATTTGATATTAAAGGACTGTGATATTTAACCTATGTTCAAGGCATGCAACGTGTATGGACTCCTAGCAATCTGTAAGCTAATTTTTTCTGCTTGTGTGGCCAATTCATTTGGACATCTAACATAAATCATTTAAGCATTCGCTTTGTCGTCAGCTGCTATAACTCTGTGGTCAGAGTGCCCGGCACTTTTCGAGAGGAAGCAGGTTAAGATTCCCATGCCTCCGTGAAATTATTTTGTTATCAGCTGACATGGGAAGGTCCAAAATTTACGTACTGTACATTTTTTTAACCGATTTTGCATTTAAAATGTATGTTCGATGCATTAACATGTATTTTTTAAGATCTGGGCATTTTTCAAACAATAGATATAATAATTTTTAATTCATTTGAACTATTTATGAATGCAACGATTCTTAGATGTCTGATCTTTTCAAAATTATTTTGACAAGTCTGGTCAACCTCCTGACTCGCGAGTATAATGTGAAGATGTAAGAGCATGGTGAAGGGGGTGGGGTGCAGTCGATGCTTTTCGAGTTCGTTAGGAGCGTAGGTGGTGGGTCATGTTCATTGTATGAGAGGTGGGTTGGGGGCCTACTTATTAAATCCAATGTGGTGGTCCTGTCATTGTGTTACATAATCGTTATGATAGCAAGATCATACACGCCTTGGAAATATGAGCCCGGTGTTATATAACACTGTATACTAGTGACTTGAAATTTTTTAATTATAAAATAAATTTCAATTTAAAAAAATTAGTTTTAAATATTGTTTTATTGACTTTTTGTGTGGCTTTTCGGTGGTGGAGGGGTTCAGTATACCCAAGTTATGTTGTGCGCCATAAACGACAGGACAATAAATCTCACTTTCATTTTTTATTTTTTTTAAGCATTATAAAAACGAATACATATATCCAAAAAAAACATTATGATCTGCTGCGAAACTGTTGTCATTTATTTTTTTATTCAAACGGGTAATCATTATTGAAGGTCTAAGGTGGGAAGCCAGTTTTTTAAGTCCTTTTTATTCTTTCTTTATAAATTACATTTTTTTATTAAAATTATTTTTAGGGTTACGGGTTGCTGGAAATGGCCGGTCGCATGATGGGCAGAGGAGAGGGGGGAGATGAACATCCAGTAATGCCGCCAAGTGCGACCTCCACCTGTGAGGTTATCGCAGGCGAGTTCGCCCTCCATCCTCCCCCTCGACCCTGTGCGTTCTGAGGAACTATTTCTAACTACTATTGCGGATTATATATATTTTCTTTGTTGTTTATTTAATGATTGCGTAATGGACACGAGCTGGCTGACGTAAACACCAGAAGCAAGTCACATGGCAGTGTTTATTTTGATAGGTACGCGGAAAGATACGCAACCAACCAGCTAAGAGTAAAAACTAGTACGTACTGAGAGAAAGGTTTGTCCTAGCCAACAAAAATTTTTTTTCTATAGGGTCAAAAATATATTTATTTGGCCCAAAAAAATATTTTGTTTAGTAAACAAAACTTGAAAAGAAAGATAATTAATTTTGTTTATCTAACAAAATATACACTTGAGTGAAAAAAACCTCTGTTGTGTCAAAACTGGGGACTGGCAATAAAATATTTGATTGAATAAACTGTATATATTTGCATGGCCACTCATTTCATTGCCTTCGTTCGAAAATACATCTCGAGAGTTTGTTTATATTTTTTGTAACAATTAGGAAAGTAGCAGAGTTTGTTAGTGCTGTTATTGATGCTTAATAATTGTATAAACATCATAATAAAATAAGTTCAGCGGGAAACTAAATGTAAACTTGTAAAACTTGAAATATTTATGTATTTGCACACGTTGGCCAGTATTCGAAATGTAAGTATTTAAAAATATTCTTATATTATCAGTAGTAACTTTAGCTGAGGTTGCTGGTGTGTAGTGCTTGGAAGGAAACTATCTAGGTTAGGTTCTCGGCCAAGCTTACACTTTTTTTCAATATTAACTGAAACTGTTTAATGTATCATAACCAAACAAGTCTTTAGTTGCACCAACTGAATATTTGTTTAGGGCAACCAAATATGAGCAACTTATAATTTGTTTTCAACAACATATTTTATTGCCCCTATACAAACAATTAATTTGGTCGCCCCAAACAAACTTAAACCTTATTCTCACTGAGCATAGCTTTCAAAAGTGCTCAATTTACCGTGGACAGACAGCCTTTACGCCATTCTTCATAGTTTATCGGTGGTAGGAATACGTGCGTGTTGTGGAACAGGCTAAACCTGGTCAATTGTCCATCCTTCCCACCGTGCTCCCGGTCTNTGGTAGGAATACGTGCGTGTTGTGGAACAGGCTAAACCTGGTCAATTGTCCATCCTTCCCACCGTGCTCCCGGTCTAGCAGTTCGACACGTGTCAAATTGAAGGCGACTGCAGCGCTCAATAATTGCGATGTCTCTCTAGATGACTTTGTGGATCAGTATACGGGCGCCTTAAGCGAACCGCCTGACTGCATCGTTTCTACCCTTTTTTGGCCAACAAGCGCGGGAGCTACACTGAACAGCCAAAAAAACTGGTGCACCTGCCTAATATCGTGTATGGCCCCTCTGAGCACGCAGAAGTGCCGCAAGACGACGTGGCATGGACTCGACTAATGTCTGAAGGTATGCAGGAGGCTGTTCACACCATGAATCCTGTAGGGCAGTCCACAAATCCAATCTGCGCCAATTTGAGAAAGGGTTGCACGTCTGTCACGTTTAATGATTCTCGTCAGTCGTCGTTTGTCCCGTTCTTTCGCGATCTTTTTCCGACCGCAGCGATGTCTAAGATATGATGTTTTACCGGATTCCCGATATTCACGGTACACTCGTGAAATGTCCGTACGCGAACATCCAAATGTTATAGCTACCTCGGAGAGTCTATGTCCCCTCTCTCGTGCGCCGACTGTAACACTACGTTCAAACTCACTTAAATCTTGATAACCTGCCATTGTAGCAGCAGTAACCGATCTAGCTGCCGACCGCATCGCGTTACTCTGATTGGTTCCATACCTCTGTAATTTGCATACGCACGCCTGTACCAGTTTTTTTTGGCTCTTATAAGGGTTACACTAGCACGCGCTACAAGAGCGCCATGGCCCCTACGCGCGGGGCTCTGAACTGACGTGCAGTGTTATTATAATGATGCGTGTCGTGTGCCTATGTAACTTGCAGTGGTTACTCTCATTTTATTGATGAAAAGTCTTTAGCAAAGTTCAAAACCCGCTCCTTTCGTAGTTTGTCTTGTGTTTGGTTAGTATTTTTTTAATATACAGCAATGTTGGAAAGCCGTTTTTAACTATATTGGAGGGCTTTAAAATAATGGTTACAGAACGTGTGGTAACTTTAGAAGTGCCATTCCTTCATCGTCTGAGGTATGATGTATTTTCGTAGGTAAACATACTGAGGGCACGTTTGATAGTTTCGTCAAAAAACCAGGATTGCAAACACTCTGCGGCGCAGTTGAAGCGCCAGGCAGGCAGGCGGACCCCTTAACCTCCGGCAGTATCTCTGCACTGAATCCTCCCCGCTTGCCCCGTACCAGTGGAGGTCCCAGGACAGCGTGATCGCGCACCCACCTCTCGCCCTTATCGACCCACCCGCGACGAACCTCATTTTCTGGCGTCCCCCGACCAGAAGATCTCGCGTCTGTTTANTGAAGGGGGTGGGGAGAGGGGTAGGAGCCACTATGTGGGCTTCGCCACGCCGCTCCTAGCGCACCTCGCTCCAGCCCCGACTGCGCGTGTGTCCGTTGACGTCGCCACCCTGCACACCAGCAAGTCAGCTATACTCTGTTTTGTGTAAGTTCGCTCCATTTTGACAGTTCTGTGGACATGTGCTATTTGATGATGTGCTCGTAGGTCACGGCGACAAGTCAAAATTTCTTGCACAGATGTGAATCTGAGACCCTTTGTTAGCCAGTAGAATAGTGCATTTGGACTGGCATTGTGACCTACGAGCACGTCATCGAATAATATATACCACCTTAACTGTCAGTATTTAGCGAGCTTACGTGAAACAGAGTATACATTATGCAAATAACAACATTAAGGACTCTGGCTACCAGGCCTGCGGCCACAGAGTTTAAATGGGGAATCAATGTTAAAAAATTCATTCTCAGTGCATCCAGCAACAGTGATTCAAGATGCCACCACAAAGACACTACAGAAGGAGAAGATATTACCCAAAGAAGAGTTTTAGGAATATTGGAGGACTTAGCACGGACGTTTCTAAACAGGATGATGTTTGTGTAAAGCAAGCTATGCAATGTCAAGAAAGTTATGTACTTATGTCT
>NQII01000849.1:407101-424984 GCA_002778355.1 Clitarchus hookeri | reverse complement strand
TTTTTTTAGACGGGCTCATAATAGACCCGCATCTGCTATAGGTTTTATTAACCAAATTGATATTCGTGATGTCATATGTTGGAAGACTTTTGCAATATACTACGTGACATTTCGTAAGAAATACTGGCACGTTTAGAAATATACCAATTTTATGTGCAGTATATATATATTTTTCTAAATTTCAGCATTAAAATTTGCTTTTAATAAATAATGAATGAATATACTTTTTTTGTGGTATTTTCTGAGAAGGTTGTGTTGATATTTTTTAAACGGTGATCTTTGAAATTGATGCATTTAAAAGGAATTTCTTCAACATTGATTCCTCATTTAAACTCAATGGATGCAGGCTTGGCAGGCAGGGCCCTCCAAACCTGAACAATTTGCGCACTATTATAAACAATACAATAATAATTCCAAATATTCATGTAAATACTTAAAGTTCTTTTATAAATGACTTAGTCACGAATGCTTTTATCATATTTAAGTAATTATAACAACTACGTATTCGCGATATTTATTATAAGTATGAAAATATAGAACTTGTAAAGGAAAGTTATTTACAGTGCATTCACCAGGGTCGAATATTTATGTTCCACTGTTACATGTTTAAACTTACGAAGAAAACATTTTAGCGCCTCGGCTCTTAGCAGACGTAGTCTGTTCCTCATTGGCATGTTGCGGCACTTCAAAACAGAATTTAAGGTCTTGTTCAAAGCATATTGTGTTACTATACAAAGAGAACTTTCGTCGTGAGATATAAACATAACTATGTTAACATTCTAAATTGAAAGTCTGAAGTGCTAGTCCTGTGTTTTATTGGGAAAAAGAAGAGATAAATATGATATACGAGTACATTAATTGCAAAAAATTGATCACTCGATAGAACCTCAATTTGACTACTTTATGACATTCACCTGCACGCATTCTGCTATGCTATATGGCCTTAAATAAGGCTACATGTAGTTGATTCAACTACGGTTTGCAACAATGGTGTCTGTGCGTGCGACTGGTTAGAGATGCGCGCTATCGAATAAAACCACTATCGACTAGTCGTGCGACAGTGTCTTTATACTATCGACTGAAGAGTCGAAAGTATATTTTACATCGTAATTGATCTGTGACTTGACGACTAAATATCCTAATATTCATAGCCCAACATTTCCATTGCACAAGTTCACCGTGTAACATTATCTAACGTTATTGATCAATTATTAGGAATCACAGGTGTAAGACACCCGCAAAACAAACGTTATATTTACAATAAAATTATTAGTTAGCTACAGATTAATTTAACTGGACCATCATCTTTCTTAGTAGCGAGTGGTCAAATCCACTCTAGAGAAAACAGCAACAGCAATAACACGAACGGTACGAATGACTACTGTCGACTACACATACCAATTGTAGGCCAGTCTTGGGCTGGCTATGGCAGCGAATAATAGGTAAATAAATAAGAAACGAAATGAACGACAACGGACTCTGTATTAACCATCGTCGCCGTACAGACAAATAAACTAAACTGCCAACTACTACGACTATTGTCCGTTACAATCGATTGGATTCATTCTCATTCCTCGTATGTTCAGCTCATTCCTCATGTGTTCGTGCTACGACTGTAATAGGTGATACGCTTACACAATGTTGAATACCCACCGTCTAGCCAAAGTGTTAACAAATCATCAGCTACGGATTTCAGTCGTATCTGTCATTGACAGCGAAAGAAGTGAGGCGGGATTCAGTTGATTGTTTTGAACAGTGGTTACGGTTGTTGAAAGAATCGACTAGTTCGATATGATGAGTAGATAGCGCCCATCTCTACAATCGGAATCTGCTTCGCATACGGCCGCAGGTGTCCATGTAGCGACACTGAATGAAAATTTTTGTTACTGGTTACAAAAACTATTTGGTTTATGCTTTCCAGGGCGAAACCTTGGTCATACATGGTCGTCATACATGCTAACTTGCACGGCAGTTGTGATAGGGTGTGGTAGTGAAAGAGGACTCCAATAACGACGTATACCTTGTGTGCAAAATACTTTCTTAAGTAATTTGACTGCAAAATTGAATGTATAAGAACATTGGTTTTCCAGACTAACCTGCGTAGTCAATTCATAAGCGAGATGGCAGCATGAGCGTAGGGAATGCAATAACTCAAGATACGCGTTCTAGTCTCAAACAAACAAACAAGGCAGCTTCTATAAGTATAAGTCAGTATAACAAATAAAAAATTAATAACAGTTCTGAGTGGAAGTTTTCGCAACAACGCCAATTTCCGGATTCAGGATACCTGCTCCAGCCCCTTCTCCAGCCACCCAACACAAGAGGAGACATTACCATCGAAGTTGTAGTAGGAGGTATAAAATAAAGCAGCCGGGTAGAGAAAAGGAAGAGAAGTAACAGAGCGACGAGTAAGCTAATTCGAGCCTACGTCTGTGATGTAGTTGGCTAGAATGCTGTCTCTCTATGCGACGATGAAACGGGTCCTGGCCTAGATGCACGGTGTACCGTTTTCAGGTGCAAATTAAAGATAAGTTTAGTCAGCAAACTTTCCCCTCCCCACCCTTGGGGTAAATCGACCTATAAGAAGCGGAGAAGTTGTTTAATTTAGTTATGTATAATAAAAATACAAGGAACACGATTATTTAATGATTATGCATAATAACTGCACTTTTTAACTGCTTGATGTTACATGAGATACATAACGTGTAAAATATATAACTTATAAATGTATAAAGTGTTGTGTGTGTGTGTGTGTGTTTTGTGCCTTTAACTGGATGGACTGTTGTGTTTGCAGAAATACCAACAATATACTACCTCTAAGACCCGTAGCTAATAATATTTTCTATGTCAGTGTTCAACTGACAAATGTTCTTTGCGGAACACATTAAGTGTGATGCGCCTACAGCTGTCTGGATGTTGAAGAATGTGTTGGAATGCAGGTTTTCTCACATTGTTTCTGATGGTAATGTCAAGCAACATGTTGGAACGCCGTTCGCCATTCAGTGGCCGTGCAGGCTACTCGCCAGGCCAGCCGGCGGGCCGGCCAACAGATAACCTTCCGCACCACGCAGTGGCCAATCAGACACTAACCCCGTTCACGGAGCCTCGCGCATTTCAAGGCTGTTCGCTTTAAAGTGAACACTTTTGAAAGCCCTTCTTGTATGCACGCTGTGTATCCTTTCACAATACGTAAAATTGACATTGCCATGGACCTAATCAATTTATTCATGCGTTAGTCTAGAAAACTGTCAAATTATTGGGGGAAAAAAAATATTTCACAGATTTATTAATTCTAGCTCTCGTGTGCATTTTAAAAGATAGAAAGCAAAATAAATAATTTCAGTATTCGCAAATGTTTGCCCAGCACTTTCAATTCAATGTTAAAACATAGAACTACTTTCCCTCGGTCGTTACCAACTTTACTAGGCACATGTTATTCAGTGTGCCCGTTAAAACATATGCCGACACGGGCAGTGACATTTTTCAAACGTTGATTTCAAAAGTGCTCGCTATACCGTGAATGGCCTCTACTCTGTAGTAGTGCACTGAAACGCCCAATTTTTTTTTAACCGCTTAGTCCAATATGTATCCAAAATCTGTAGTTACGGAGGTTGCCCTCTGACATTAGTCCTATTGTTCGCTTAAATTCGGAAGCTAAATAAAAAAATTNAATCTGTAGTTACGGAGGTTGCCCTCTGACATTAGTCCTATTGTTCGCTTAAATTCGGAAGCTAAATAAAAAAATTCCCAGTATATAGTATTTATAGTTCCGTTTTTGTTTTTTATAATTTGGTAGAAAGTAACAAGAGACACATACTAGCATTGGCCTCTAGTAAAGTTTTATTTATTCATTAATTTATTTAGTTAAGTATTATTTATTTTCACTATAGCGTTCCTTTGTTGGTAGACCTGCAATACGCACTATGCCGTTCAAGTAGAAAAAGTTCGAGATAAGTTTTTTAAGAGGGGGCGGGGATTTTAGAGAATGTACAGTTGTTTTACTTTCTTTCGAGATTCTTTGGTGTTATTATGAAATATATTCTAAAATATCATTTCTGTCTCAGTAACGTCAAGTAGTCGTCACATCTGTGAACGGGTAACCGAATTAACACTTTTCATTCTGAGGTTAATTGCATTATTGGCGTTTAATAAGTGATAGATGCTTATTATTTGGTAGAGGTAACACGTAGTAAAAATAATAAACGCAAGACCATACCACATTCGGTTTAGTAACCATAAATAAATTCGTAACTTTCTACAAATAAAAGTGTGTTGTTTTAAGGCAGCAGATTATGTTGGAACTTCAATGAGAATTTACAATATTAAAATTATTTCCGAGTAATGTAATGGCTCTGAGACGATCGTGTAACCTTGTCTTCCGCTCTCTCGAGAAGCCAGCCTGCGTTCGTCAACTCCGGCCGTAATGACGTACGGACTACTCGAAATTGTGTTGCATGGTTTAAAGTTTGAGGTCGCTTCCCACTTTCCCCGGTCCTCTGTTGTTTAACAACTTATTTCACAGCGCAGGAAAATCATTCTCAAATGAGAGAGACCGCCGCCGTTTTTCATCATTGCCGAAGCTCAGAGCGGGGGAGGTGGGGGGCTTTACCACCCAAAACGAGGTTTCACATGACCTACAGCGAGATTAGGGAGGAGCAAGATTAGCCCCCTCCCAACTCCCTGCACCATCACAATCTGTAGTTAAGGAGGTTGCCCTCCGCGGCTAACATTTATGGGCCAACTGAGTTTCCCCAGTTAGCCCAGGAGTCCCAGAAATATTCCCCTCCCCTCTTCCTGCCTGCAAGGGAGGCAGCACTGCCTAGGTAGTGACTCTACGTTAGTGCCGTTAATTATAAAACGGTAATTTTGAAAAGTGCAGATTTTTTTTTTAAATATATTTAATATGGATTTTAATTGCCAGAGTTTGGTGAAGTGTTGACAAATTGGTAAGGGCGTGTCCCGAGAAAAGTTTTGTAATTGAATATAAGTTATTTGGTAATTTAGAATAAGGTATTTCACAATCAGTGGTTTTGTTGTGCAAAAAGCGGGAATTTAAATTTGCGGGTTTTTTAAAAAGTATTAAAAACAGATTTTTATTATCAGAGTTTATAATAAAAAAAGTCGTGGTTCGTGAGGACGAGGCCCGAGAAAGGTTTTGAAAATGAGAGAGAGAATAAGAAAACCCACACGCATATACCCGCCCTTCCCCCTTCCACGTCTCGCAAATAAAGTCCGGCGACTGCTAGGCTGCACAAAACCGGTGGATAAAATTCGAACGAGACGTTCGTCGCACAAGTTGGGGCCATGTTGTTTATACAGTTGGCCCCAGAAATGAAAATCGCATATTAAATCTGGCAGGTTTCACGGTTTTCAATAACAAATACTCAGCTCATATACAATATTTCACAAACACATGCGCACTTGTGTTTTCTCTTGGCATATTGTAGTTGTAATGTAGATGGCAAGTGTAATTTTTTCCCTCGATGGTGATAATGGTAGTTATTCCACTGCTGATTATAGATCCGGTCAGCAAACGAAGTACTTTAAGCAAGTTAGGAAACGGCCAAAACGACCCTTTAAAACTAGTGGACATCTTGTTTCAGGGTATATTGTTGGGGATTTCTGTTTCTTTGTCGGGAATTGTCGCAAATTACAACTGGAGTTAGGGACTACCAAAAGTGACTTCCGGCACTTATACATGCAGGCGGAAAAATGTAACTAAAAAGAGACGAACAAGATTTCAATCTAACATTATTAACTAGTTTCTACCCTTTCCTTCAGTAGCTTGTATAAAAAAAACTCAAAATAGTTCATCTAAGAAACTCAAATTTTTGTATAAAAAAATTTGGTAAAATCTGACTGATTCACAGAGATAGCTAGAGCGGTTTCTTATCTAGGACTAAGGTGAGGTCTTACAGTACGCGAATTCCGGAAAAACCAAATCAAGGACAGAATTTAAACTGCTTAATACGTGATAACACTTCGAATGAAAAGTCATGCCGATTCGTGGTGTCATTGGGCAACAAAGCCTGGACAATTTGTACTTTGTATTCACGAAACAAACATGTGTGTAAGATATCATGAAGGGATTTTTTTTTTACATCTGAAAATCACTGTCTCACTGCTTCCACCCTTTCTGCTGAGGTTGATGGTCGGCCAGTTCTCAGTAAGTCAGCAGCAGATCCGGTGTTGTTGAACTTGTCATACCATTACTTAATGTCTCGACATCGGGTGGCATATTCCCATACGCAGTCTGAAAGTTCCTCTGCGCTGTTATTGGTGACCGGGTCTCGCGGTGCCAGGGGACACACTGAGCTTTCTTCTGATTCGTGAACATGTCTTGTCCCCTGGACACTGCAACTGCTACACTGCAGCCACGTTACTGAAACCTGCAACAAAATACTTGGTTAGTTTTCCAACGTTTTGGCACCAGTTTCACATCTCTATCTCACAAATAGAGGATATAAATAAAATTTGTAATCAGGGAAAGACTTTTCGGACATTCTGTATTTTGATGGGGTTAGATTTATTTACAAGAAAATTGAATACTGGTAACTATTACATACAGTAATAGTTGATACAGTCCATAGTTTTAGATTAAAAATTTGCTAACTTCTGCAAAAATTGTAGATATAAACCACAAACTTAGTAAGTATAAATACGCCAAAATAATTATTTCAAAATTACCAAAATAATTTTATGATATACGAATTTATATATTTCGAAAGGAAGGGAATTTCATTTACAAAATTTTCTAAGAAGCGTTTAATTAAAATATGAANTACGAATTTATATATTTCGAAAGGAAGGGAATTTCATTTACAAAATTTTCTAAGAAGCGTTTAATTAAAATATGAAAAGTTTTTTTTTTTTTTTTTTTTTTTTTTTTAAGTTTTGTTATTTTATGGTTTTGATTATAAAATGGTATATATTTTAAAACAATTAATTTTGCATTTGTTTTGATTTTGCTGTCAACAATGTTTAATTCAAAAACTATTCATTGTATCGACTAGGCATACACTGAAAAAACAGTTTTGTTGTGACCAAAAAAAATTGTTGCTGACCAAAATATTATTTTGTCAAAAGAGTTTGGGCTGCCAACAATATTTTCTTGTCATTCCAGTATTTAGTGGAAACTACAAAATGACGTTTGTGGTCACCAATAAATTCAGTGTGTTGGTAGACAATAATGTGTTCGTTAGTCGCGGCGAAAATTTTACGATGATAGCAGCAATATTGGTTAGTGAGGTTCGCAAAGGTGTTTTGCGGGTTGTGGGCTTTTGGAGGTAGGTATGGTCTACCAACAACCAAACACTAAAGTTCAAAGTCGTCATGAGTTGGATTAGAATCTTGAACCTCTCAAATGCGAGCTCAGCGTGTTACCATTACGCTACCTTGCTTGACGTCAAAGTTTTGCCTGCAGCGTGTTTTTAACAGAAATCTAATAAGTGGCACACACGACGCACTTCACCTCACGGAAAGTTAATTTTTTTGACTCATTTGGTTTAATATTAACTTACTTGGAATAAAGGAATGATATAATCCGTTCATTAAGTACTTAAGAATATTCCTCATGAATTAGTTCGTAACCTGATGAAAAGAACCGAACACATACAAATATGGCGTCGTAGCCAGTCAGAAGGTGGTCACTTCTAATATGCCAGAGCGCATGCGCAGAATGTAACGGATGTAGTTTTGCAGTAGCAGCAAAATGTTTTACTGTAGATAACATGAGTGCTGTTACCGCCAACTAAATATTTCGTGGCAGCCAATAAACGTTTGTTCGATAAATAAATATGTTAGTGAGCACTAGATAGCTCTAGTACTAGTCAATCTACATATTACTGTACCACAATCTGTTTTATACCAACAATAAAATGTCGCCTAGGAAAGCGTCAACCAAACAGTTTTTGTAGCCACTAACAATTTTTTTTTCACTGCATTACTTAGTATATGTGGTGGTTTTGTTAATTCAAATATATAATCAACAAATATAACACCATTGAAATACATTAGGTAGTTCAAATTCTGTTACTAATTTAATGTTTCGGAAATTTGCGCACCGCGATACATTTCCATAACCCTTAAGGGGAAACATGTTATACGGGACCGCCATGTATTTAGATGTTACACATTGTATCCATAATCAAGTTTCAATAAGTAAACTATAATCAGTAATGCAAGTATATTCGCTGAACGTGTCGTATGAAAAGCCACACCAGGTATACCGTCCTTGAAACTTGAGCACATGTCGTTTACAGAAGTTCCGGAATGTGTCCTGTACACGTCGAGGAACAACGTAAAATTAGTTATTTAAGACTCAAAATACTCTTTTAGTTTCAATTAACAATACGCTTACTATTTTAATGCATTCACAGTTACTTCAGACTTTTCTGAAACCCTGCTAAAGTTCTACTTCCAGGATATTCCTCCGCCTCGAGCAAACTAAGCTTAACAAAGTCTAGAAAATTACACCAAAGGACATCGCACCGAATTCGTGCGCACTCGGTTGTAGTAATATTTTGTATGGGAACAATTTATAACTGGGCGCTACCAACGCAAATGTTTTCTCGCAGTTTTTTTTTTTTTTCATTTTTATTATAAATTAAATAATATAATTTATAAATAAAATACATGTAAAACTTCAATTTAACGGAAAATAAGATACGTTTATGGAAACAGAAGTATAAAACTCTTGTGCTACATGGTATATTTAGGAAGAGGTGAATTTTCAAATGTTTCATTCAAAAAGTGTGAGGAAACCGCGAATAGACTATATTTGTTAACTTGTTCTGATATAATTTATATCAATATGCACGTGTTTGGTCATGCTGTAGCGTGTATGGCAGTGACCACTGGGACGACAAGGTCTGACAACCCCTAAGTGACGTCACTGGCGATAGAAAATACAAAAATACACTCATCTCCCATCCCTCCACTAATTATTATTTTTTAAATCCTGGAAGTATTTTAAGTCTGTTCATTGATAGCGTGTCTGTAAAATTTGTTTTTGTTCAGGTTTACGTGAGCGAATTCAGCTCTAGTGACAAAAATTTACACTTAATCGTAACGAGATTTGTTTGTTAGCTGTTCCTGAGGTAGCCAATATTTAATTATATTTTTAAAATGTTATTGCAATAAAATTTTGCTGCATCCTATTTCCTAACTGTGAAATTAATTTCCTGTGTACACAAGGCATAATTCCTGTAACGATACTAATAGCAATAATACAGTTATCAGCTAATAGTGAAGGTTTTATTACTTCCCCACTGCAAGTGTATTTCAATAGCCCTTTTCTGAGTGTTATTACTCTTAATACTTAATGAGTAAATATAACTTTTTTTAAAAATCTAGCATTGGTAATAAAAATACAGTAAGAAGTTTTGTTTCCCAGTACAACATNGTAAATATAACTTTTTTTAAAAATCTAGCATTGGTAATAAAAATACAGTAAGAAGTTTTGTTTCCCAGTACAACATATGGGTAGCCCCCAATATGCTGGTCTATACACTCGTTCGTACTCCAGTTGATACCAAAGACTTTCTACGAGCATATCCAAACAATAATTTGCATTATACCCAGTGTATTTTCAAGGACAACTTCTTGCCACGGGATTGTAACCTACAATAACACCAAACCTGGAAGAAAACATCTCAAGGCAGGAAAGTATTAGGACGAAGTTTGATGTGGTGCCGAGTACCCACGCGCGAAAAGGAGACTTGCTAATCAACTGTAGACAGCCGAGTACAATTGCGAAAATCCAACTCGGATACAAAAATAAATCTTTGAATAGAATATCCGTTCGCATGCACACGTTTGAAAGGGTTTTAAAAAAAAACTAGTGAAAGGGAATATGAAACCGTGATGTGTACGTACAAGATGGGAACTAGTGTTGGATAACACGTCCGTGTGCCGCGTGAAGTACAGAATGGTAGTTTGAGCTGCNGTAAATATAACTTTTTTAAAAAATCTAGCATTGGTAATAAAAATACAGTAAGAAGTTTTGTTTCCCAGTACAACATGTGGGTAGCCCCCAACATGCTGGTCTATACACTCGTTCGTACTCCAGTTGATACCAAAGACTTTCTACGAGCATATCCAAACAATAATTTGCATTATACCCAGTGTATTTTCAAGGACAACTTCTTGCCACGGGATTGTAACCTACAATAACAACAAACCTGGAAGAAAACATCTCAAGGCAGGAAAGTATTAGGACGAAGTTTGATGTGGTGCCGAGTACCCACGCGCGAAAAGGAGACTTGCTAATCAACTGTAGACAGCCGAGTACAATTGCGAAAATGCAACTCGGATACAAAAATAAATCTTTGAATAGAATATCCGTTCGCATGCACACGTTTGAAAGGGTTTTAAAAAAAAAACTAGTGAAAGGGAATATGAAACCGTGATGTGCACGTACAAGATGGGAACTAGTGTTGGATAACACGTCCGTGTGCCGCGTGAAGTACAGAATGGTAGTTTGAGCTGCCTTTTCATCGCGCCGTTAATTCCCCCCGGTGAAAACCGACTCTGAAATGCAATATTCCCTTTGTAATGGTATATTCAATTTTGTTCGCTGGTTCGTTCGACGGATACACAGAATTGACTTTCAGATTACTGGCTTTGTTTTTTGGTATTGTTGGACTTCTAATTACTAGAAGTCGATAACAGGGAGCGGGCAACAGCTGTAATTTTTTTGCAACCTCTAATCAACAGTGCCACAAAGGATCTGACTTTATTTACTAATACGTGATATCCATCCAGTTACTGAACTCGTCAGACGGAGTTACATCAAGCTGCGCATTCAAATAGACATACAAAAACTTCTCGCGTCAAGGAAATCTTCAAGACATGCGTTTAGGTATCGTTTTGAATATGTTCGTATGTGAGATTCTGAATGACTCGCGTGAGTTTTAGACCGATTAATTCTTCATTTATGCAGGATTATTCAAAAATAAAATTGACAGTTTCGTGGTAGCACTGCTTTGCATGCATACAAGACTGCATGCATAACGACAAATATAGAACGAAAGAAAAACTCCTAGAGGTTTTATGTGATACATTCACACGTTCAATATGTATGAAACCTTGTGACTATTCACACAATCAAATATTTTATTGAATATGATAGATTATTGATTATTGTTCATATTCTAAACGAAAAACTTTGATGGAATTTGAGTCAATCAATGGCTTGAAATACAAAATGGCCGTGATTATGATGTCCAAGTAACGTCACACAGCATTCTAAGAACTGAATAATTATATAAACTTAAAGTTAGATTTAATCGTGTGAAAGGGCCTTATGTGACGCGACAAACGTCCAGTCTGTATTCAATTTTTGCTCACTCCAGCCCCAGCCTGTAGCAACTGTTGGAGAGTAAATTCGAATTACCACAACCAAACTTGTAAAGCCTATTTCTATTGGTCGGCCATCTTGCCTTTTCGGCCAATAACAGTGCTTCTTATACAGAACTGTTATCTTCTAGAGTGATAAATACTGAATACGTGTGTGAGCATCGTCTCCTAATAAAACTAATATAAAACATTAAAAACTGTGTCCGAGTTAATTTCAAAACCTTCACAACAACTACAGACTATTCACGATTATTTGCAACTTTTCTGGAGCCCTGCTGAAGTTCTACTTCCAGAATATTCCTCCACATCATACAAACAAAGCTTAACCTAGTCTAGAAAATTATACTAAACGGACAATGCAGCGGATTCGTGCGCACTCAGTGAATCATAGTCCATTCGCGGTTTCTTTGGATGTTTTAAAACGAACCTTTGAAAAATCACCCTAGGACTAACATGTCAAACTGTTTTGTTTTTTTTTTTTGCAATAACTTATATATTACAAATACATAACACTGTGATTAACTTTAAAGTATTTCATTCTTGAATAAATTAAACTTTAACATAGTATCGTGTATAACTTGTAATATTTATTTCGTATTAAATACGAATTAGAAACAGCGAGAGCAGCGATGTTTTGGCAACGGCTAGAAAGAAATAGTTCACAGTTAAAATATTGTTTTAAACTAGTTTATTGGTATATAAGTTGTAAATTAAGCGTTGCTTATTAATATATTTTAATTTTTAGGTAGTACTGACAGAAACATATTTCATTGTTACAGTTAAAAATATCAGCGCAAATTACCGTGCGTAGGCCCTAGTGACATGGTGTTTTTTTTTTCGTCCGAGGAAGAAAATTCAATAGGCGGAGCGGAGCTTGTCGTGCTCTCTCTCTCTCTCTCTCTCTCTCTCTCTCTCACACACTCTCTCTCTCTATCTCTCCCTCTCTCTTTCTCTCTCTATCGGGAAGTTTCGCACCGCCAGTTGTAGCAGGAAAATTATACATGTTTCCAATTTTATAATATTTCGTACTTATTACAACCAAAAGAATGATTATTGAAATTGTAATTTACAACTGGAACGANTTCCAATTTTATAATATTTCGTACTTATTACAACCAAAAGAATGATTATTGAAATTGTAATTTACAACTGGAACGAGATTTTATTTTTGAATACTTATTATAGTTCATTTAGATGTAATGGCAGGACGGTTACAAATCCGAAGTTGCCAGAAGTGGCGCCTGGTGCCATGACTTAGTGTGTTTCTGAACGAAGCGTCAATTTCGTACACGTTGTGTTTTTTAAACCTACCTGGGCAAGTTACGATGTTGTGATAAATTTTTTTTCCACGGCAGGAATAAATATACTGTAACGTGCGTCGTTACCTCTGTGTGTGAAAGAGTATTGTTGCCATCGCGTTACGTTGGACCAGTGTGTGTGATTGTAAATATCGGACGTGCGAAATTCATACGTTTTAACCGTGAACTGTTTTTATGACGAAATTAATTGTTTGAAAGTCACGTCTGTTTATTTATCAAAACGTCGTGACCTTGTCCTAGGTGTTTGAAACACAATTGTGTAACGTGCTTACGTTTCTGTGATTTGAATGTTTGTCACAATCCCCGCCAGATAAATTTAAATAAATAATGAAACAAGCCTAGAAAACAGTTAAGTACCAGCGTGTGGAATAAAAGTTACGGTATGCCTATTTGTGTGCATGTTCGCCATTATATTTTAAGTTCGTCGCTTCTGCGTACAAAAAATAAGCGACACGAGTTGCGTGCTTGCATTTACTGTATCTTTTCGTTGGACTGGTTGTTCCTTCGTTTCAATTTTTATTCGACTGAAGCCGTTATTCTAACGAAATAACACAATACATATCAATAACAAGAGGTTAAATACTGCAGTTCTTTCCTCGACAGTTTTAACAGGGTTGAACTCAGTCGCGGCAAAATATTGAGCTGTAACCAGTCTTGCAGCACCAGAGGGCGTGGGGTAATCTAGCTACTAGTACCGGTACGGTTGTACAGGGGCGGGAGAATTCTGCGGCAAATCTCTGGGGACATTAGTTTCGCCTTTAGCTAGATTGTCAGTCGAGGTCTATCGCTCGGTTAATGGTTAGTGGTTTACCTAGAGTATCTTCGTAACGCCCACTCAACTAGTAAACGCAACAATCTGCACCTCACAACGCCTGTTCCATAACATTACAGAGTAACAAAATGCACATTCTCGTCGAATCTGTACCTAAGAGTTTGTCTTCAAACACCTGAGTACTTATAAGTATGTAGGTATGTGTGTATGTATATATACATATATACACTGCATATATACATTATATATGTATATATACATAACTGCATATATATGTACTTATGTGTTTGAAGAATATATATAGGAACTGAATTCGGCCGACAAACTTCGTAAGATGATTTCCAATGCAAAATCAAGTGTGGGGATTGTATGTTACACTTTCTACTTAGAGTGTATATTAAGGGAGATATAAGCTCTTGAATATCGAGTTTTTAAATAGTATTTATTTCGAAATATCGGAAACCAAGTGTTATTATATTAAAATCCCCCCAACATAGTTTTATGTTATCGGGATCTTCATCTTGAGAGAAAACTCTCATGAGTACCTCTCACCGTAATGAAAATAACAAAGGTGGCTCCCCTCTTATTGCGTACAACTTTTTTACCGTCAGAATTTATGAATATTTGGTGCTGGTTTATTGAGCAGTATTACTAGTTAACAATAATGGTCCCCTTGTTGCAACTGCCCAGGAGCCACCGTTTTCATGTAAAATGCACACAAAGCTACGGCTGCAGCGATACAGTACCTGGCAGATAGGCAATACTACCTGCGTGCGTCTAGTAGGTTGAATTGCCCACTGCATATACGATGGTGGAGGACATTTTTAACACTTACTGTAAACAACATGTACCATACATTAATAAGCTTAAAGTACTGTGGCTGCCTGTTTGTTTCTGGTGACAGTTGGTGCGCGATTCCCTGCCGGAATTACTGGAATTGCCTACGCGCCTGGAACTGTATCGCTGCCGCCGAAATTACCTCCCAAAATTAATGAGGATAAGAAGAAAATCATTTATTTAGAATTACAGTATATGTCACTCGATCTGCATTATTCGAACATTCACATCGTGTCTTCGAATACATCTGGTGAATGCAAACGAAGTTGTATAATAGCGTCACAAGTACTGAGTTAACGCCTTTCTAAATTGGGTAAGTGGTAAATATATAAATGTAATAAAAACTAAGTTCTAGTACCGTATTTTATGAAGTTATATATTCCTCCAGAGACTATCAGGCCCAAACCGATACTCCTTATTTGAGCAGATCTATAATTTCGCGGGAAAATGTATACGTATTACGTGCATGCTTGATGATTTCCTGCAACCTGATGGAATTAAATATCTGAACTTACCAGTCAGAATGCTAAAAGACGAGGGGTGAAAGAGCGATCTGTCACCTCTGGCATCAGACGAGAAACTATGCCGAGGGTAGGCATTGTTCCCATTATGTACTTTCCCCACACCAGCACGCTCTGGCGAACAATGCTGAAAACAAGAGCGGTAGTGGTAAGGGATTAAGCGAAGGTGAATAATTGTTCCTACTAAAGTGATGTGGTGAGGGGAAAAAGAATAAATACTCAATTTCAATGGTAATTTAATTATCATTAAAACGAAAAATTTCATTTGATCGGTCTTAATTAATGTTTTTAATATACAAAATTATTGATTAAATAAATTATGCTGGTAGGTACACCGCTGATCGAAAAAATTATTTTTAAATAGGATGAAAAATTACATGTTTTTTATGTCTATGAAACAAATGAAAGTTGCCAACAGCTCACTTTGCTACTGAATCGACAGAATGAGCGGGTGCCAGCATCTCGCCAGGCAGTGAAATCGAGAAATTAACGCCACTTATGTGTTTAAAATAGAATCCAATATGGAGGGCGCCGACAGCAAAACCGTAAACAAAGATGACTGCTGCCTTGTGGCTAAATAGGCAGTTCGCCTGTTGACGAAATCGGTAATTAATACACTGGATGTTGAAAATATAAACAAATGACAAACGAAAGAAAACAAGATGGCATGTTGAGCTTAGGTAGGAGAGAATGTCAACTCACTCGCCTGGTGGCTAAATCGAGAAGTTAGCACTGCCTGGCAGGTAGTTTGGTAATTAATACACTAGCACCACCTAGGTGGTGAAAATGTAAACATATGAAATTCAAGATGGCCATCTCCAGCAATGAATAAACAAATGACAAACGAAGAACCCACCGAGATAGCTGCATACGACGGAATGAGCCATTGGCGTGGGACTGGAGGGGGTGAGATAATTGGGCAATTAAATATATTGGAAGAAGGTGGTGCGAACGCGACTAATTGGTAGAATGATGGTGAGTAATTAGAGGTAGGGTGGGGAAATTGGACAATTAAATACGTTGAAAGAGGGAGTGATGGGGGTGGACTCCTGACGACTAAACAGCCAATAGCAATTGGCTAGGGTCACTCGACTGTTGGGNAATAGCAATTGGCTAGGGTCACTCGACTGTTGGGGCTGGTGCTGGGGGTGGACCTTCGGAATTGTAAGTTTTTAAAATAATTTTAATAACAAGTTTTTTATAATTTTAATGATAAATGTTTAGTAATTTTTAGTAATTAATGTTTTAGTTAATTGTTATTTTATATACATTTTTTTTGTATTTTTGGGGGTTTTAAGGTTAAAGGTTACCGGAATAAAGGTCAAAAGTCTCCGGGGTCAAGGTCAAATGTCAATCTTAAGGTCATATGAATCCAAGATGGCCGTCGGCTGGCCGGAATGACAGAGCACAAACAGCTCCAACGCTCCGGTCCCAGGTCTCGATGTGCCAAAGTCCCCATAATCCCTCTACATACTCTTATTGCCCATCAGCTCTCATGGCAATCTAACATCCTAACATAATGGAGGAATGAGGTAGGTAAAAGTGTGACCAAGTGTAATACCTGCAGATGGACAGCTCATTAATTTTATATGTCGTTCAATAAATCATTGTTAAATAATTAGTTATGCTGACGAGCTGCGATATAAATCCATGATTATTTCAATTTGAACATAATGTAAGCAATAGGTATTGCAGGGTTTAAGACCTTTGTTCAGTAACACATTATCCAGACATTCAGTGTTCAAACTGAAAAAATCTTTAAGGTGCTCCTTATGTCCTCATTCTTCTACCCAGGGCGTGCAATTAAATAGCACAGTCGTCCTGTGGCTGCAAGTTATTCGTCACCAATAAGAAAGTTAAACATAACCGTTTTAAGTTTTTATTTTTTTTTCAAACTTACTTTTTGGTGATGAATAGTCTGCAGCCACAGAATGCCCTCATTATTTAATTGCACGCCTCGGCCTAGAGAATTAGAAAATAAGAAACAAATTAAAGATTTTTTTTATATTTGGCTTTACCTCACGACTTTATAAAAGTAAATGCGATGGGACCTCTCGATTAAAATCGTCTCCGAAACACGCATGTATCGAATTGGTGCTCAATTTGTCTCGTACTGTGAACAATTCTCAAACCATCGCCGCTTCGGCCTCTTTACCACATGAGCAGAATGTGTTAAAAATTACCACCGCCATAAATTATTAAAAACGTTAAACGTTTGGGAGTCGTATATAACTGTTGCATATTCATTTTTCACTTTACATCAGAAAAAGTAAAAATGAGACGAAATGCACTAGACTAGGTAAGGGCACTCGCAATGAATTCACATTTTATTTAGTCCCTGTACCTAACCAACATTACAAATTTTTGTAAAAAGGAACCACAAACATTGTTCTGAAAGAAATTCTAATTTATTATTTTTATATTTACTCCAAATTACAAGTAACATTTTCGCCACCTACGACATACAAAATAGTGTCCAGTACGTGTGTTAAAATATCGTATTTCTTTTTTGAGACTATTTTGTCAGATTACATAGAATATTTGTCTCTGATACAATAACGATTGGAAATATCGATTTTCAAGGGTGCCTACTTCACAGCGTTTGTACCTGTAGATCAGGATCTTCCTGTACATTTATATTTTCCAAAGTTATTGCAACAGGATAATTTATTTTAAAATTCTATGTTTCATATATTACGAGATGGTTGGCCAGAGTTTTTATCAACAGTTTTTAAAATACTTTCTAGTGCATATTCAAAACTTATCTTCTTGCGTAGTATGAAAATGGGGAGTCTGGCGCAAGGGTATGGGGCGCCGGAGCTCGAAGCTGTTTATGCTGTCATTCTGATAGGACGGAGGCCATCTTTACGCCATTTTGGATGACAGTAATCTTGAAATTGACCTTTGACCTTGAACCCGATAACTTTAACAATTTTTTTTTAATTATAAGAATTAAAAACAAATTGAAATGTATTTTAAAAAATTTACATTTCTGGAAGTCTCCTCGCACTATGTCCAGCAGACTACTGAATCCCCTCCAACCAATGATATTGTCTTAAAATACCCCTCAACCTCG
>NQII01000849.1:391359-406979 GCA_002778355.1 Clitarchus hookeri | reverse complement strand
CCCCTACCATACCCCATCACCTTTGCTCATTCCATTGTCTGTACTCCACTCACCATATGTTTTTTCGTTTGACATTTGTTTACATTTTCAACACCTAGGTGGCACTAGTGTATTAAATATTGATTTACTCGCCAGGCAGTGCTAATTTATCGATTTAGCTGCCAGGCAAGATGACAGAACTCACCATCTTGATTTTATTTTTCGTTTGTAATTTGTTTACTATACTGGAATTTCTCCCTCGCCTTTGTTCGACTGCCCTCTTGTTTTTTCGTTGGTCATTTGTTTGAATCTCTGTAGATGGTCATCTTGGATCCCAATTTTAAAGTATATGTGGTGATGTCAGCGCCTGCCATATTGGATTCTATTTTCAACACCTAAGTGGTGTTAATTTCTAGATTAAGTCACCATGTGAGCTGTCGGCACCGGCTAATTCTATCGATTTAACCACCATGTAAGCTGTCGGTAATCATATTTGTTTTATAGACATAAGATATCTGTAATTTTTATCCGAATTAAAAAAAACATTTTTCCAATAATTAGTATCCTTGCATGCATGATACAGGGCTTTGACTAACAGTATAATTTATTAAATCAATATTTTTTATCAATAATTTTCAAATTGTCCAATTTCAAAAATTATTTTTCTCAATCAATGTTATAACTGTACATATAGTACAATAACACTTCTTACAGTACTTTTTCATTCAAAGTAATTCTGTGCCATTTATAATTAAATTTTATTCTGGTATAAGGTAAATGTGAAATAAACACACTTTTTTCACATGCGCGTTTCATTCTATTAATTTCAGATCCTACAAAATACAGTCGCACATTCCCTGGAAGAAAATTACAATATTCTTCGATACATGTATATGCATCTCTATATAAGCATCATGGTTGTTGCTTACATTCCATTATGCATCTCGTTATTCACACTCGCGTTGTCCTTGTGCGAAAATATTGTGTTATTTACTACACCGAAACAATGTGCAGGGCGGGTTATGTAGGTAACTGCATGTGTGAGGTCATGTACCGAAGTCACAAGAGACCTGCTCGCAGCAAACCTGGTATTGCAGTACTGACGAGTAATGCACTCCACCTTTAAGTTCAATGCATGTCTAAGTAAATTGCTGCTACGGCTGAAGTGCTTACCGCACATGTCACACAAATATGACATGCGACATGGATTCTGGGCACAATTAAGGTGTTCATGCACCATACACTGTAGCCGAAAGCAAATGTGTTATTACAAAACTGACATTGATGACGACTTAGTGGTTCGGGCAAATATTCGGACGAACTTGTTGGAGATGTAGGTGCTGGAGCTGAAGAAGCCGGTAACGCTGGTAATAGTGCTTTAGGAACTACAGCCGAAAAATGCGATGACTCCATTGCAGATTTCGTGGGCGTCACAGCCAAAGAAGTCAATGTTACTATACCATCTGTAGAGGATCGTGCTACACTGGGGGCAGTAGATATTGGTAGTGATGTAGGTGTCACAGCTGAAAAATTCAATGGTACCATACCAATCTTAAATGATGGTACTGCGTTGGTGGAAGTAGATACTGAAGAAGTTGATGGTGCTGGTAAAACAGGAGACATCTCACTTGAAGAAAAAATCTATGGTGAGAAATCATTGGTGATCAATATCCACTCCGCCTTGATGAAGAACCTATTAAAGAAATTTGTCAAGAGTTTTTTAAAAGTTAATTCTCCGTGTGCATGTGAAGTTAATATTTTTATAAGAAAAAATTGTATGAAATGTATTGCAGTATTCAGGTATTTAGTTTGCAAAACTCGTTGGCAGCCGAGTCTGGGGAGCCATAGCCTATGATAGTCGATCTTCTCTCGTCATGTTACGTGGAACATTGACAGCACAGCAGTATGTGGATGAGATCCTATGCTACCATCTGCCTCCATTTCTGGTCGGGGATCCAGGTGTGATTCCAGCAGGATAACGACTGACTGCACACAACACGGGTGGCCTAGGACTGCCTACTCCATGTTCAAACACTACAATGGCATTCCTGCACCCCTTACATATCCCCAATCTACCACGTGTGGAACCAGTTTAAATACCAGCTGCCACTATGTCACAGCATCCAGGATTTGGAACACACTGTCCAACAATTGTGGGCTCATCTGCCTCAGGACTACATCCGGCATCTGCTGGAACCTATTCCAGAATATTTGCAAGGTGTATCTTAATGCAAGGGGGTGCGTCACACAGGATGCAAATGCATCTAGGTTGCATTTATGGTGTAGTCAGAGTTCCTGGCACTCAGTGGGCCGAACCTCATGCTTAGAAGTAGATTGTCTTTGGAGCTGCATATAGTGTACATGTGCCAATGCAACATGGCGGTCCTTGGAGGTCACCCATTAAAGTACTGACAATGCCCAATGCTGTTTAACTCAGAGATTATGGAACCCTGAGTATACCAATGAGGTATGGCAAAGGCACGACACACCAGATGGTGTACCACAGATCCATATGTAATAGACCTGCTGCTGCTTTTATGTTCATATGTATTACTCATTTGTATAACTACTTGCATAATGTTTCAGTACCATCCAATGCATTCTTCTGTGTGCGTTTTTTATTGTCCAGCAGTGTACACTGTTTGCATTGATGTAGTCCTTCCTGTGTACCAACAGTGATGTTACTTACAGAATGTGCTCAAATTGTCAATTTTGCACCTGAATGCGTGTTCACATATGCCGCATCATCGTCGGACAAATTAAAATACCCCGGTATGCCACGAATTTGTTAGAGAATTTGTTTCACGTACTGGAGAAGTGTTACAATGTCCGCAGTGGGAGTGGCATAAGTTCTCAGGATTGAGGTCAGTGGAGCATGCAAGTCAGGCGATTGATGCTGCACATCCTATCAACTTTCACAGGAACTCTCAACTCTACAGGCTCTGGAAATTCTATTGAAATGTATTACTGCACCATAATACATGAACAACACACTTCTCACCATATATAAATGGGTATCCTTGAGTAGCACATTTAAATATTGTCATAAAAAGTTACAGTAACACTGGTCTGGGACGTTTTTATGTAAAACTTTTGACCAGAATGAGTTACTACAGCCTATTCCTGCCCAGACATTAACACTGGTTATTTGCTTGTAGTGAACCACACGGTGTGTAGAATAACTGCAGTGTATTGAAGGGTTTTGGTGAAAATTGAACACATCATCTATTTTGAAGACCACCTCACTAGTAAACAACACATGCTAAAAAGTGTTTGTCGCAATAATGCATGTTCTTTAAATATGTGCAAAACTCAATTTGTGGTAGGAAGTCAGTACCATTACTAACCAGAAATTGCACATAGTAAAATCGGCATAAAATTGACCAAACATTAGGGTGTCCCACACCTTCTGCTGTCAGCTGTAGCTATCCCTCAAATGTTGTCACCAGGATTTTTATCGTTGTAATAGCATGCTCCTCCAAAGCTACAGTTAACATTTGGCAGTTTACAAGCAGTGTTTCCACTACATTAAGTGAATGAACCACAGCCACTTATATGTGCATCTCTCCTCTGAATAGCTTAATTCTATTTGGCAGACAACTATGAATACAGTTTTCTACCAACTCTTTTAGAACCCATGCAGGGCAGGGCAATTATTCTTACTGCAATTGCGTACAGGTTGGATGGGTAGTGTGATGGTTGTGTTAATAAAACTTTTGGTAAGGCACTGACATTTATCAAACTTGTTAGTGTCAGTGGATATTAAGGGCTTCTCACCATAAATCATCCTTGCTTGGCATTGGGTTAATTGATCCGTTGTTATTTTGTGTGATATGTGACTTCAAATGTTTTAATTTGGTGCTTGCCACCATGAGCGCTGAACTGGCGGCCATCTTGACTTGCAGTGCCATCTGTGTTGGATGTGAATCTGCAAAAAAAATTCACAGGATTGTGAATTATATATATGTTTGTTCAATGCCATCAGTGTCGCGAGTTACTAACATTTGGGATTCACTGTGAATAATTTGCGGTTATGTGGACGGACAATCCGTAACCATTGTGTTATTTTCGCGCCGGGCGGTTAAGTGTCGAATCGCCATGTGACTCATAACTGCTTACAATGTCACATCAACTGAAGACATGTTTATGTCTCGTGAAGTGCCGCATAAATAGGCTTCTGTCACTTGCTAATAAAACTGAGCATAATCCGAATCGTGCGGGACTTTTAAAGCGGACTTTGAGGCAAGCCATTTGCAGCTTGTGGTTCAGGCTTCGGAAACATACTTTATAGCTGAGTCTGAAGCCAGCGACCAGGAGCAAGGAGAGTTTGACTTGGCTTATTACAGAATACAAGAAGCCCTCAGTAAACTTTCTATAAGTCATGAATTAAAAAGTGGCGACACAGTCAATTTGTCAAATCTACATATATCATCGAATGTGAAGTTGCCGAAACTACAGCTACCAACCTTCAAAGATATGCTGACTGACGGGTCTATCTTTTATGGCCTATTCACGTCACTGTTTCATAAAAATAATGCTCTGGCTGCTGTGGAGAAACACCAGTATCTCCTCTCCATACTTTCTGTGGAACCATACAACTTGATAAAGGCACTCCCACTGTCAGAAGAGAATTATATTCTGGCATGGCTGATGCTAGTAGATAGGTATCACAATATTCGAGCGATAACAACCATGAATTGTGAAAATAACATGCAGCTTCCTCGTTTGTCTGCTCTCTCGCCTGACAAGTTGAGAAACAAGGTTCGCACTTAAAATCAAAACTTGTATGCATTGAAGATTCTGTCAACTACATTTCAACTGAGCGCCTGCTGCACATTAACCTCCCAAAAGATTATCTATAGCTCCAAAATTTAAGGCTTCATTCTTGGCTGCAGGAGAAATAGATTTTTGTAGTGTGTGTAAAGATATGCATTGAATCCACACATGCCCAGTACATACTGGTCAGTCTGTTGACGACCAGATAGAGCTGGTGCGACAAAAGATGTCATGCTTCAACTGTTTGCAGAGCCATTGGGTGAAGGACTATCAGTCGCGTAGAAGCTGTATTCGCTGTATAAAAAATCACCATTGTCTTCTCCACACTGTTGCTCCTGCTAATCTGGTGAAACAAAACACAGGTGTGTCTACTCAAGTTTCTGCTACACCGCCAGCTCCTTCCTCCAGTCACAGTGAGTGAGGATGCAGCAGCAGTAGTGTCACTCACCTCTTCAACCAAAGTGTCAGCCACTGTTGTCTTGGGTATAGCAGTTGTAAGGGTGCGAGATAAAAGTGGCAAACTGCGGAATATTCGAGTGCCGCTTGATTCAGGGTCTCGAGGATCTTTTATCTCAGAATAATGTTCCCATAAACTGGGGTTTAAATGCCAAAGGTCTCGCATTCCTGTTGTTGGACTAGCTCACTCTTGTTTTACTAATAATGGTTTATGTTACATGTGTACTGACATCCTCTAAGAGCAACAAGCTGCAATTAGTCACCAATGCATTAGTGTTAAAAGATATAGCTTTCAAATTACCTATCATCCTGCTCCCTCACCACATGAGAGATGTGTATCATTATCTGGAATTGGCTGACCCAACGTTCGATACCCAGGGACTATTGATATTTTGCTTGGTGCTGATGTATAACCAGATGTGTTTGATGATGGGTAGTACCATCCACCACCAGGATTTTCAATGGCCCTTAGTAGTATATTCGGTTGGGTACTCATGGGCAAGGTCACTCAAGTTGCTGCCAGTCCAGCAAGTGGAATTGTTTCACGGTTCGTGTCATCTGAGGTATCCCTGATGGATACCATCAGCAATTTTTGTGAGAGTGAAGAGATACCTCTTGTACAGCATTTTAACCCAGAAGACATTAAGTGTGAGAGTCATTTTGTAGAAAATCATTCACAAAATCCAAAAGGACGGTATGTATTGAGACTTCCATTCAAGGAGGGAGAACCCATTTTAGGAGATTTCCGCAGAAATGCTGTAAAAAAGGTTTCACCAACTGGAGCGCAGACTATTTCAGAGATGCACAAGCAGTATTCAGTTTTTCTACATGAATAAAAATAACTTGGTTACATGAATCCCCTAGAAAATATGGTTGGACAGGCACCTCGATATTACATCCTACGTTATTATATGCGGAAGGAATCCAGCAGAACAACAAAGTTAAGAGTGGTGTTTGATGCATCACCCATCTCCACTACAGGAAAATTAAATCATGATAGTTTTATGGCAGGGCTTAAACAGCAGAATGGCATTGTTGACATCATCACACACTTTCATCTTCATTCAATTGTAGTGACCACAGACATCTGAAAAATGTATTGCCAAATTTTTATGCACCCAGATGATTCACCAAATCAAGTAATCATGTAGTGCGAGAAACCTGATCAGCCAATACATGAATTTCAACTTGACACTGTGACTTGCGGGGTCTCAGCAACTCAATTCATGGCTATGATAGCCCTGCAGAAGCTAGCAATTGATGAAGGTTCGAGATATCCGAAAGGGGATAAGATTGTGATGGAAGATATGTTTGTGGGGAATTAAGTGACAGGTGCATCGGTTCCTGCCTTAAGTTACAGCAGGAACTCATAAATCTCGTAAAACATGTGGGTTTGAACTACGCAAGTGCCTGTTTTGAATGCAGTACTATAGGATCACAGAGAGACACAGCATATTTTCCAAGGAATCGATTATGTGATCAAGGTACTTGGTCTATGGCGAGACTGGAAGGCAGCTGTCCTCTCATATGACATTCAACCAGCTAGCACAACAGTCATCAAATGAGGTATTATGTCGGACATTGCTAGGTTATATGGTCCACTTGGATGGATTACCCTAGTTGTCATTCGAGCCAAGATTTTCCTTCAAGCACTCTGGCTGTTGGATATATCTTGGGTTGACCGCCCGCCTCAAGACATACTTAAAGATTGGCATGTCTTCATTGGTCAATTGAGTGTTTTGAGCAAACTGTCTACACCAAGTCTTGTATAAGAACCACAGTCAGAATCCCAGCTTCATGGATTTAGTGATGCATCCAATATGGGCTATGCAGTTGTGGTGTATTTGCGTACTGCTAGTCAGGAGGAAAGCCCAACACACTTACTTCTGGCCAAATCTCGTGTTTCACCACTAAAGATTGTCTCACTTCCTCGAATTTAGTTACAAGCTGCACATCTGCTCATCAAGTTAATTGAGTCAGTAATAGATACCATTGCAGACAGCGCTGGGTTTCCCATTAGGCCGACTAGGCCCGGGCCTAGCGCTGCACTTTTTAGGGGGTGGCATGACACAACAGGTAAAATAGTTTAATAATTTGTTTCGCTTTTTTTTGTATAGCTGTGTGGTAGGATAAAATTTACATCAATTGTACAATAAATCCAATTAAATTGACTGGTAAATGTTTGGGAGTCATTTGTTCTATAATATTAATAAAAGTCCTTGTTGCATACATACCGCCAGTGCCAACTTCCAGTTTATATTTATCAGGGGACAGAAACTCTTACAGATGGAGTATAAGACTTTCTAGTAGATCTTTGTTCAGTTTCGAGTTTTCAAGTTTCTCTCCGCTAGTAGCTGACGAGTGATAGTAGTTTGTTTTCATTTCTAACAAAATTTTAATTTATTTCAAAAGCAAATAATGTTACAGAGTTCGTGATTTATGATTAAAAGATTATTATACTGATATTAAAAACTGATCGTGGCATGTGAAGTAGCTGCATACAGCCGGATATTTAAATGAATATGAATATGCTTGACAGTAAATTATCACAAATTAGTTAGTACATAGTAATTGTATTACCAATAAGTGATATAAAAATTATGATTTTAAAAAACTTAGGGGAGACTAGGTACGGTTGTGCCATTTTGCATTTGATCGGCCATAGTTTTGTATGTATACCAGTTAGCTAAAAGAAAAGATATTTTTCGTACAATTTCTACATAACCCTACATATATTTAATTAAAATTTTATCCCTAAACATAATGATTTGCACACAGGAGCAAGTTAAAAAAAGAAAAGAAAAAAAAAGGGAAAATGTCACAACCGACCACACCCCAGGGGCCATTGTGACAGTGCTTGGGGTCGAAAGTGACAGGTTTAATAATACTTTGAAATAGTCTGGAATCCCTTATATTGCAACACTCTAGCGTTAATATTACATAACATTCTTTTGAAACGAAAAGGAACAGAAAAAATTATGTTTGGGAACACTTCAATCACTTATAACTAATAAGGCACTATAGTATTTATATACACAATAGGTAATTATTAAAACCAGTCTTCACATTACAATGAGTCTCAAAATTTTTGTTTTACCTAGAAACTAGCATAACTATGCATAATCAAAATATAAAAGAAATGTTAATTAACATCATAAATATCAAAATTATATTTGCAACGAAACAAATAAAATACCCATTTTAATCACTTACAACTAATAAGATACTTTAGTAACCATTCCTCGCCAGCCATCTCATTCTCAACCCATGTAGTTGGTCGTTTTAGATTATATTTATTTGTAATTTCAAAAGCTAACTTCCGCACCTCTTTAGGAGAGAGGCCGAAATAAATGTCCGCGCAACGTGTTAAGTATTTTGACAGCTGCTGTTCTTGTTCTTCCGAAAACACTTTATTGTGAGCGATGTACCCCATGCTGACATTACCACGGGCATTTCCATTCTCATCCGTGCCGGCGCTATCACGTTTACGAATGTATCTGAACAACGACATTCAATTAATTTGAAACATTTCTGCTGCTTGTCGCAGATATACACCTCGTTTTGTTTCAATATATGCATTTTCGTATTGAGTAATGTCTTGCCTCCCCCTTTCGGTCTTCCGCGAGCGTTGTCTGGGCATCTAAAACAATAAAACACAACTTTTACTTATGTCACAACCGTACCCACAAAAAATGTCACAACCGTACCCAACGCACTTTTTTTCATAAAAACAAACACCCTGCCAAAATTAAATAACCTATGAACAAAGTAATCACTGATTTTTATTTACTAATGTATATGTTATATAGATAAATAACACTTATTACTCAATCTGTATGTATGTATCAACAATTATCAAAAGAAGTCGAACAAAAATACTTACTTTTGACTGTGAAAAACAAATGCGGGTCTCTCCTAGCGTACGCAGCGCGCAGCGGCTGACGCAATACTGTGACACGGGTTCAGACATGCAAGCCCCTCTCTTCGCCGTTACCACAACTCGCTAATACGTATACTTTGGCTAATATTTCGACTGTCACTTTCGTACCCTGACACAACCGTACCCAGTTTCCCCTACATTAATTTTATTTGAACTCAAACAGTCAGTTTACCAACGTAAAAACATATAATTAGTTAATTAACTTGAATGCAGAATTTCACTTAAAGAAAAATGCTCACAGTCATGAAATATATAAATTAATGAAATGTCAGTATTAATGAAAAATACTTGATAAATGCTGTCACTGGCAGTTGCCCAGTGTCAAAATAACTGTTAATTATTACAACATAGGGAGGTGTTCCTCACTGAAAGAAGGGGTGGTAGACTGTGACTTTTACTTGTCTCAGTATGTCCCTAACATTTCCTTACAGTTTGCATATAGAACTTTCAAAATGATGTGGTGGAATGGTGACATTAAATTATATTAATTTCATTTTACAAATAATTCTGAGGATGCAGTGGTGTAAGGTGGGGACCACATTGGATCTTAGCAGTGGTGGATGTTGCTGTTGGCTGGTGGGTTTTCAGGGTATTGCCGTTTCTCCCACTGCTGCATTCCATCTCCCCCCCACCTGCCCCTCACTTTACCCGCACTAGTGTTGAAAACATCTGATTAGTGTGATTAGGCTACCTGATTAGGGTACCTTACTCTCGGCTAACTGGCTTCAGGAGATGGGCTCCTGGTCCCTGTGCATGCTTTCTCATGCTGTGCCATTACAGCCAGCTGCCAGCCATATTGTATTTTACCTTTGTATGCCATTTTAGATTTGGTTTTAGTTTCTGATGTTGTCTGCTAGAGTGAGCCATTGGCGTCGATGCTCCACCCACCATATTGTGTATTTCCTCTTGTAATTTGTTTTTTTGTCCTCCATCTTTGTTTCCAATGTTAAGCATTTGTGGACTGCTGCCATGTCTGTTTTGTAGGGCTATATAATCATATATCTTCCCTACTTTAGCTTTAAGACACACGGGGGCCAGAGCTTCGTTGTCATACAGGGCCTATGTTCTTCGTATGGACTATGTGAACATATTCATCTGGGACTGGTGTCCGACTTAAGCTTTAACTGACTTGGTAAATGTACTGAGTCTTAAAGATTTACAAACTTTGCTCGTTGCTAGGTTATAAGTGTAGAGTGAAGAGGTTTGGGCGGCTCTTAACATCAGGGGTCTTGAGAGCCTGTGAGGGTAGAGTGAGGTAAAAAAAATGGAGTAGCGCCAGAATGGCAAGGACCCTGGAAATGGGAGATTCCCGAGAAAACCCACCAACCAGCGGCATCGTCTCAGTTATGACAATGTCTTAAGTGTATAGTCTGTTTTTTTTCTCGCATGCTGTATATGTGTATGTATATATATGTCTGTGTCTGTGTTTTGATGGCTGGCCGAGTTCGGCTCAACCTCCGAAGCTGTAGAGGGTGTGGCCCTGCCTTTTCAAGGCATACACGACGTCCAAGTTTTCCTCTTGGCCTGTTCAGTGTAGGTAACAGCATCGCGGATGACGTTTTCCAAAAACACTTTCAGCATGCCTCGTGTCTCTTCGTAGATGAACCCCGAGATGCGCTTCACTCCTCTACGCCTGGCCAGCCTGCGGATAACCGGCTTGGTGATGCCCCACCTTTTCCCAGACCTTTGCCACCCTTGTCACGTCGTCATGTTAGCTAATACCTTGTTGCAGCTTGTTGTCCATATANATTGGGATCGAAGCAACCTCTGTTGATACAAAATATTCTTATGTGCTCTGCCTGGGTTAGGTTGTTATGCCTTGGAAATAAAAGTGTCTCTCGAAATGCTACACACGACTGTAAATGTCAAGATGCGCTACTGTGATTATGTTGACTTATATGGAAGTATTAATTTCCTACACATTTTTTACAGACTCCTATATAATGACCGCTACTGGGTTACATTGGCAAAATCTACTAATTCTGTACTCTAATTCGCCCTAAAGTGCAAAATAAATCTTGCTTTTCGAGACAAGTATCCTGTTAAATTGAATGGCTGAGATGTGTGGAACTAATAAGGTATGCAAATATGTCGACCTGAATCAATCGGATGATGAGTTGATTACCCTCAAAGTAAATATTTTATTCAACAAATATTTGTGAATGGTAGTTAATGCCGGCTGGTTTGGTGGTAGGCTGTATGGTAGCCAATATGTTTGCTCGGTGTGAATGACCATAATTAAAGTTAAATTTTGATGGTGTGTATAGTTGGTCGTTTTGGTAGTCGGTGTAGTCCTGCAGCTATACTGGTTACTATGATATGATATGATGAGTATTGTAACTAATATATCTGACTGGTATGGATTGTAGGAATGAGACTAGAGCACATCACTTCCCAATGAACAACAAACATTACCTTTGCACATCTTGCTAAGTCTATTCAAGCTATCACTGCAGGTAAACGCCTCATCACGGTTATCACAGTGGTAAGTCTTGTATGCAATGCTGAACATGAATGGTTACCTTCACGTCTTCATGCATTGCAGTTTTTACTAAAACTATTCCCACAGCAGTAACATTGTTTCTGGGATGTAAGTAGCGAATCTCCAGTCACCTGCTGTTGATGCAGACAGTGATACAGATGGTAAGTCTCCAACCAGCGATTCTGTCTTCATATTGTCAAACGATCACAGTACACGAATCTAGTCGTGCCTATCTGCGTTCCTCTGCGCCTGTCAACAAAGTGACAACCTTTTTACATGATGTGTGTTATTAATACTACACGACAGACAGTTTGTATTTCCCATCTCGGGTTGCCTCAGTATATGTTTGCTGGCTATGTAGCGCCAACAGCGTGGTTGCTGGACTGTAATATGAGGCCTAATCAGGACGATCGCTGTCTAGCCTGCGAAGTCGTCCAACAGACCACACATCATATTTACAGCTATCCACCTTTCACTGTTGATGGTACCGTATTTAGTCTTGTTGCTAAAGCATCCTTACGATGTACCTTACACCAGCTCCTAGAATGTGGTGTGTCTGTAACAGTAATGCTTCCTTGAAAACACTCTAAGACATGGAGACAGTCGAGAATCTCTTTGTCCTGTAGCAGATGAAAAGGTAGGTGTTTGTAAACAGATTGTATTTCGTGCTGTGCATACACAAGAAGGAATTCTTTGGGAAGGTATCGAGCTCAGTTGCTTTATCGAGTGCTGCAAATGGTTTAAACTTCCCATAGGTCACGGTAACTGATAAAGTGATCTGACCACTAGAACAGTATGGCATCATTTTCATTGTGTACCCTCCGCAAGAGAAATATGTTTTGGAAGCTTTTCACTGATACAAGTTGATTTTAATGAGTCTAAATTGGGTGGGGCAGAACAGAAGCAAAATAATAAATTTGCAGTTGGTATGGTGTTTAGTATATTTGACTAGTGATGGTCGGTAACATTGTTATGGTAGATGGTATGAATGGCAAGTATACTTTAGTTATGTTTTTTTGTTATACTAAGTTGCTTGGTATGGTTGAGGTATGCTTGGGCTATGATGGTGGATGGTTTGTATAAGTCAGCAGTATTACTTGTGAACTGAATTTAATTGTTTTATGCCTAATGGTTGCAAAATGTCAGTCCACTTTGTGTGTAGGTCTTGAAGCATAATGTATTACAATAGTTTGATCAGACTTGTAAGATAGGGGTGTAACTTACATTCTAATATTGGTGTTATATCAAGTGGTTTGCAAATTCTGTTGGCTATGCTTATAAATGAGCTTAGGGCATAACATGGCATCTCGATGGGGGGGGGGGGAGTTATCTACTTTCTGCATTTGAGGGCTCTGTGTAATATGTCTTTGAAAATGGCGAGAGTTTTAATTATGAAATGGGTTAGCAACTAACATGACAAAAGTGCCTCGTTTGGTATTGGGTATATTAACTGTGGACAAAATTTGATGGTTATTTAAATGATTGTTTCTAAATTACCATCAACCATGCTTATAAAAGTGCTAACAGACTGATAAATTATGTAAGCATGTTTGGGGTCATGAGCTTTGCCTATAGTTTGTATTTAGCATCTATAACTGTAATAGATCGAAAATTGTGTGTAACTATGCTTATAAAATACTTAAGATGTAAGGTTTTGAGGTCGCGAGTGTTACATTTGACATGAATTTGGTGGCTAAAACTCTAATGGATCGTTAATGGTGAGCGAATATGCACATGGTAGGACTTACAGCATAATGTAATACATGTTAATTCTTGTGGTCATACATTATGTCTACATGCTGGGTTTCAAGTACGCAACCTAATGGTTTGTAAATTACAGACAATTATGCTTATAAAATGTCACATGTGTCAAAACTTTTGTTCTAGGGGTTGTAAATGATGAAAAATACCAGAGTTCATAATCTTAACCCAAATGGTTCAAAAATTGTACTTTACAAAAACTATTCCAAATGTTATAAAACATAGCAACATTAACAGCACGGGTTAAGGAATACATCATTTCACAATTGTGCACTCTTTCAACATACCAATAAGAATGCGATATTTGAACTTGTATGAATTTTCTTATGGATGAGCACCTGGTGGCATTACCAACTCACAACCTGAGGAGCACTTATTTGCAATTCAGTAAATTAAATTTTTGACCTTCACTAATGTAATACATCTTTAATTTTGAAAGATGTGGAACACATTCTTTCACACTTAATCATCGAATTACACTTATGTCTCCAAAGAGGTAATATGTTTAAAATTTGAAAGATGAAAATCACTGTGGATAATGCATCTTGGCACAAAAAAATTCTTAAAAAAATCAGTTTCCTAACAATTTGCAACTGTTGGCTTTACTGGCAGATGCTTAAGTGTCATCAAATAATGTATGTGTTACAGATTTCATTACTGCTGCCTCTTGTTAATGATATGTGATATTACTGAGGCAGTACGCAAGAAGTGGGATTTTGTACACTTCATAACAAGGTTACAACTGATATTTTCAGTTTGTTGTGGGAGAATAAAACTATGTTTAAAAAATTTAACAAATAATTTAATGCATACAGTTATTTTTCAGGGGAATGTCAAAAAATTCCCACACATACAGGATTTCAGTAGATTGGGAACTGACATGTACATCAATAAAATACTCTTACTAACCTTATCAAACTTCATGTTGAGTATAATGAGAGCTGTACATAATCTATAAATAAATTAAATTAAATTAAAAAAAGAATTTTAAAAAAATGTTTCATTATACTACAAGTAATACATTAACACATTTCAAAACATTTTACCTCAACTTGCCTATATAAAGAATATAACATCACACAGTAACAATTCTCACGAGAAAATAATAAAATGGAACCGACCTATAACAACAATGGCAAGATGAATTGTCACCATGGCTAACTACCTATTGTTACATTCAAATTTACAGTGCTTCTGCGTTTAATGTGGTGCAGTACTACTGTACACTCCTCCTATGGGTATCCTGTGACTTATGAATGCCATGAGCCGCATGGAAGCCGAGAAATTGACTCACAACTACAACTTTGGATAGTAACTTCAAGTCTTCCTCCCCTTTTTTCCTCACCCCTTCCACCGGTCCATCACATCAAACATGTCGAGAGCCAGAGGCATTCTCCCTTCCTCACTTTCAACCTCCCCCCACCCCCTTTATCTTAATGGTTAATGTTCACATTCTCAGCACTTTTACAGTCAAAAACAGCTGTATTTCCCACTTTGGCGGGATTACACTAATATTTAGACCTTGTGCTGGTTGGACATAGCCTCTTGCAGAAAAATCAGAGGATATTTCAACTAAACATTAGTTTATAAACATGTGCCTTCCGATTATGACACTACAGAAGGATATCTGTGACCTTCTCTTGACGCCCAAAAAAAAAACCAGGGTAATGTGTGTGTGCTATCAAAAATTTAATTCACATTTGGAAAAAGTACAACGTATCCAATGTTGAAAGTTTTTGTAATTTTTGGCAAAAAGGGAGGTCACATATTCCTTTCTGTTATATAATTTTATTCAAAAGACATCTGTTTACCAAAATTAATTAAGGTTTTGTTGAAATATCCTTTGATTTTTTTTTGCAAGAAGCCACCAAAATTTGAATTTGCATTCGGAAAATAGTTTGCTGCGAACAATGTTACCATTTTTGTATTAGTTTTAGGTGTGTCGGTCGGAGAAACAGCTGACTGTCGACATTGACTTATGGTCTGTTCACTGGAGCCCGGTCTGTACACAACCTGGGGCACATGGTTTGGCGGGTTGGTACAAAGTCTGGAGTGTGCTGAATGGCATTACGTATTACCGGCCTGCATAACGCAACTGGTTTACTTTGACAGGCGTCGCCCGGGGTAGCCCTTGGCTCTGCTTCAGCTGGGGTTGGCTCCTGCTGGAGTTTGTGTCCAGGCTCGGGGCGAAGGTGGTGCTGTGGCAGGTGATGCAGGTAGAGGCCC
>NQII01000849.1:334439-390751 GCA_002778355.1 Clitarchus hookeri | reverse complement strand
TATTGTCATCGTCGAGGCTCCCTGTCTAAGGGGCTCCATCATGACAACTCGGACAAGGTCGGGGTCATGCGGCCGAGCCTAGCTGATACTCGCCTTCCGAAGTCTGTTGGGGTGGAGGGCAGCCAAAGCACTTGTGGTTCCTCCTTCATGGGAGTCCGTTGAATACTTCCTCCTCTTGCGGTCTGGTCGAGTCCTGGGTTCCGGAAAGTTGGTGGTGGAAATTCGGTGGGTGTAGGTGGCGGGGGTCATTTTCCATCTCCCCCTCTTCTTCCTCGTTGTCCACAATTTGCACTTCTTCAGGGTCCTGGGTACTGGCTGAACAAGGGCGAACCTGTCCTCTGGTGGCCTTACGGATTTGTCCTCGGCTGTTCTCCGCTCAGTACACATTCTCTTGTCATCCCACAATCTTGTAGGGGCCTTCCCACTTGGCGACAAGTTCGGCGCTGAATCCCCAAATAGCCTTGCTAAGTGGATGGCTGTGGAAGAGCACTGCTACTCCAATCTCAAAACTTCTCACGCCCTTTTCTAACTACTGTGGATACTTGTGGTCTATGAAATAGTTGTTTGGCGCGCACCCTCGTGGTCCGAGCCAGGGCTGCCAACCTGACATCTTCTGGTTGCGGTATCTCTGTGGGAGCTTGTTCCCACTGCCAGTCACCTGGGCGGCGGAGATTTTGTCCCAGTAGGAGCTGGCTGGGGCTGGTATTTACTGCCTCATTGTTTCTTCTCCTGAGAGTGAAAATGTTGGGCAGATGCTTATTCCAATGACAGTGATCTTCGCCCACACTGAGGTGGAGGCTCTTCTTCAGCTCCTGGTTTCTCCGCTCAGTGGAGTTAGCTTGTGGGTGATATGGGGGTAGTCCACATCTCTACCTCTCATGCATTGCAGGTCATTTGCCACTTGTAGCTGGTAAATTGAGTACCAATATTGGTCAGTATGGCCTGTAGGTATCCCCAGCGAGGGAAAATTTCAATTAAAAATTTTTTGATAATGTTTTGAGTCTCTTTGCTGGGTAGGGGAAATGCTTCCACCAAGCGGAAAAACTGGTCTGTAACTATCAGTTGGTATCAGTTTCCTTTCACACTTCTGGGATATGGCCCCATTAAATTGGCCGCCTAGTGGGTCCAGGCGGTATGAGGCCGACTGGGTTTTCTGGCGGGTTGGGGCACGGGTTAGCCTTTGCCACAATAGCACGCCTTACAGTTGTAGACGTACCGTCCCATGTGTAGCGTTTTACGATGTCCCGAAGTTTCTCAATGACGGGATGACTGGATTGCAGGTGGTCATGGTGGTGGCGGCAGAAGTCCGCCCTCAGGTTTCGTGGTATCCAGATCTTTCATGGGGCCCCAGGTTGTACACTCCGAGACCAGATGACGTCTCAATGTTCAAATCGCTGGGGTTGGTTCTGGAGGAGACGTTGAGTGTCTGCGTCTAAGGCGCTCAGCTGGCGCGCTAGGCTGGCTTCTATCACACGAGAGGGGTTGGCGTGACATCTGATAATAAGGTGAACTAACTTGACTGCCTTTGTCCGCAAATGCCCCTGCGTCTAGGGGCGTGCTGGTAGACTCTGGATGCAAGTTGTTTGAGGTTCACACCTCGCCTGGGTTACGTGATTCCATGTGCAGATGAGGCAAAGTCGTGTTTATATTTACTTATCAAAGAGCATCATGTGTCAATTTTGTTTAAATATTATCGTCTGTTTTTTACAAGAAACCTGTAAAAATGAAATCCAGGTTCCCTACAAATTATGCAATGTCTGATGTACCCTGTTAGAATTTCCTAAAAAATAACAATTCCTGCATAAATCAATTGCTGCAGATTGAAAACTATGTTTTGGGTATTGCGCAACATACTCTGTCACTATGAACAAATGCAAGAAGGGGTTGTTCGCAGAGCCCGCAAGGCCATTGGAGGAAGGGAATGGGTGGTCCTAACTGGAAGGGGGATGAAGTAGACTGTCAACATTCCTTTGTACTGCAAGGAAGTGAGAGACCTGAAGAGGAACAATGCTCAACATTCTTTTGACCTTTCCCCCCTTTCTCTTTACACGGCAATGCGAAAGGTTTGCAGAATGTAACAGCGATGCATGCTTAATGTACAAACGATCGTTGTGAAATCTAAAGTAAGAGGACAGAAAGATTTTCCGATTGATGCAGTATTCAATAAACTATATAAAAGCAGATCATTTTAACATTACTTATATAAGAATTTTACCAATGAAAATTTTCTGTGGATAGTGTTTTTCAGTAGATGCTTTTTCGGTACATAGAGAATCCACACTCTTGAAAGGTAGCAATTTCATTTTTGACTCTTCGAAAAAAGAAATTTTGAGATAATTTTTCTGTACTCAAAAAATTACAAACCATGATCAGTATCTGTGATTGAACCCAGAGATCTGAAATCAACAGCCCCCTGCCAACTGAGTCATTGTAACAGGTACAGTAAATCAAAAATTTCACAAAAAAACATTGAAAAGTTGCTTATTTTAATTATAATGTATATGGGTACTTATACAAAAGTTGGGTAACTTTTGACTTAATTTTGTTTACTATAGTTTTNATTTAATGTCATACACTGCTAAAGATACAGTATCTACAATATAATAGCCCTTAAACTGTTATACATCTCTGGGCTTGCATACCTCATTTCACAAACAACAGATGTCAATAAAGTAAACAAATATCATGTTAAGTTAATTCACAACAAAAAATTAAACTACATTTTGATCATATTTTTGTGTCTATAAGTAACAAATTAAAAATCATATGCCACCGAAATCTACAGTATCAAAAATATAATGACGTTTAAATTGTCATATAACTCTCATCTTATACACCTTAATATCACAAATAACAGGTACTATCAAAGAGTGTTTCATAGTCAACTTAATCGATAATACAGCAAAACTGTGATAGTCTATTTATAGGAGCACAAGATTGCCACATTGCAAATGAATTGCAAGATAGATATTGTAACAAACATTAGTAAAATACACAGTTTGTGCTATTATCAGATGTGTGCACAAACACATGCATGCGCATGCATACACACAAGATTTTTTTTTTTTAGAAACACTTCCTAAGTCATGTAATAGGTTGCAGCCATATGGAAGCAGTATTTCTTTGTGTGCACAATTCAGCAGAAATGTAAAAACTTCAAAATGAGGCACCTTCCAAGTTTTCTTATCTTAGTTACACTAAGGTTGTCTAGCAACTGAAAAAAAATTTTCAGTTTATTTGCTTTCTATATACAGAATTTAAGAGTTAGCCAAACAATCGACAAGGCAAAGCTTAAGAAAACATTTAAAGATGTAACATGAAATTAATAAAGTTTGTCAAATAAAAGGATTAATGGACGTTCAAGTTAATAGGGTAAATAAAACCCGGTTTATTTAAAAGTTAACAAAATTCACACTGAACTGCAAATTTACAAATTAATTTGCAGAGACAACATGAATACAGCAATGAAATGAACACAAATATAGCATTTAAATTACCCGTGACTCACTTGTAAATAACACAAAAATTAAAAATATGTTAACAATGAAAAACTACAGGAACCATTTGTATTCATAACATGTCGCAGCTCAAAACTTTCCATTCTTTAATAATTTTAAAGCACAATTAGTTACAATCATTAAAAATAATACTTAGAAATTTAATTTTACAATGCACAACACAAATATCATTTCTACTGAAGCCGGCATATGTCTGGGCGCGCGAGTTCCCGCATGCTCACTTTGAAATGTAGCCCGTCACTGACTCGACTGTAGCTCGAGTGACAACAGAACAATACAGCAGAATACGTGTGAACCCACAAACATAGTGTAACTTTAGTCTTCGCTTACTACAATAAGAATGCTTCCTGATGATACGTATATAAAATGAAAAGTACAGAATATTTTTATATAGTCCATTCATGGTTACTTCCTACATTTCTGAAGACCTACTTAAGTTCTACTTTCAGAATATTCCTCCGCCTCATGCAAACAAAGCTTAACCAAGTAACAAAAATTATACCAGAGGGACAATGCACCACATTAGTACACACTCAGTGTAACAATACTTTGCATAAGAAATATTTCTTACTAGGCATTACCAACACACCTATTTTCTCTCTCTTTATTCATATTAACTATTAAAGAAATATTATAATTTATTGATAAAATATACATAAAAGGCCAATTTAACAAAAAAAAAGGTACTTTTACATAATCACAAGTATAAAATGCTTGAATATTGAATATACACGACACATTCAGGAAACAACCAAACTCCAAACATGGTGTGATTTTTCAAAGGTTTGGTTTAAAAAAGGTGAAGACACTGTGAATAGACTTATTAACTCCATATATATGTGAATGAACATTGTTACTAGAAAATTAATAAAGAACACATTTTGAAAGTCCACTATATAGCCAGTTAAAGTGTCCCATCTGCTTGACAGTACAGTAACAATTTTNTAAAGAACACATTTTGAAAGTCCACTATATAGCCAGTTAAAGTGTCCCATCTGCTTGACAGTACAGTAACAATTTTCATAATGAGAAAGCAGCACATGAAATTGATTTCCCAATAATCCACATGCCAAAATTTAAATCCATCGACTAAAGACGTTCTAAACTGATTTTCGTCTTCTGCGGATATCTAACGTCTACTCACAAATTGTAGTATTGTTCGTGGAGTGGGGGGGGGGAGACAATACATACATATATACATACATGATTCTACTCGTGATTTTTTCATACACACTTTTCTTAAATAAATGTACTACTGATGCAGTTTGTTTATGAAACTAGTAGCATGAGCCATGCTCAAGTCATGTAGAGCTAAGATTATATGGTGAATAACGATAAAACCGAAATAAAACCACAGTGCAACTTAATAGACCACCTAACACCAAAATTTAAGTTGAAAAATGAAATAAAACGAAAGTGAGCAAAAATACTGTTTTATCTGAGAAATCACGACCAAAAATTTGTACCAAAAAATGTATCCGCCAAGTGATGATAAGAATAATGTAAGTTTTCTGATTATGGGAAGAAAAACAATAAATCTTTAGTTGCTCTTATTCAGGCTAAGTGAATAACAGCAATATGCATCAGATACCGTGTATATAAAGACTGCAATAATAATTTAATGAGAAAAGAAAAATTATAAAAGCAAATATTAAAATATTGTCATATCTGGGATAAAATGTTTTTTTGTACAAAAACATACCCAAGCCATTTGCGTAATAGTGCGAGGAAAAAAAACCCATGTTGTCTAGGAAATTCTCAAAAAGAAAAAAAGTAAAACCCTAAAAAGTGATTTTTTTTAACCTACTGTAATGCTTTGTGCATCTTAGTTCAAATAAAATGCTTACTCTTGTTTACGCAGTTTAATAAAAATTAAAAAAATTTTATGCAAACATGCATATAAGAATAAATTATTGTTAATTGATTCACAATTCTTAGTAATTAAATTTGCTTTAAAATAAAAGTAAAATCATGGTTCTAATAATGCATCATTTTAGAATACAGTTTCCATTAATGAGTTTTCCGTAATAAAACCAATAACAGCAAAATCTGTTATTTTTAAAAACAAAATTTTCCTCAAAGTAACACCACAAATTTTTCCTCTAGTCATAGGTTTCTGTGACCAACTCAGTTGTCAGTATAACAAACAAAAATTTATATTTTGTAAACTTAGAACTGTATAATTTAGTGTAACATTATTACAGTCTAAATATAAAAATGAGAGGACAGATACCACCAAGTAAGCTAATGTTTTTATATACAGAGGAATTCAATTACAGGTACATATTTATACTGTTGACTACTGTATATATTTATAGCTTTGAAATATGTCAACATTAAATAATATTTTCGGTTATAAAAATAAATCATTAGTCTTCAGAGATGAAAGTCACATATAAATATTCATTACTTGTTATGGAAAGATACAAAATAGTATGGTCCTCATATTCTAATCACTGCTTTTAAAAGAGTTAGATTTACCATGAATGCCCTAAAACCATTACGTTATAGAACCACCTTATTTTAGGTACTAATGACAAATGAATTCTTAATTTATTGAGTGAACTTTGAAACCCCTCAACAGCTCTAAATAGGTGTGAGCACTGTTGAAAATATATATATATATTTTTTTTTCTCCCAGAAAACTTTTCTGCTAACTTAACACCTTCATACTTTCATAGCCCTTACTTTCACAGTATAAAGTAATCATTAATGTTGTAAAACCACTCTGAAACTTGGTATTACATTTCTCATTACGAACTAAAATAATGAATACCCAGATTTATAACCAACAGAGGTAACTCATGATACTGAATGCATTTACTTCAGTTACAAGAAATAATCAGTTGTTATCTTCTCCAGCACAATCAGAGTGAAACTTCTTCTCCTCTCACAAGCCTCATACGCAGTTGCCACGTCATCTGCAAATTACAAAAAAAATTTTAAGTACTAAACGAAATATTTCAAATTCCTCTAGCAGGAAAATCTTACCCTCTCAAGTTATGACAATATTAATGACATTTCAATAACAATTTCACACTGAAACCGAACAAAGCACTTCTCCTCCTTGCATTTTTTACCCACACAAATAAATACCTGCTTGGAATGGAGGGCAGTATATAAAACCATTTACTTCTAGTGTTTGGTAATGCTAACTAGATGTGAAAGTTTGAGACGGTGAGAAGGAAGCACATTAAGTTACTTGTATACCGATTGGGGAGCACCAGTCCTGGGGTTTATATAATGCGTAACATGTTCTATGTAGGGTACAAGAGATAACTGAGCGCCCCCCACCCATTCAAAGGCCGGCATCCAGCTCACCCTCACCGGCCACTGCAGAGCCAGCACCAGGGCGAGGAATGGTTGGCCACCCGCCAACTACGGACCAGCCCTGCGCACCTGCCGGGCCAGCTTCAGTCCAGCTGAGAAGGAAGGTAGACAGCACATCGCTCGCGGTGCCTTCCAGCATCCCACCACCAGCTGCGCCTACCGGAATGCCGCCTGTAGCTCAGCTAAATCCAGATGCAGAGGTGTTCAGCACGGCCATCTCCACCTAGCAGACGGCAGCCGCAGTGAACAATGTGCCAAGGTACATGCCACCACAGCGTTGACATATGCCTTGGCGTAGTTGCTGAGGCGACCCACAGCAGCAGAGAGTGGGGTACAAGGAGACGTCTTGACGTCCCTCCCCCTCCTACAGATGGCCTCTGAGACTCGGTGCTTAGGGGCAGGCCGCTCCTACAGCTTGCTTTGAGCACAGGCTCTGTGTGTAGGAGCTCCTTAAACCTCTATCGTCCACTAAGAGAAATTCCTGTGTGCATCGAAGACACTCTACCCCAGTGCAGTGCATGGGATTAGCCCGTGGGTTAGTTTATTATTATTGGTGCGTAATGTAAACTAGCTTAGTTATTTTGATCTCCAGTGCAGTGTGAACCCCCAACCAAAAGCAGAGCATTTTTCTTAAATTCTCCCCAAGTGCATTGCTACAAAGAAAATACCAGGTGTAAAAAAAAAACTGTCTGTGTATGCATTTATCAATGTAACCTGTTGCATCTTCCCACATGTGTGTCTCAGATTTTTTGTATTTTACCCACTGTTCAGTTGCAAGTATTTCCAAATTATTTGTGTTCTGTATATATGGGTTTTCCAGAAAAGCTTTAAACTTCAACTTTAAGAGTAGGAGTTTTCCAAGGCCAATCATAATTAAAAGTCAAATAATACACCTCCGCAGTGGGGTTCAATTTGCACTTACCCACATTGTGTTTCTGAGTATTATCTATATTATTTGCCTAAATGTGTTGTTTGTTTGCTTTATCGGCCCTAGAAGATCAGGCATACTGATAAAGCCCTTTGCATTTGAATAATGTATTTTTGCCTGCTTACCAGTCTCTTTCGCCAGTTGCATTTGAAAATAATAATTTAGTTGCTACCTAGAATGTTTTTCTGTCCATAAGCCACATTAAGCACCTTGCCCAGTGTTAACTAATGTGTTGTAATTAACCAGTTAACATTTTACTTAAAGCTTACAAGAGACACTTCACCATAGCTTTTGCTATTATTAACTTTGCGCTTAATCAACTTGCCAGTGTTTTCACAGCCTAAAGGCCACAGACCCATGTTATCTAATATAATTTTTCTGTAAGTGTGATGCGTTTTGCATTGTATTGATGCATGACGCATATATAGACTAATACCTTTTTTTTTCTACAACTACGCATCATCACGTGCCTACAAGTGATGCAAACCTGAAAGGCATCAACCAAAGCCAACATTACGTCTCCTATAATAAGGTGGATGCCTGGAGACCGTAATGCACCCGAAGGAAGAAAATATTAAATCGCCCCGCCTTAAATAAAACGCAGTGAAATGGGAATAATGTAGTAAACCACGCCAGAGAAACTGCGCCTGGGGTCGCGCAGCTGACGCAACCCTGCGTAGCAGGGAAGTCTGCTTCCCTGCCGCCCCGACAGATGGCAGCAGAGTTTGGCTCCGCCTACAGACGGAGGAGCTACCCCGCCACCCCCCAAGCGCAGGTGAATACATGTCCCTGCACCGCCGCAGAATGGCAGTTCACAACGGAGTTCACATCAGCTGCTCGCCTTCACACAAGTGGTGCCAAGGCTCTCTGCTGTGTTTGCTCTCTACCGTTCTCCTCACGAGAGACCAACAGTTGATCTTCAGCTACCAATGTCGGACTTCTTCCTGCATGCACTGCAGCCCCAGAAGAGTTGTCTTTCCCCCACTTAACACTTGACATTGCCGTCAACACCCACATCTCATAATTCACCCTAAGTGCCTTCAGGACACCNAGAATGGCAGTTCACAACGGAGTTCACATCAGCTGCTCGCCTTCACACAAGTGGTGCCAAGGCTCTCTGCTGTGTTTACTCTCTACCGTTCTCCTCACGAGAGACCAACAGTTGATCTTCAGCTACCAACGTCGGACTTCTTCCTGCATGCACTGCAGCCCCAGAAGAGTTGTCTCTCCCCCACTTAACACTAAGTGCCTTCAGGACAATCACTTAGCTTCAGTTAGGGTTTAGTTGTTATCACAGCTATCTAGTTGTTGCTCTGTGCTCTTTTGCTCGCCCTTCAGGCCAGGCTCTTCAAGCCGACAGGCACCTTCACCTGTCTTCGATTACCTTCCGAGAGTTAATGTGCGCTTGATATTAATAGGAGAGTACAGGCCACCGTGTCTTATTCTGGAGAGAATAAAAACACGTTTCCAGTTTAACTGCCGTCTGCACTTTCTTGAGTGAACTGAGCTTAGTCATCCGCCTTAAGTGTCACCCCACAAAAGAAGAGGTAGGGAACCGCAGATTAATATTGATTTTGCTGATCTTAGGGTAGGACTGCGGCCTGTCCCCCAAAAAGGACTCTACATACTTCACAAGACACAACCCATTAGACGGCTGCCCATACTGTGGACCAGGCACGTAAAGGTACCTGGTGCACACGTACCGTAGAGCCACACCCATTAGCAAAACACACGACAAAGGGGCCAGATTCCCCTTGTCAGCTAACCTACTACCTCCACAGTGTATAAACTCCCCGGAGGGAGTACCAGGCCTGGCAAGGAAAGATTTACCCCTTCCAAATCACATTCTAGTTAGGGTTATTGTTGCCTGCCACCCCGTTGCAGATGTGATCCGTAGAACCTAGTTCCTTGGTAAATACCATTCACCCACAGGAGGGGTAGTAAGTGGAGCGATAGGAAGGCAGCTGCCATCCTCACTGGTAAGCAAGCCATGATTAAACGACCTGACCTAGCTTTCAGTTACCTCAACCCCCGAGAACAAGCTCATGCCGCCCGCCAACTGTTGACACCTCACCTCGTAGTTACCACTAGTCATCTGTTTGGACCCCTGGTAAAACTCCCCGGGGCTGTAAACACAATCACCGACATCCTCCGCCTAGGACTACCATTAGACCTAGGCGTCGAGCGCATCGACAACCTAGACGCAGCTCCACCAACCAGCACCAGCAGGCCGACAGCCACAGCCGAACACGTCTCCCTGCCGAGCCGTCGTCTCCACCCAGCCGGGCCAGGAGGCCCGCCATTGGACCAACGTCTACGAACACCCGTCGACCGGCTGTGGGAGGTAAGCCAGCGGCTCCGCCAACACCCCACAATCGCAAACCAGCCCTAGCACAGATCGACTTCATGCCAAATAGGCGGCCTACCTGCCTGACGCTCTATAAAGGCACCATAAAGGCTAAGCGCCAGTTCTAACAGACCCTGCCGTATTAGGGTCTGTAAACCCCTTTTACCTGTGCGCCTGATCTAGAAAAAACTAAAACCAACTTCTATTGAAGCGCTGACGTTTTCCTGACCATAGACAGTCAGGTAAGTAGGTAATATACTCGCACAGTAGAATCTTTCTTTTATTTATGTTCTAGGTGTGGAATGTAAATATGTGTTTGTTGATTTCCCATTGTATTAACCAGCCTTCGGGCATATATTTGTACCATTCCGTTAAGTAGGTCGCGTACTTCGGAATTAAAATGACTTACCTGAATTTTCTTACGGAAGCTTGCAGTCACCTTAGCTTACTATTAAGGCTATTTAATATATTGATGGTTTTTGTAGCTTTGCTTACAGACTGTGAATAAGGCCACACAGCTATAAATTTGTTACAACCTTTGAGGCCAATATGTGTAATAGAATTACGTATTCGAGACCAGGGATGTGTGTTAGCCGAGTTCAGAACTCCAACCTATCTGAAGTCTTGACGACTTCCACCGTAATTTTATTGCAAGTTGCAATGCTAGTTTTTCACGCTATTACAAGTTAACCATTACCATGGTGTGGTATACCCGAGAGAACGTGGCTGGCAGCAAGAGGGGTCACATCTTCACATTCTGCTTCAGGATCCCGAGCTGTAATCTCATCACGACTTCAGGATGAACGGACAGAGTCACACCCGTGAGGCGTTGGCTGATGGGCGGGGNTGATGCGCCACGAGCACTGTCTGATACATATCCAAGTCTCAGTGTCTGGTGCTCCCTTAGTGTACCGTAGCGCCGAACGCCGCCACTCATTCCACCTCTGTACGGTTCCTATTCACAGGCGAGTCTACTCTTTGCTGCCTGAGAGGCCGGCAATCCGCACGACGCAGAGCACCAGTATGAATGGTTGGACCCACCCCTCGCTTACCCTGCCTTGGCTGGCAGGCACTGAACGCGCGTGCTCGCCGTGCATCAGGGGAGGCTTCACCCTCCTTGCGGCCTGCTCCAGCCACCCCTCGCTTGCCACATCTCTCGAGGGTATTTATTCCTATGCACGCCCTCCAGACAGGGCAGTTCGCGAGTAGTTTTGACCGGAGCATTATCTGCAACATTCGCTATCTGGCAATACGTGCCGTACCGCTTGCCTTCAGCAGTAGCAGTTAGACTTAGCATATATCGTTACTATTATCAGAAATTGTGTTTCTCAACACATTGGGCAGAAACTCTTGTTGTGGAGCCTTCTCTTTGCTTTGAGTGTTGGCCACGTTCCTCCTCCTCACCGGACGTGTAGTTGTACTAGGGTCTCTCTCACCCTGAACTTTGATTGATATCTTGGCGGCCCTGCAGCAAACAGCTTGAAAAACTTATTCCCTCGTCCATCAGACGTTCTCACCTCTTGTCAAGTGTTTGGTGTCTAGTTGCTAGCTGGTAACGCCGCTCTTCTCGCGCCACTGTAGCAAGGGGAGAGAGAACCTTTCTCTGAGACTCCTGAGGCTAAGGAGAACAAACACGTTAAGACATTACGACTCTCAGGCTACAAGCTGGTCAAGCCGCATACTGAAAGCCGTGGGGTCCTTACATGGGAAACGCTGTGAACCCAGAAAGGCAGTTGAGGTCTGTAGCTAATGACACCACTCATTCAACTTTTCACAGAGGGGAATCAGGGAGGTTCTCTCCTCAAGTTGCCATAGGTAGAGCACCGTCCCTTGTGAAGCGCACGCTCCTGCATCGATGATAGGACTTCGGCAGGGGTTTACCCCATAGCATCGGACCCAGAAAGACTAAATTCCTTCCTGGGCAGACCACGTCAGGACCTGTCCTCCGCCGCGCTGCTACGTAATATTAAACCACCTTTATGGTCGTGCCTGCACCTCCAGGACACCCACTGAATCCAATAAATCATAATTCTCTATTGTTCTTTTGATGTTTATCCTCTGAACATAAAGTAGCATCACTGACAGAGCATAGCTGTGTTCCCACAGCTATTTTTCCTAAATGCCCCATCACCGAGCAGGCCGGAAAAAGGCTAACAAGTGAACCAGAGTCTAGCGCCCCCAGGGTGTACACTCAGGACCGAGAAAAGGCAGCCATCTGGCAATGGGCCACATGTGTCCTCGTACACTCCTGGAACTAAGTGCCCGCCACCCCAGCATCTAAAAGACAACTGGTATAACGTACACCGACCACTATCGCCTCTTCCGCCTACACCCCTGAAACGGGCCTTACCAGCCGTCAGGCGCCCATAGTAAGGCAGCTCTCGCTAAAAGCCACTCGTCCATCTTCCACAGAGAACGTCCCCGTCAGGACCCTTTCGAGGACAGCCCTACGCTTGGCTCCACCTGCCGCGGTTCGCAAAGTTATTGAGCTGCTAACCTGGACAGCAGGACCCTGCAAATAAGAAGGTAAAGTCATCGTTAAGGAGACTCCATTTCCCTGGTCACTAGAGAGGTACAAGAATTGTACACCTTCCTTCATTTTCCCACGTTGAGTGTATCGGGCATCAGCGTGTGTTATTCTTAGGTTATGTATACCGAAACTCTTGTAGACTAGAAATTGATACTTGACCTGCATGAGGCCACACATGAGGGGACATATTCTGCGCTTCACAATCATTTATTGAAGTGTTACATGATATATTTTATGATTAGTTGCTGTCCATATACTTATTTCCAATCAGGTGCACAGTGCAATGCAGTTTGTGTTCATGACTTTTGTATTTTATGAGATCTCCAACATAGCAAGATCGGTGAGCACAACTGAGAAAAATGCAGCTGCCGACTCTGTATGTGACGTTTAGTTGAAAAGTACACGTACTGTACTGATACACTGTCACAACTACTGCCGGAAGCGTAAGTTAATATTTAAAACTTGCAATACACACATGTATGTCACAGACTGCTCAAAGTGGCAGGAATCTCAATTGGAGTTCAAATTATCGCTATTCTGATGCTGACATCCATATTACCTATGTATCTATGACTCCAAACTTTCATTTCATCTGTCCAAACACACTAGTGTATTTTATCTGTACGTAAACAAGCGTCCATGCATGGGAGAAAAAAATCAATGATATTTCCTTTAAATCCATCAATCTGTTTGGTGGTATAAAAACTGATAAAATCCATAAAAATGGTAGCCCTGAGATAAATATACATTTTATGAGGTTAAAATGGCAATACCTTAAAATCCAAGTCGAATCCTCTGCGAAGCGCTAACTCTTCTACTTCTTTAGCAATGCTTTCTTGGGTTGTACCTTTCACATCAATATAATGGCATTCGCTGGCTGCATAGTGGCAGGAGATAGATTTCCTACAACCCTGGGAACAACAGTACATATTGGTGATTAAATTTGCAATGTTTACGTTTCCATTTCAATAAATTACAGACAGTATCTGTTTTGAGTTCAAACCATCTGCAATAACATTGTGTGGAAGTCCATTAAAATACTGCATAAAACTGCCAGACTGATTGATCTAAAAAGTAGTTCAGATTAGTAACCAAACAATAATTAGCAAAAAAATGTGAAAAAAAGCATACTAATGCTGCATATTTTATAAGACTAGCCTAGGTAAATATTTGCCTTTCATATATATGACACATGAAAATGATTTATAATTTATTAAATATACTACTTCGAGAATACATTCCTTTTTCCCAAAAATACTTTTTCCCAGCAAGATATTCTAAAATTAAACGTGCGAGTCTTACATGGGAGACAGGTGGTACATTGGTACACATATCAAGAATGTGCATCACATGCCAGTCACATCAGTGATGCAATCTGTCAGGACTCGGAGGATTACGCAGGCATTATTGCATGTGGATCATTTCTTATCTAACAGTAAAGGAGGTAAAGTGTTACTCTCTGTTTCATGTAACTTGCCACGATTTTGACAGCTCGACAATAGCAGCCCCAAATGTTTAGTTTAAGTATCCTTTCGCCATCAGCTGGTGCGTCAAGTGGAGGCTGTATATTTTATCAACACGCTGTCAGCTAATCCACTTGCCATTGTACTGTAATGCTAAACAAATTTTAAGATATTTATAGACTGACATGTCTATAAACATTCGTAGGTTATAAAAGTAAATATGTAAAACCTGCAAAAAATTTAATATTTGCTCACTCTTTTTTAATTTAACTGAGACACCAAAATTGAGTTTACATTTGCGAGACTGTAATTGTAGTTTTTATCACACTATGGACGTTACAGCAAATATGTTAAGACCGGAAATAAAAGTAAATCAGGGAACTTGCTTGGCAATGCACTTTCATTCGCCAACAGCTCACCAACGACTATTGCAAACCAGTACATCTGCTATTACTGATACTAAACACTTCGAGTTGGAAATATGTGGCATGGAATAATGTAAGAATTGCTTAAAAACTAGCCACGGGCATCCCACTTTTTTTGGAGAACAGCATGGTGTGTAATGTAAGTAGATGTAACAATTACCGGCCCAATAGAAATTACTTGTAATCAAAATCGCTGTACACAGAAATACTTGTTACTTTAAAAATTATACAGAGCTCGCGGAAAAATAAAACTATTGGTATCTGTTCGTAAATTTCTTATTTTACACAATAAAGCTATTTTTTTCTGGCTGGTAGTGCTTCGGGAGACAGCTGACAGATGGCGCGCCATGCCATGGCAAGGCATGTTTGTAGCCTACCGTATTACTCAACAGGTAGCAGCATGTTCGCCTTCCGCTTGATCCCATCATTTTAAAAGTAGACTTTGCTCCTATTACTGGCTCGAAACGACACACGTTTGAAATATATTTCGTCAAATTATTTGAAAAAATAATTCAACAATACCCTGCAATATTTCTGTAGGCTTTTGGAATTAATATCAAGCATGTATGGAAGGCATGGATGGAGAGTAGGGATATGACGTGAAAAGAAGTCGCAAGGTTTCAGGTTGTGCTTCATTTGAATACGGATCATTTTAATGTGCATTTCATTTTGAACACCTATAAATTACTAATTTAGCACGAGGTTTAGTTTGTAACACCAACAACTGCTGTTTTGTGACAACGTAAAATGTATCAATTAATCTATAAAATCTTTCTTACCCGCGTATTTTCTGTTTGTCTGATGTGCGTCGGTAGTGCACTCAGAATAGCCAACGTAATATTAATTTTTATTTGTTCAAGCATCAACTGATACAGAATTTTGTAAATGGCACGTTGTTTGTTTCGTATACTTCAATTTGCCACTCACTGGCTGTCATGATCTTGCCAAGTTATGTGACAGAGAGTAACGAAGGTGTGTACAATTAATTAATAATTCTATAAAAATTGCATTAAGATGCTGTTTTTGACCATTTTTAAATGGTTTTATAGATAAGCATTGTGCACAAATCTTCAGTCAGTCCTAATAGGACCAACCTTCCGTTATTAACAATAAACTTTGTCATTTTGTCCTCCATCGTCACCGCAGAAATTTTTGAGTAATCAATTGAGAACGAGCGCACTGCAAACACTCCTAGCATACTGGAGGTGCACAGAAATGCTGTAAGCTGATGACTTAAAGTGACTTATCGTTTGGTATCGTAAACTGGATTGCTAAACTGATATTATTAGTCCCTTTTTACTCCCATTAATGGCGTGAGCACGCTCACACACAAACGTTATACAGCAGCTGAGTTAGGCCTGCTGTGATGCTTTACTTTAATAATAAAGATGTCTCACATATCGCAATAATTAATTGAAAGCTCTTAAACATGGCCAAAAATGGCATTTTCAGTCTACTATTGCATAAAATAATCTACCTGAATATCTTTTAAATTTTTTGGAACCTACAACGAGCTTTACTCCAAACTTTCCACCAATAAAGTTATATACTGCAACCACTTACCAGTGTGTTTGTAATACACACTTTTAAAACAAGCTATTTCACATGTGCACAATCTGTTTGCATATGAAAAGAAATAACACTTCAGATTTGGGCGGAATCCAACTTTCAACTAATCATTCTAGATAAATTTCTGCGAAACTAGTATAAGTCGCTGCAGTGAACTTTTCTACAGACTTTCCACATTGATAAACTGATAGGGCCACCGCTTTAAGTCCCATAGGTACAAGTAGCATGACGAGAACACTGCACTCCAGTTCAGAGCCTTGTGCATAGCGGACAACGATGCACTTGAAGCGTGAGGCAGTTTCACCCTTATTGTTCCTGCACTTCTCTGCTTCAAACGTGGAAAACAGCTCCAGGCAGAGAGACCCCCTAACGTCCCACAATTCCCACCAGCATGAAAAAAAAAGACTACATACCAGTTGAGCGATTTGCATGTGGCAGTAACCCTCATCACTCCCCTACTTCTGAACCTCAAACTCAGAAAACAACTTAGGTACACAGCCACCTGATTGAAGGAGCTCACAAAAGACTGCAAACACTATAGCTGATTCTGATGATAATACCACATGACTACAGTGTATTAATTTTTGTATCAAAGGCTGTGCCTAGATTTTTCTAAAACTGGGAAAACTGAATACCACAAACACTGATATGCATTTACACAATAAAGTTCTACAACTATGGAATTAAGAATTGAACAAGTGCTAACTCTTCAGCTATACAATTCACTAAATAAAATAATAATTTATTTTTCTATCAATATTTCCAAAATTTAAATTTAAAAAATATTACAAATACAGTATTACCTTAGTTGCGTTAATACCAGAACCATGAACAATGAGTGGATGAAAGAACACTGTATCCCCCTTTTCCATTTCTAGTGGTAAAAGTTGGTAGTCTTCAAAACCTTTCACGCCATGGAAGGCCTTATTAACTCCATTCTGTAACACAAAGAACACAAACTCTGAGTACACTAGAACTACACTATGCACTTAAACTTTATATACAGTGAATGTTCAGTATGGAGCCATAAGCTGTCATCAAAGATTTTCCTCGTACAATAGTACAGAATGGAGCAAAAAGAACTCATGTTTTTTAAATGGGTAGTATTTGGTATATACNTATGGAGCCATAAGCTGTCATCAAAGATTTTCCTCGTACAATAGTACAGAATGGAGCAAAAAGAACTCATGTTTTTTTTAATGGGTAGTATTTGGTATATACTAGTACTATTATACACATGATGGCAACATCAAAACAATGTGTAACACAATTCAGTACAACATTAATTCATGACAGACAAGTGAGCTACAACTGTTACATTCATCACTCAATTATGGAAAATGATATCAGACAGATGACGTCCGTCTTGCCGTACACACATCCGGAGCCGCTCCTCAACGTTCTGCATTGCACTTAACATTTTCTGTGGCACAGCTGCAATCTCTTCGTGAACTGCTACTTTCAGCTCGTGTAGTGTTCACGGTTATCGAACGTAGACCTTCGAATTCAGGTAACCCCAAAGAAAGAAATCGCAGACAGACAAGTCGGGTAAGTGTGGGGGCCAAGGGGGACATCGCCAAAACGTGAGATTACTTGTTGGGGAAACATGTTACGAACAACTTCTATCGAAGCCCTTGCCGTATGGGATGTGGCACCATCTTGTTGGAACCACAATTCTTCCATGGTGACCCCTAAACATATGTTGACGTAGCGCGCAGACGTCACTGTTACTGTAGCCCCGTCTTCTTCAAAAAGGAAAGGTCGACAATCCCCAACAAACTGTAACTTTTGGACAATGGAGAGGTCTCTGGTGTAATTCGCGTGGGTTCTCTGCTGCCCAAAATCGACAGTTCTGCTTATTGACATAACCTTCCATATGGAAATGTGATGCATTACTCATCACAAACATTGCATTTGTTGCAATAATTGCAAGCATTCTCTCCCAAAACAGTCTGTGTTGGATGTAATCACCCGGAGACAACTTTTGAACAATCATGATTTTGTGTGGAATAAACCTCAACTCGCAGTGTCAGATATGATGTAGCAAATGACGAGACAGGCCCAAGGTTGGTGCACGACGCCTCGTGGAGCACTGCGGACTGTAAATAACTAACCTTCTCACACTGTCAACATTTTCTGGCATTCGCGCCATGCAGGGATGGCCCGGCCCGTTGATTTCCTCTTCGAAACCAATCCTGTGTTTCCAAACAATTTAACTCATCAGGGTATTGTGTTACGATGAGGGATCGCCCCATCATGCACCGCATTGAACTGTCAATGGAAGAAACGTTGGACAGTAACGACAGACTCTTTATTTCGGAAGAATTGCTCGACGGCAAACACGTGATGCTCTACGTTCCACTGCGCCAAGGCAACTTACACTGGCCCGTCTGACCTACCCACAGGTGGTGTGCGACTGTCGCCGACCTCTCCTCTCCTATATACTACCTATTTCAAAAACATGCGTTCTTTTTACGCCACCTGTATTTATGGAGTGATGAAAGAAAAATTGACGTTTAGTAGTCNAAAAACTGACGTTTAGTAGTACTAATAAACAAATTATATATACTCTTTGTATATAGAATTTGAAGTGACAGATTTAATTTCCGGAGCCAGTAATCTTCAAACTTTTTTCATAATGGGTCAACTTTTTCCAAGCCAGTGTGTTGTGAGCTACACTTTTATATCACTGAAATCTACGTACCAACTTATTTACTTTAATCTTTCCTTTCATGAATATTTGAATATCTATACCTATTATTTTGCAAAGTGGCAATATACCTTAAATAAAATTACAACACATTTTTTTATTAATATTTACATTAGAGCCCCTAAATGTGTATTGTAACTGTTTTTAATCATATTTCTGGCATTTAAAAAGCTGTTGAATAAAATTTTCTTCAAAACTACTGTAATTTACTAAAAGTTATTCTAAAATTTTTATTTATTAGTCACATTTATAAAAGAAAAACACTAAAACAAAAGCAATTTTTAATTTTTCTGATTTAGTAAAACAACTGGCATTGTTTTCTTACCTAACTTGAGAATTGTGACTTTCCCCAGATGAGGCCATTCAAAGGAAATTTACTACGTGGACATCAATCAGTAATTCTTAAATACACGTAACTTAGCACTTGTCATCCTGGAGGAAATCTGATCAAAGCTGTAAGTCCGATGCTGCCAAATTCTGTTGCATTGAAGAGAACATAAGTTTGTAGATTTGGAAATAAGTTATTTCTCGACATATTTCTTTAACTTGGTGTAATGACATAATATTATTAATTATCAAGGTTCTAGCCGCGGTTCATTTTCTTTCATTTAGCGAGGCGTCGTAATATTTTATCGGGATTTGAAATTAAAGCCGTGGGAGTTCGTTTATCGTGGTATAATGTTTATCGGGCATCCGTTTGCCGTTTCGGGAAATCTTAGTTTTTGTCATGCGTCAACATTAGTGATAGAAGCTTTCCGAACTGTGTCAACAGTTTGTGTTCTAGATGGTTTGGATTATCTTTTACCTACGACGCAGTTTGGATAACTTGGGAAGAGCGTGCTTGACACACGCTATGCCCTTATTTGGTTACGTTTTGATACTGCGAGGAGAGGGGGTGGATAGGCCCGCAGCAATAAATACTCTGTGTGTCTACCGCCCACAAGAAATGTAACAACAAGCAGCCAAGGAAGACTTTTCAAGACCTCGTTGTTGAGAGTCGCCCAAATCTCTCAAATAAACTTGCCTGATTGTAACTCTTCATAGGTAGACAACACTGAAAAATACAGTGCTTTTTGTTAAGCCAACAACAGAAAATTCAGCAGTCATTTACTCTGTGATGGCAAAGTCAACATCAATTTTCCTGATAAAAGTTGCTAACTAGTGAGTGTCTGAGATATCTATACTCCCATTCAGCACAAATGAAGGAAACAGCATCACCCACACTTCTCACACAACATCAAAATATAAAATTCGCAAATACACTGTAACTAGAGTTGGCCTGAGAAGTTGGCATTATGAACATTTATAGTTACGATCCACTATTGTTGACTACACGAGGCTACTTTGAGTTATCAGGCAGAAAACAGTCGCACATGCAACAATACTTATGAGACTAGTTTTGTACTTGACCATCATGAGAGCATAAAGTTTTGCTACTTTTACAATAAACTACAAAAGCAAAAGAAATACATATGCAATCTTTTTTAATATCAAACTTAAGAGAAGATGAAATAAAGTTTAATTTGTTAAAAATTGTGGCTTTTTTTTAAATGTGATGTACATCTGTGATCTGATGTACAGTTGTTAACAAAGTCAATATGTACCCCCAAATATTGTTTATTGTACAATAACCAAAACCTAAACCAAAACAAAACATGTTTAATGTCTGCAATACCAGGCGCATGTCTTACTTCATATTCAGGGTAATCATGAGGCTGTAAGCTTCCTTTGTGAGTTCCTGGTATGACCACTAAACAACCGTTGTCCGTGGTAACTCTCTCCATGGCCGTCCACGCAGCAACAATTCGATCAGCTGGGCGGAATGGAAAGTAATGCAGGTCCTAAAAAATTACGACACTAAAATTAAAAGTTAATATATTACAAGTCAAAGCAATCACCTACCTAGTGCATGAATTGCACTGAACCATGTTTGAAATACACGTTTTTTGATGGAACTATTCAATGTGTCCCCAACAAATTTACCTAAGAAAAAAAATACACCCCCAGAAGAGGAAGGAATGGAACTTCCAAGATAACACACATTCTGTAAATACTATTTTGAAGCCTTCCAATGTCACAGAAAATGGCTTTTTTACACTACTACTGTATCTTAAAACATACTACCCAGACATGAACAAAACTATGATAGGAGAGTGCATTTAGTATTGTTGCAGACTTTCCACCAATGAAATGATGGGATCACATTTAAAAGCCCCATANTCACGGTTATCGAACGTAGACCTTCGAATTCAGGTAACCCCAAAGAAAGAAATCGCAGACAGACAAGTCGGGTAAGCATGGGGGCCAAGGGGACATCGCCAAAACGTGAGATTATGTGTTGGGGAAACATGTTACGAACAACTACTATCGAAGCCCTTGCCGTATGGGATGTGGCACCATCTTGTTGGAACCACATTTCTTCCATGGTGACCCCTAAACCTATAAGTCTGGATGCAAAAATGTCTGAAGCATGTTGACGTAGCGCGCCGACGTCACTGTTACTGTAACCCCGTCTTCTTCAAAAAGGAAAGGTCGACAATCCCCACCAAACTGTAACCTTTGCACTATGGAGAGGTCTCTGGTGTAATTTGCGTGGGTTCTCTGCTGCCCAAAATCGACAGTTCTGCTTATTGACATAACCTTCCACATGGAAATGTGATGCACTACTCATCACAAACATTGCATTTGTTGCAATAATTGCAAGCATTCTCTCCCAAAACAGTCCGTGTTGGACGTAATCACCCAGAGACAGCTTTTGAACAATCATGAGTTTGTGTGGAATAAACCTCAACTCGCAGTGTCAGATATGATATAGCAAAATTACGAGATAGGCCCAAGGTTGGTGCATGACGCCTCGTGGAGCACTGCGGACTGTAAATAACTAACCTTCTCACACTGTCAACATTTTCTGGCATTCGCGCCATGCAGAGATGGCCCGGCCCGTTGATTTCCTCTTCGAAACCAATCCTGTGTTTCCAAACAATTTAACTCATCGGAGTATTGTGTTACGATGAGGGATCGCCCCATCATGCACCACATTGAACTGTCAATGGAAGAAACGTTGGACAGTAACGACAGACTCTTTATTTCGGAAGAGTTGCTCGACGGCAAACACGTGATGCTCTACGTTCCACTGCGCCAAGGCAACTAACACTGGCCCATCTGATCTACCCACAGGCGGTGTGCGACTGTCACCGACCTCTCCTCTCCTGTATACTACCCATTTCAAAAACATGCGTTCTTTTTGCGCCACCTGTATTTATGGAGTGATGAAAGAAAAACTGACGTTTAGTAGTACTAATAAACAAATTATATATACTCTTTGTATATAGAATTTGAAGTGACAGATTTAATTTCCGGAGCCAGTAATCTTCAAACTTTTTTCATAATGGGTCAACTTTTTCCAAGCCAGTGTGTTGTGAGCTACACTTTTATATCACTGAAATCTACGTACCAACTTATTTACTTTAATCTTTCCTTTCATGAATATTTAAATATCTATACTGATTATTTTGCAAAGTGGCAATATACCTTAAATAAAATTACAACACATTTTTTTATTAATATTTACATTAGAGCCCCTAAATGTTCATTGTAACTGTTTTTAATTATGTTCCTGGCATTTAAAAAGCTGTTGGATAAAATTTTCCNGGCATTTAAAAAGCTGTTGAATAAAATTTTCTTCAAAACTACTGTAATTTACTAAAAGTTATTCTAAAATTTTTATTTATTAGTCACATTTATAAAAGAAAAACACTAAAACAAAAGCAATTTTTAATTTTTCTGATTTAGTAAAACAACTGGCATTGTTTTCTTACCTAACTTGAGAATTGTGACTTTCCCCAGATGAGGCCATTCAAAGGAAATTTACTACGTGGACATCAATCAGTAATTCTTAAATACGCGTAACTTAACACTTGTCATCCTGGAGGAAATCTGATCAAAGCTGTAGGTCCTATGCTGCCAAATTCTGTTGCATTGAAGAGAACATAAGTTTGTAGATTTGGAAATAAGTTATTTCTCGACATATTTCTTTAACTTGGTGTAATGACATAATATTATTAATTATCAAGGTTCTAGCCGTGGTTCATTTTCTTTCATTTAGCGAGGCGTCGTAATATTTTATCGGGATTTGAAATTAAAGCAGTGGGAGTTCGTTTATCATGGTATAATGTTTATCGGGCATCCGTTTGCCGTTTCGGGAAATCTTAGTTTTTGTCATGCGTCAACATTAGTGATAGAAGCTTTCCGAACTGTGTCAACAGTTTGTGTTCTAGATGGTTTGGATTATCTTTTACCTACGACGCAGTTTGGATAACTTGGGAAGAGCGTGCTTGACACACGCTATGCCCTTATTTGGTTACGTTTTGATACTGCGAGGAGAGGGGGTGGATAGGCCCGCAGCAATAAATACTCTGTGTGTCTACCGCCCACAAGAAATGTAACAACAAGCAGCCAAGGAAGACTTTTCAAGACCTCGTTGTTGAGAGTCGCCCAAATCTCTCAAATAAACTTGCCTGATTGTAACTCTTCATAGGTAGACAACACTGAAAAATACAGTGCTTTTTGTTAAGCCAACAACAGAAAATTCAGCAGTCATTTACTCTGTGATGGCAAAGTCAACATCAATTTTCCTGATAAAAGTTGCTAACTAGTGAGTGTCTGAAATATCTATACTCCCATTCAGCACAAATGAAGGAAACAGCATCACCCACACTTCTCACACAACATCAAAATATAAAATTCGCAAATACACTGTAACTAGAGTTGGCCTGAGAAGTTGGCATTATGAACATTTATAGTTACGATCCACTATTGTTGACTACACGAGGCTACTTTGAGTTATCAGGCAGAAGACAGTCGCACATGCAACAATACTTATGAGACTATCATGAGAGCATAAAGTTTTGCTACTTTTACAATAAACTACAAAAGCAAAAGAAATACATATGCAATCTTTTTTAATATCAAACTTAAGAGAAGATGAAATAAAGTTTAATTTGTTAAAAATTGTGGCTTTTTTTTTAAATGTGATGTACATCTGTGATCTGATGTACAGTTGTTAACAAAGTCAATATGTACCCCCAAATATTGTTTATTGTACAATAACCAAAACCTAAACCAAAACAAAACATGTTTAATGTCTGCAATACCAGGCGCATGTCTTACTTCATATTCAGGGTAATCATGAGGCTGTAAGCTTCCTTTGTGAGTTCCTGGTATGACCACTAAACAACCGTTGTCCGTGGTAACTCTCTCCATGGCCGTCCACGCAGCAACAATTCGATCAGCTGGGCGGAATGGAAAGTAATGCAGGTCCTAAAAAATTACGACACTAAAATTAAAAGTTAATATATTACAAGTCAAAGCAATCACCTACCTAGTGCATGAATTGCACTGAACCATGTTTGAAATACACGTTTTTTGATGGAACTATTCAATGTGTCCCCAACAAATTTACCTAAGAAAAAAAATACACCCCAGAAGAGGAAGGAATGGAACTTCCAAGATAACACACATTCTGTAAATACTATTTTGAAGCCTTCCAATGTCACAGAAAATGGCTTTTTTACACTACTACTGTATCTTAAAACATACTACCCAGACATGAACAAAACTAGGATAGGAGAGTGCATTTAGTATTGTTGCAGACTTTCCACCAATGAAATGATGGGATCACATTTAAAAGCCCCATANGGATAGGAGAGTGCATTTAGTATTGTTGCAGACTTTCCACCAATGAAATGATGGGATCACATTTAAAAGCCCCATAGGTGCATACAACACAATGATAAGTAACACCGCATGCCAGTTCAGTCCCTAGCACGTAGCTCTAACGGGGCCCGACCAACCGACAGACTCCACTTAATCGTGCAGTATGTTCACAAGAAAACGTACGTTAGTTGTTGATCCATGGAATTCAGATCACTGATATTTTTGCATTACATGATTCAGATGAAGAGGTTGAANCGTACGTTAGTTGTTGATCCATGGAATTCAGATCACTGATATTTTTGCATTACATGATTCAGATGAAGAGGTTGAACTTGAAAGGAATAAAATTCCAATTCATCTTCAGGTACCTAAACTCTCCAAGCGGTGTGATGTGTGTGACTTTGTTGTAAACTCAAACTGGTGTAACTAATAAAATCATGAGTNCCTAAACTCTCCAAGCGGTGTGATGTGTGTGACTTTGTTGTAAACTCAAACTGGTGTAACTAATAAAATCATGAGTGTTTTGTACAAATGGAGACCTATTTAGAAGTAGCAGCAAAAAACAAGATAAAAACAAAAACTGAGAGCAGTTTTTTTTTATTATAAATACATGTTTTAAGAAATTTACTTCTATATTTGAAGCATGGCAGAAATGCCATGCTTTCGCCACGGACCGAGAGATGTCACCCGAGAGCGCACCTCCGCCCACGGGAGGAGGAGCTCATCCCCGCACCACAGGGAGCCCGCGGGAAGGTGGAATATATGTCCGTGCACCACCGCAGAATGGCAGTTCATTCTCGGCAGCTCACTCCACCACCTAGTGTGCTGGAGCTCTCTGCAACTCCAATGTCTTCGCAACATACCAGAAGCTCTTCAAGACTTTTACCAGCAACCCCCAAAGAAGTCTTCAACCTCCTTCCACACGCACTACCCTTCTGGTAGTGCCACCTGATTTCCTTCTGGGTAACGGCATCCGAGTTAGTTAGGGTCAGTTAGTACTATAGCTACCTAGCTAGCCACATCTGCTCTTGTCTACTTTAGACCCAGGTCTCCTTCACCTGGTATTCGTAGTCTATTTCTGTTTCAGTTCCTGGTTAGTTAGGAGGTAGTAAGGGCCACCGTGTCAATTCCTCACGGAATAAACACATTTTCTATCAAACCTCCGAGTACTGATTCTAGGGTGACAGCGTCTTTTATACCCTGTAGACATCAGCCCCCCACAGAAAAGCAGGAGACCCAATTGCCGAACCTAGAGTAGGACTGTGGGCTCCCTTAACCAGGTGCACGTATGTCGTAAACACACCCATTAGACGGCCACCCATACTGTGCACCTGGTGTGCAGTACGGTAGAGCCACGATCACTAGAGACTCAATCCACAAGGTGGCTAGTCAACCAGCCCACAGCCAATTCTCTCTCTCCATCCATCGCGCTGAACTGTCACCGGAAGGAGTAATCGGGTAGAACTCTGGATGGCTCGGCCTCTGCTTGGCTATACACCTAGCTAGGAATCATCGTCGCCTGCTCTTCCTTCGTGGAGCTAACTTTAGTACCTACCTTTATGCCATACATCCATAGGAGTGGTGCAAAGTGGCAAGCTAGGAAGGCAGCTACAGCCTCAGAATCCAACGGGAGCAGTAGTCCAGCCCCTACTGCACTTTGCAGCATAACCCCCTGAGAACTAGCTCAAGCCACCCAAGAGTTGGAGAGGCCTCCTCCCAGCTCCCGCCCCCTCCTTATTTCAGCCCCCATTCAAGACCATCCAGCCACATCCAGTCGTCGCCAACTTCCGTCAGGGACATCACGTGCCACAGGGGATAGCGAACCCATGGTTCCGGAGCACCAGGATCAGCAGCCCTCCGCGGGCACCCTTCAGCACCGCCAGCCGCAGCACCACCTCCACCCAAGGACTGGGCACGAGTTCCGGCCAACCTCAGCAGCAACAGCGGCCGAGTCAAGAGCTGACCCGGGCCACGCCCAATAAAGGTAAGCCAGTGGCTGTGTGTACCAACCAGTAATATGAAGGACAGCCAAGCCCACAGTCGACTTTGCACAGTGCTGTCAAGCCACGCGCCCTAGCCTATACACCGGCTGAGGTCCGGTTAGCAGCCAGTAAAGTCAGCCAAACATGCCACCCATGTCTCTGACCGACACACAAAACCTTGCCCGAGTCACCCAACGTCACGTGTTAAGATAAAAAAAATCCATAGAGATTGTTTAGTCCTGCTGTTAGTAACTTTCTTAATTTTCNCCCAACGTCACGTGTTAAGATAAAAAAAATCCATAGAGATTGTTTAGTCCTGCTGTTAGTAACTTTCTTAATTTTCCGTGGTTTCGACTATATATAATAGTGTTGTGAAAAATAACTGGTGGTCATATTGCAACATAGTGTGCCCACATTGAACAACAAATAAATCTTTTGGAAGCTTCTACAATCGTAGACGGAAGTATGTCAACACATTTTGTTAATGCATCTTTAAATTTTGTATTGCCACCTGTTCCGGTTTGGGCTGATATTGGATATGGTGTGTGAGTGAAGTTAGTTTTGTGTGAATATTTGGGCACTTTTGTTTGATGTTATCTTCTATCTGAAACGCTGAAACCCGCAGTTTCTGCAACGCAACGTAAGGCAGAATTATCAAAACATGGCTGGTATGCAAGTTGTGATAAAACTATATTTTGTAAATTTTGCAATGCGTCTGTAACTTGGAACCATTGAGACTCGAGTGTAAAGCACGTTGAAAGTGAAAAAAACAAAAAAAGATCAACCGAAAATTTAAAGTTCAAGTTTATAGTCTTTATGTCCGAGATTTTATAAACTGTTACTGTTATTTTAATGTGGTTTTGTTTGTATTTACATAGTTAACTGCTAACAAAAAATAACACCGCTTTTATAAAATATAACATCAATTTTTAAGAATAATAAACTCAAATTCTGTAAAAAAAAATAAACACCCTTTTAGTAATTTGTAGCTGCAAGCAGTCAATTTTCTTTGCTGTTGGTTTAACTGAAGTTTAATTAAAAAGTAAGAAAAATTGTGTTATAATTACAAGTTTATTAATTAATCTCTTTTCTTTTCTGACAAAAGACTTTTTAATTGTGGGTTGTGAAAGACTCTACAAGAACTATTGTTGAGTAAACTATGATTAAGTTTTCAGTAATGAATTAATTAATAAGTAAATATGACATAGTATTGTTAAAGATTTTCATTCAATTTTGTCAGTGAATTTAAAGAAAATGAATAAATTTTATGAAAAAATTTAGTAATGCACAACCACAAGTCACATCTTCATTATTGATGTTAAATATTTTTCCTCTGGGCTTATATTTTATTGTTTTTACAAGAAAATTTTGTATGTATTTTATTTTAGCAATGCTTCCTCACTATTTGTTGCAGAGTCCTGTGGCATGTACGAGTTTCTTTTTGTACCACTTAATCAGTGGCGGATTTACACATTTGCAGCCAGTAGGCTATTCAAATTTTGCCGCCCCTACCGACCTCTACAATTGGATACCCTAGTCCACAATCATATTAATTACAATTTTTTTGTCAATGAAATTGTAACTTTATGATTTGTGCACTATCGTCCTAATTACACCATCTTTTTCCCGTAATTAGTATGATTGTGAACTAGGGGATCAATGTGTCGGTTTCTAGATTATTTTTACAACCTAACGATTTAGTTAATATTGCACAAGAAATAGTTTTTGGGTATATTTCTGAGCTAATAAAAACTCAATCATGTACTACTAATAAGGCGGGGTAAGGTATGCCTCAATACTACTTGCACAATAACGTACATTCGGTGAACGTAATTAAATCATTTTTATTGCACTTACTTACAGTTTAAAAACAATATATTCAATTATCTGGTAACAGTCCTGCTGATGATGTCGATGAAATTCAATAAATTAAGTTATGAAAGTTTTACAATACCTTTTTTTGTGATATTCTATTGGCAAAATCATCAATTATATCGTCGTATGAAATCTTGTTGATTAGTTCTGACTCCATGCACCACGTGGCGTATGCCTACAACAGCACGACCCGGCCCCGCTTCGGCTCCCGCGGCAGCCGCGCCGCTCTCGTGCAATCAATTCAGCCAGACACACTTAGCGAACGGTCATGTCACTCGTTCCCGCGCCGCAACCAAACGCGACTACGCAAATTGTACAAAGATTTATCTAAGTGGTGAAACATATTACATGTTGAATTGTTTGTGTGGACCCAATAACATTTAGATATATAAATATGAATATTTTTAATTTCTGTAAGACATAAAAAAAAATTTGGCCCCAAATTTGCCGCCTCTAAAATCTGCCGCCCTAGGCTCCAGCCTACTCAGCCTGCTGGTAAATCCGCCACTGCACTTAATTGTACTTTATGGAGGCCATTCATCTGTACAGTATGTTGTTTGTGCTAATGACTCAACGCATTTCTTTGCTGAAGTTGATATTTAATTTTATTGTGGTGTCATTGTTCATTACATGGGGTACAAAAAAATCATGTCTTCAAAAAANCTGAAGTTGATATTTAATTTTATTGTGGTGTCATTGTTCATTACATGGGGTACAAAAAAATCATGTCTTCAAAAAAAGCTCTGCGCATAACTGCTGTAGGTTTAAAATTATATGTTTAGCATGCTTATTATCAGATCACATGGGAATGTAAAAATTCTTATATATTTCTAGATTTTGGAACTGTTCTTACGAGAAACAAAGTCACATGGCTGACTAAATTATTAAATTCTAGCATTTACACTATCATAACATGGGCGAATAAACTTACACAATCTCGGGTGTAACATGGAAGCACACGCATAATAAAAAATTAGGAAACACAAGAGGAAGGTAGGAAAATTGGTCCCTTAAATCCCTAATTACACATGGTAAGTGATGCCTATCTAAGAATGTATCCAGAAAGAAAGGCTGATGAGTAACAACTTGAGGAAGAAATTTTCCCTCAAGTGAAGCTGTGATACAGAGTGGTTGGGTGTTTTTTGAAATGTTTTATATGAGGCCCCCNGAAGAAATTTTCCCTCAAGTGAAGCTGTGATACAGAGTGGTTGGGTGTTTTTTGAAATGTTTTATATGAGGCCCCCCCTTCCAAGCCTAACACCCGAGCAACCGTCTGGCCTGCCCATATGTAAATCCAGCTCTGCGCAAGGTCAAGAGTTTAATCCAGACAACCTGAGCTAAGGCCAGTTTTACTGTGTAGTTAGTTTTCCATTCTCACTCAAAGAAAATACTGTGTAACCCCTCCACTTTACTTTTTTAGCTTAAAATACTCTACANTTAGTTTTCCATTCTCACTCAAAGAAAATACTGTGTAACCCCTCCACTTTACTTTTTTAGCTTAAAATACTCTACAGTTGTGCATAAGGAAGAAACATGCACATTCTTATTATGCATGCACTCTCCCACACTTTATATGTAGAGCCAAGATTATATGGCGAACAGCGATAAAACCGAAATAATACCAAATTGCAAGTTAATACACCACATAAAACCAAAATTTAAGTGAAAACATGAAATGAAATTAAGAAATACACTATATTATCTGCAAAACCATGACCCACAATTTATATTTAAAAATGTATAAACAAAGTGGTAATAAGAATGATTTAAAGTTTTCAGATGACGAGAACAAAAGAATTAATTTCATGTTGTTTACTTCAAGCTGATTGAATAACAGCAGTTAAGTATCAGATACTGTATAGATAAGGCTAATATAATAATTTAATTAGAAAAGAAAAATTGTAAAAGCAAATTTGAAAATGTTTTCATTATCAAGATGGAGGTTTTTTTCTCTAAACAATCATATCCTGGCCATTTGTGTACGATTGAGACAAAAAAATTCACACTGTCCACACACCTCAACGTACGAGTTAGAAAAAACTTAAAACCCTGAAAAGTGGTTTTTTTTTAACCTATGGAAATGCTCTTATGTTATCTTAGTTCAAATTAAATGCTTACTCTTGTTTATGCAGTAACATAAATGTTAAAAAAATGTTTCATACAAATATGCATATAAGGATAAATTATTGTTAACTAATCCATAATGAGAGTGAAGCGAGGTGAGTATGGAGCAGCGCCAAAATGCAAGGGCGAGGAATACGAGAGATCCTCAAGGAAACCTGCCGACCAGTGACATTGCCCGGCACGATTCCCACGTGCGAAAATCCGGGAGCGACCCCGCCGGGAATTGAACCCGGTTCACATAGATAGGAGGCAAGTATTCTTAACCACTACACCACTGCGACCCGTGATATTTCCGAGTATTCCCGACCTGTTCTACCTATCTCCTCATATCANCCCCTCCTTAATACTAGAAGTTTAGGATATGTTTACCTGGTGCAGAGGATGTATGGAAGTCATCTTTCCTGAATCAGGAGGTTTGTTGATTAGCATCGTGTGTACTGCCTTCACATTTGGTCCAGTGAAACATTCCACATAATCCAGCAACTAGAAAACATAAAATCAAAACTTTCCAAGGTGGTAAAGTTGTGAAAGGGTTCACACACTTCCACACACAGAGCTGTTGCAAGATCCACCAGACCCTCGACTGCAAACTGCTATACCACAGGTCTATGAACTCACTTAAGAACAACCTCAGTAAATTCCAATGGAGATGCTTACAATTACCTTTAATATACCCAAACATGCTCCACGCTAAGTTTTTAGCATCAAAATGGGGATAGGAGGAGTATGGTGCGGTCAAGGTTTGAACACTTCTCTGCTGAATAATGTATGACACTTTTTACAGAACCTTATTCACAAATTTGTAACACAGTGGTGTCACCATCAGTCACACCAATCTACATTTCAACACCATCACCTTTGCAGACAGCAGAGAGCCACGTTGAATGCTACACATCATCAATTTACTGTCTTTAGTGAATAGGGATGACGACCATGCCCGGTACCCTTCTTCNCCTTTAATATACCCAAACATGCTCCACGCTAAGTTTTTAGCATCAAAATGGGGATAGGAGGAGTATGGTGCGGTCACGGTTTGAACACTTCTCTGCTGAATAATGTATGTGACACTTTTTACAGAACCTTATTCACAAATTTGTAACACAGTGGTGTCACCATCAGTCACACCAATCTACATTTCAACACCATCACCTTTGCAGTCAGCAGAGAGCAACGTTGAATGCTACACATCATCAATTTACTGTCTTTAGTGAATAGGGATGACGACCATGCCCGGTACCCTTCTTCTGTGCCATTATACTACGTCCTATTCACGGATTATTGTCGAGCACTTTTGAAATAAACCTTTGATAAATGTCACGGTCGCTACCTGCATATATTGTAATGCGCACGCTGGTCTGCACCCAGTATAGTTGGTAACGGAAGGAGGAAAAGTACGCAGTTCCATGTCTTGATGTTGAATTACGAGTGTTGGTTAAACATGAATAAATATTGAAATAATTTATTCTGCTTTATGTTTTTTTTAGTAAATTTGTAATTTTTTATTCTAATAATTTTACAGTTCTACTTGACCGACGCATGAATAAATTGGTCAGGGCCATGGTAATGTTAATTTTTCATTTGATGGAAGAATACAAAACGTGTATACAAGTATAGCTTAAGCAGGGCTTTAAAAGTGCTCAATTTACAGTGAAACGTAATTTGAATCAAACAGCTTCTTGGTGCAAAACTTTTCAAGACAACAGATTTACAAGATATGGAAAATGTTTGTTGTTGATGTTGTAGAGAGTTTTTGGTCAGTGCTTAATAGCGAAGTCTTGAGCACCGGTGAGGTAAAGCGAGGTGAAGATGGAACAGTGCATGGGAAATGGGAGTACTCCAAGAAAACCTGCGAGCCAACTGCAATGACAAAAGTATTTCCCATACGTTAAAACCTGTATCTAATACTGCAGTGGCTTCAACCCAGTTCGCCCAAAATCCTAGTTATTTTAACTGTAAAACAGTTTTGAATCGTAAGCAACGATAATTACTTAGAAACAGGCTCCAAAAAACCTTTCATCGTCTTTACATAACAATAAACCAAAAACTTGATTTGGATACAAAAGTGGAGAGCAAATAGAACTGAAGCAGGCACCTACCTGAGGGTGGAGGATATATCTGGAAAATACGTCATCCCACACAATGTCTTGCAGTTTGTAAAACAGCAGCACGCCAGACACTCCAGTCTCCATCAGAGACCTATCCTTCATCAGCACCATGTTGTTCTTCAACACTCGCCCCTCGCACACATCGACAAATCTCTGGCTAGAAAGCACATTACAGACAATGCGTAATGGGTAGTGTTACAGAATGTCCAGCAAACAGTTTGAGATTACACATTCACTAAGCAATGCCATTAATTCATTTAATTTTTAAAAAAAGAAATCTGCATTAAATTTTGACACAAAAACAGATGCACTAGTGTTTACTTATATAGTGAAAAATGTAAATAATGATATGTTAAGAGGGGAGAGACCCTCACCAACTTGAATTTACTATATTTCTCCACAACATAATTTCCAGATTCAATATTTAAAAACCACTCCCGTCAAGGCACGGGGAACATTTTAACAGTATTTTGAAATCCGAAGTATATTTTGTCTGTTATTTCACATATATAACAATAATCAAAGGTTCCCTTATAATTTATTAATTTTTGTCCCACATGGAAAAATATGGATATAGCTGAAACCATACAAACTTCAAAAACTCTGTTAAGTAGTCACCTAAGTCATGTCAAGCTTTGATTTTTAATGTTCAGTTATAAGTTAGAACACTACTCACAACATAAGAAGTCAGTTTTAACAACATGGTGACCAGGTAAGGTAGGACTGCTTCAGTTTGCCAGTAACATTTTCCCAGGCATCATAATATATATACTGTAGATATAACGTAAGATTATATACATAATCTTATAAATTTTAAGTAATCTGCCCTATCGTAAAATGAATTTCGACAAGTTCTATATCCCAAGGCTATTGTAGTACACCAAAAATATTAATTAAAACAATTTAAAATAAATAAAAAGAATTAATTAAACTGAAAGCAAAAACTAATTTACATTCTCTTTGTGCTGACTGACATGGTGGTTTAGAGTTGTGAAATTGCACTGAACAAAGTTCCAATGAAACAGCAAGACTGTCCAAAAGCCACTGTCAACTCCAGAGTGGATGGGTTTTCACACGATATCAGTATCTCGATTAGATGGTCTTGGTCATTCAGGAGAAAATTCATTTTACTACAGTTACAGTCAAATATAGAAACACAAAAAGTGAAGTGAATTTTTGTGAGAACACTTTCAAAACATTTCATTTGGTGGTAAAATTTGGTTTCTATAAGCTAGATGTAAATATTTGAGTGAAGGTTACAAGTAGGCAGGCACACAAAGAAGTACGACACATTTTTTTACGCGATCGTGCAATTGCGATGTTTTGCTGACTAGGCAAGATTCACCAGGCGACAGCACCAGTGCCCTGCAACTTGCCGCCTTATCAAGCTGGCCTGGCCAGCAAAACGTCACAATCGCACAAGCATGTGAAAAAATGTGTCGTCCTTCTTTGCGTGCGCGCCTGTTGACAAGTACTAGACTTGAGTACCTTAATTCCTGTCCTTTTATATATTCTAAAACGAAAATAAATTTTGGTAACTTTTTTTTGTTGTTCTACCATCCCACTACAAGCACTTTCACTGAAAGAGGGAGTTAAGAATAGAACTATGCTTCGCAGCTAAATATTAAAATTATTGTCGAAATGTATTTTTTTTTATCAACCAGCTGGAACTACTGAATAAAGTTGCACACATTTTTACATCACTCATAAAATATTTCTGGGGGGGGGNACAATGTATTGAGTTATTACTCATAATGTACTAATTCTTGTAAAGATGTGAGATGACACAAAGTGTCGAAAAGAAGTACATTATCTACGATGTTCGGTCATGCTGCGCCTTACGTAACTCGCATTCAGATCACTGATTTGACCTTGACTGGGCTGGGCTGGAGGAATTTTTTTCAATCCAGACAAATGTCGGTAGTTTAATGTGAACCTTCCCATTCCATCATGCATTACATTACAATCACAATTACCCTGTCTTCATATAAAAAATTAAGATTAATACAATTTATTACTGTAGTTTGTTCTGACTTATCTTGTATAGAAAAAAATTGTATTTCTCCAGCATTTCTTAAGGAATAGTGAAATTCTATCTCAATAAAGTTTCTCTTCCTTTCGAAAGGGGCCCGTCTACCTGAAACTGTTTTCCACGTTTGAGACCGAGAAGTGCGGGAGCGATAAGGACAACACTGCTCCACGTATCAAGTCCTCCATCGCAGCTACGTGCACGGCTCTGAACTGGTGTGCGGCGTTCTTGTCATGCTGCAGAGTGGGACTTGACGTGGTGACCCTGTCATTCTATTGGTGGAAAGTCTGTAGCAAAGTTCAGTGCAGGGCCATTTACAAGTTTCGCAAGAATTCACTCAGAATGCTATAAGAGTCTGAAAATGATGTTTTTGGCCAGGTTGAAGAGCTNAGGGGCCCGTCTACCTGAAACTGTTTTCCACGTTTGAGACCGAGAAGTGCGGGAGCGATAAGGACAACACTGCTCCACATATCAAGTCCTCCATCGCAGCTACGTGCACGGCTCTGAACTGGTGTGCGGCGTTCTTGTCATGCTGCAGAGTGGGACTTGACGTGGTGACCCTGTCATTTTATTGGTGGAAAGTCTGTAGCAAAGTTCAGTGTAGGGCCATTTACAAGTTTCGCAAGAATTCACTCAGAATGCTATAAGAGTCTGAAAATGATGTTTTTGGCCAGGTTGAAGAGCTCCAAATAGTGTNACAGTGCATTGAGAAAATGTGAATCAGGAGACATTACAGCATAATTTCTTCCATGCTATTAACTGTTCTCAAAAATGAAGGCCAATGTCTCAGGGACTACCACAAAGTAAAAAATTATTCAAGAGACATTACAGCATTACTGCTTTAATGTTTTTCACTATTCACAAAAACAAAGATAAAATGAAAAATGTTGTGCTAAACGCCCTTTACTCAAGGAAGAAGGCATACCCAAGCACAGCAGATCACATGGCAGCAGAGGCAGTTCTGTGCAAATGGTTTTTGCAACGTGTAACACACAAGCTGAGTCACTCTTTCTCTGATGCTGCCTGCGTGTGGTTCACAGTTTAATGCCTGACAGCAACATGGTAATGTCCAAAATGCATTGATTATCGAAACTGTCAAAGACACGTCATAAAATGTTACTCAGCATTATCAGTGTAACTTCACTATATTATAGAAACTAGAGCTAATATATTCAGTTTTTATTGCTAGATCCATAATCCGTACCACAAAGTTAATTACAAGGGATATGGAAATGATGTTAGCCAGCGAAACTATACTTACCAACAGCATGCAAACTAGATTACAGCACACATCCATCCAGTTTATGTGGTAGGCTGTTCTCTGGAGCAGTTGAGTGCGATTCCTGCATGTCAAGTTGACACCACCTCCACAAGCAGAGTGAAGTGGCGTGAGTGCACAGGTTTGGGCGGCTATTAATAACGCGGTACTGAGAGTGAATGTGGATGAAGCCAGGTGGATATGGAGTAACGCCAAAATGTAATGATGGGAGAAAACTGAAATCCCAGATATAACTCACCAACCAGCGTGGCATCGTCCAGCACAATTCCCACACTCGAAAATTGAAGTGTGACTGACACTGCTGGGAATCAAACCTGGTTCGCCTTGGTGGCATGTGGANGATTCCCACACTCGAAAATTGAAGTGTGACTGACACTGCTGGGAATCAAACCTGGTTCGCCTTGGTGGCATGTGGATGCTCTAATCACTAAGCTAACTGCAGCCCCCGATGTCTAGAAGATAGCCATCATAGCCACGAGAGGGGACTACATTCAATCTGCTTTACAAGCAAAAAAACCCATGGGAGGAGCTTGAGCAAACTCTTCAGGAACAGTGTTCATGGTACTACCCGTCCATTACATCATCCAGGCATCCACAAGGATCAGCCAGAACTTCCCCAGTACTAACAACAGCTGCATCACCTGGCACAGTATCAGCAACTCCTGATATGACTGGAACCCAAGTCATACTTCCTCCCAGTAAGAGGTGAGGACAGGAAGTTGCAAAGCAGACGTCTCACTTGATCAGCATTCTGTGACCGAAGACTTCCGATATTGCCTTAGCAGAACAGATCACCTGGCAGGATGGATTAAACCTGGCAGGATGTGATCCCCGCCATCTTAAGCATCAACCGCAGACACAAAACATAACCGGACGAAAAAAATCCCTCTCAGAAAAAATGTCTGCTCCCACAGCAACAGGCTTGAGAGTTTTAAAATATGTACTGTAAGTGAAGAGATTTGGGCGGCTCTTAACATTGAGATCTTGAGAGCCAATGAGGGTGAAGCAAGGTGAGTATGGAGCAGCACCAGATTGAAAGAACGGAGGAAATGGGAGATCGCCGAGAAAACCAGCAGACTAACGGCATCGTCCGGCATAATTCCCACATAAGAAAATCCAGGAGCGACCCTGCCGAAAATCGAACCCAGTTTGCCTAAGTGGAAGGCGAGTAGTCTAACCACTACACCACTGTGGCCCCTGTTGTACTGTAGTACAAAAAAAAAATTTAGAGCAGCCAGTTTGATCAAATTGCATACATGACTGAGCATCCTAAACAATTACATTTAAAGTACAGCCATTGCTATTCCACTTTCAAAGCCTAGATTGGTAACAGGTGTAAGCACACACTTGCCCTAGTAAAGAAAAGTGAACACTGAACACAGAACAGTAACATTAGAAATACATAAAGGTGTTTAAAAAATTTTNTGCCCTAGTAAAGAAAAGTGAACACTGAACACAGAACAGTAACATTAGAAATACATAAAGGTGTTTAAAAAATTTTGGTTGAAAATTAATTTTATTGATGACAGTTTAAAATTGGATTCTGAAGAAGTTTATATTGTACAATATTACAATATACTGGAATTCTTTTACAGTTATAGTTTCNGAAGAAGTTTATATTGTACAATATTACAATATACTGGAATTCTTTTACAGTTATAGTTTCTTTATTGCTGTTTAATTAACCTCATCTCAGTTTTTATTTAAAATGCTGTTGCCTCCAATTTTGGAGATGTAACAACAGCTCAATTATTTTGAGTCGTAAAACATGCGTCTGGATTAACCAAATAGCTTCATACTATCAATAGCAGCAATAGCGTTAACACACTACAAAAAGTTGGCAGATTCTAAGTACCTGACATATGCTCATCGACACTACTGTATACATGCCTCATTCATAGAACTTACAATACTGTGTGTTTTATCTCATGACATAATAACAGTTATACATATTAGACTCACCAACACTCATCCAGCAGAGCGTGATCCACAAGCCCCCGTACGAGCAAGTAGCCATTATCTTCATAGAACTTCCTTTCTTCGTAAGTCAGAACACCATTGTTCAGCGTATATCTGAACTCACCAGTGCCCGATGGAACAGATGCTGAAGTACAGCACGGGGTCTAAAAAGTCAAGGCACTTACGAGAACTCATATTAACTGAATTGCTAGGAACAATATTGCAAACCCAATTTATTGTTCAAGAGATAAGTAAGGTAAGTAGGGTTTGACATCTCGTCGACAGCGAGGTCATTAGAGACTGAGCAAGATGCACAGAGAAGCATGAATGAGGAAAGAATCGGTCACGGCCTGTAACAAAAAACCATCGCGGTATTCGCCTGGAGTGATTTTGGGGAGTCATGAAAAACCGAAATCAGAATGGCCAGACCAGGGATCGAACCCAAGCCTTCCCGAATGTGAATTCAGTGGTTCACCTCACTCAGTTGTTCAATAGGCAAACATTCCTTTAATTTTGCTGTTTTTAAAATACCTTGCACGACTCTAGCCAGGTTTGTGGACCCAGGACAGAGTGCAAAGGATGAAGATGACTGAGTAATACAAAGATAACGAAGATGAAATGTGTTGTCTTGCGTACTTTACGCACACCTTGTGTTTACCATCGGATGAGTAATTGTCCGTGTAGCTGTGTCGCTTACGCATGCTTAGGAAGTCATGAAACCACAACACATAAGATTATGAATTAATAATACACTGTTAAAAATTTGTTTTAAGGTTCCTCCTCCACACGAATCTTAGATTACAGCAAAACAGCACTTCATTAGAAGTTCCCAAATCTACAGTGGTCCAAACCGATAATAAACAGAAAACTTTTTCTTTCCATTACAAGCATGGTTCTAGTCTTGGCCTTGTATCTAACTACAAAGTTTACGATACATCAGTTGGCATAAAGCCACTGCCTAAGACATAATCCGACAGGGTGACACCTCAATTTCTGTTTCAAAACTCCATAACTTCTCCAGGTTTTCCAGAACAAATTTGCATTTCTCCCCGACTGCTAATTTTGACTTTATTTCAGCTTCGTTTAAATTGTATAATGAAATGAGAATAGTGAAAAAAATTACATCTGTGCAGCAGCCATAATAGTTTAATTCTAAAGTCAGCAACCTAATTTTTACGAAACAAAACAGAGTAATGCTACTTAGCCAGCAAAACCCCTGAAGCCAGCATCTCGCACAGATCTTAGGTTTAACAATGAATAACGGTGTAGAAGAGTTGGCTGTACAGTTTTGTCCTGAATGTATTATAAAACTAACATTTCTTATATTTAACATCACGTGTATTACTGCATTCCTTGAGAAAAACTGCATAAGAGTTACTATCACTGTGTTTTCTAAGAACAAATGCATAAAAATATTCCATTTACATTGGGTTTTACTTTGATGTACTTAAACACAATATAGAGTAGATAATTGGCAACACAGATTTAGGAATGTGAATTGAATATATAAACACATTAACAAATGCAATGCAACTGCTACTGAATAACAAAAAATTATAAAATGAAGATGTATGAAAAAGATGTGAGCATTTACTGAACACACAGGACATATATGCGAAGCTTAAAATTTCCAGCATGAATGGTTTTAAAAATTATTTTATACTTGCACGAAACACCGTTAAACTTGTAGGATACTTAAGTGGTCTTTACACATAAAAAAAAACATTAGATGAATAGTTATTGCAGCATGGTATGTCAAAATCACAATTTTAGTGTTTTTTTGGGATGTACAAATAAAATAAACAAAACAATTTACAGAAAATTTAACAGGGGTGAATGAAAGGTCATGTCTTAATTCATTTAAATGTATGCTTGGCAAAACTTATTTTATAAAGAAATCATAGACTGCTACAAATAAAAAATATGCAACAATTTCCTTATTTTAAGCAATTTTTTAAAAATTGTGAAAACATTTCATAGCATGATTTTAAAGATTCCTTCAAGTATCTTATCTCAATGTGAATTACCTAATTTTGGTGATTTAGTTTTTATTATTTGTACGTCCAAAAAACACTAAAATTGTGATTTTGATAGGCTATTGCGTAAAAAATATGCTGTCTAAATATTTGTTAAGCTAGGAATTAGTATTTGTAGGTAATGTCTACAAGATGAATAGCAGTTTGTACCAATATAAAATAATAATGTTTTTGGTAACCAACCCTTAAAAGCTGAAAATTGAAAATATTTTCTAGAGGTTTCTTTACTGAAAAACAATTTCCACAATTTAAAATACAAACTACACTTATCATTATTTTTTTTAAAATTTGTCTGAATTTTATAAATTTTACAAAATTCTGACTTTTCCCTGACCAATAGAATTCCCTGATTTTTCAAGGTTATCCCTTTTTTATATATTGCTTGTTTTTGCTTATATTGCTTGTGTTTTATTGTACTGGGTCTACTACAATTTATTATTATTACTTGTATTATTTTATATTATTTTCAAAAATGTATTAAAAGTTTTGATATAATTTTAGTTAAAAAATTTGCATTGAATAGTAATGTATGTAGTTTTTGTAAGATGTTCCATATTTTTCAGTAAAGACATGCTCTATNAAAAAATTTGCATTGAATAGTAATGTATGTAGTTTTTGTAAGATGTTCCATATTTTTCAGTAAAGACATGCTCTATACCCAAGTTGTATATTGACATGTAAAGGCTTGACAGAGTGAATGTAATATATAAATTAATCAATTAAAAAAAATTCCAGAAGAGAGGCTAACCTAATTACAATAGCTTGTCTGATATCCAACTACATATTATAAACTGCATATGATGCTCCAGATGTACCCACCAAAGCACATTGGTTCTGTAAAAATGAATAAATTCAAAAAGTGCAGAAAAACTTACAAACCCCACGATATTTTATTAGTGTCATCTATCAGTAATACACAAACATTACATCACGTAATTTTATTACACTAAACATTTCAAAACAATTACATTTTGAAAAATGACATATCTCTGCACTTCTAGATTATTTATGAAATTGCACATCAGCTTCAGCGCACAGGAGACGTGCATGCTAACACCTCAGAACTGCAACCAGCACACAGTTATAAAATAGTGCTGCTTCATAAAATCATTTAGAGTGTAAATTTCGTATGACTTATCTCACTGCTGCACATTTCTTATTTTACTTTATATTTATAACCAACTAATTATTTGTGGCTCAGCATATAATACTTTAATCAAAGTCCTTCAATAGTCTTTTTAATTTTGGGAATTTTTTTAGAGGGCTCCCCAAAAACCCTTTTCCAAATCTACCAACAAAACATTTCCATTTACATATGGCTACCTAAACAAATGATATTAAATTTATTATCTCAAAAGTTTATACTTTTAACTTCCAGACACTAAATTCTTGCATACACAGTTTACAAAAACTGATTGTTCCAAAATTCCTAAACATAGTTATAAATATGTGGAACTAGTCCATTGGCTGAGCTTTATTCTTACATAGCACTAATTTGTTGAACATTACTGTATTTGTCCAAATATAAGATTATGTTTTATTATTATGATTTTCATTTCAAAAAAATTAAAGGTCATCTTATTTTTGCATTCTAAAAATTTGTGAGGTAAATGTTTTTGCTTGAGTAGTAGCAAATGATGATCAATGTTTCTTGATTAGGTGCATAATTCATTACATTAATCACTATCTTATAAACATTAACAGACTATGATTTATCTTGAAAAATCTAGGGCTGGACAATAGAACTGTCACAGTAACTGAGGTTTTAATGCATTTGAGGCGTAGTAAGCACACAGCATATAACTAACTGAAAGAATACGACAAAGGCAAAATCTGCCAAGATAAAAATTTCCTGCTCAATTACATGTCCAGATAATATCTGGAGAAAAAGATGTTTACTCTGAACAAAATTAAAAATGTGGGGATAGTCTATAAATTTCAAGGTGTTGCTATACTCTGATACATCACAATGGATTATACCACAATNGCATTCTAAAAATTTGTGAGGTAAATGTTTTTGCTTGAGTAGTAGCAAATGATGATCAATGTTTCTTGATTAGGTGTATAATTCATTACATTAATCACTATCTTGTAAACATTAACAGACTATGATTTCTATTGAAAAAATCTAGGGCTGGACAACAGAACTGTCACAGTTACCGAGGTTTTAATACATTTGAGGCGTAGTAAGCACACAGCATATAACTAACTGAAAGAATATGACAAAGGCAAGATCTGCCAAGATAAAAATTTCCTGCTCAATTACATGTCCAGATAATATCTGGAGAAAAAAAATGTTTACTCTGAACAAAAGTAAAAATGTGGGGATAGTCTATAAATTTCAAGGTGTTGCTATACTCTGATACATCACAATGGATTATACCACAATNGTAAAAATGTGGGGATAGTCTATAAATTTCAAGGTGTTGCTATACTCTGATACATCACAATGGATTATACCACAATACAATCTTGAAGAAACAATATTGTCACTGCAGCTTGCTTGTTTGTGATTACTATTTGTTAAGGCTGTTCGTGGTAAAGTGAGCACTTTTGAAATCAACCTTTGAAAAAATTACTGCCTGTTAAATGCATGTATGCTACCGTAGTCTATTCGCGGTTTCTTCACACTTTTTGAATCAAACCTATCAAAAATCACCCCTTGTATGATGTGATTGGTCTTTTCATAAAAATATCTCGTAAATCATAAGCACTTTACACTTGTGTTGACATAAAAGTACTTTACTTTTGGTTAAATTGAGCTCATATTTTATTCATAAGTTATAATATTTAATTTATAATTAATATGAATAGAAACAGAGAGGAAATGGGTGTGTTGGTAATGCCTAGTAAGAAATAGTTCATATGTAAAATATTATTACACTGAGCATGCATGAATTCAGTGCGTTGTCCTATGGCGTAATTTTCTAGACTTAATTTGCACGAGACAGAGGAACATCCAGGAAGTAGAACTTCAGCAGGGTTTCAAGTAACCGTGAATGGACTATACACTGATGTGCAAGCTCCCAGCTAAGTTGGCAGTGAATTAATAAAAAATAGTTTGAAGACTTGACGTACAGAGAGTGTAACACGTAAAATTATGATGACTTAAGTCAGTGTTTGTTATTTTACACACATTAGAACACGAATTTACATATTGTTACATGGGTGCCTGAGGGGCATAACTGAGTTAGTGAGGGATGGAGGTCTTAATAAAAATAAAAGAACTAAATTCAATAATTATATTTATTCTCAATGCTACAAACAGTCAAACATCTGTTATTTACCAATCTGAGCATCCTACTAAATATTATTATTCTTACTGAGCGCGATATTTAATTACTATCTCCATTTCAATTAAAGTCTTTATCACAGTCTTTACTCTTGTAATGTCCCTTAAACTGCTCCAATTATTTCCACACGTTTAGTTAAAACTGTTTATTTCCATCGTCCCGAATGTCTTTTCATTCGTGCATCCAGTCCACAGCCCCGCGGATCAGTCCCACTCTTCACTACACACAAGCCCGCCGATGCAATCTCGCAGATCGCTGCAGTTGTCCCTCGCCGCTCTGGAATCGCCCAACTGTCGCTTAAGGTCGCACGAGAAGCCAAACTCTCTGCTCTTAATCACTCTCCCCTCAGAGCTTCTCGGCAATCCAAGACGTTATGGGGAAAAGTAAGTATTAGTGATGACGATGCCATCCCTGCGTGATAAATGGAGAAATATGAGCTTCTCAGGGTCAGCAAGGCGTGAGCTGCAATAAGTTTATCAGCGTGTGCGGCACCGTCCTTTATGAAAGGTTGCTTGCTTCTCTAACACTACAAATTTGACCTCCATTGTTTTGCTGTGTATGTTTTTAATGTGTATACGAGTAAGAATTAGCAAATTTGTAAAATATTTCCTTTCCTAATAACTCTATAATTTAATTTGGCTGATGCATGAATAAAGAGATCAAGCCCATGACAATGTTAACTGTACATATGGTTGAAGAATGCATAATTTGCACACAAGTAGATCCAAAGCAGGGTTTTCAAAAGTGCTCAAATTTATTAACGCGAACAGACCTTAGCAGTCATGGCATGCAGGCTGGTATTTGAGAACTGGTGGAAAGTTGAGTAACAAGTGGTGGGAGGGATAGAAGATGGGAGCACCACGTGATTGGTTGAGGGCTCTGCCCAGGCAACGCATGAAGTGCACTGCAGAAAACACGTCATTCAAAATTGATTGGATATTTTATGATGGTGTCTAAACACAGAAAGCATTTGACAAACACAATTTTTGCTCGAATGCAAGTTTCAATTATTATTTCAACTCCAAAGATTTTTTTTTTTTTTGGACATGAAAAATGGGTGCTCTACAGAATCAGTTTTAACTGCTAAATTTTTATACCAAAACTTTTAGAGTTGTCTTTACCGTGCATCATACTTTTATCTTTATTAGCGTGCCATAAAAATATAGGGTCACCGCTTAAAGCCACGTTCAGGTGAGTCGCAGGAAAGACTGCATGCCAGTTGGGTGCCTTGCACATAGGGGCGATGAGGCAAGTGGTGGGTGGTGAGCGTATGTGCAGTCAAAAAACATTGATTACCACTTGCTGCTGCTATTCAAAGCCAAAACATCGACCTCAAATTTTTAGTATGCGAAAGTAATAAAACCCCTTAATTGTGTCACTTAAGTATGGCTCTCTACGTCTACCAATTTAAAAGTTCTAACTAAGGCTTTCGAAAAGCACTGAAAATTTTAAGATGGTCATAAAAAAATATTTATTCTCTATTTTAAGCACAGGGCAAGATGTCAAGCCATTTTGACACTCTACAGTTTGACACTTCAANGCTCTCTACGTCTACCAATTTAAAAGTTCTAAGGCTTTCGAAAAGCACTGAAAATTTTAAGATGGTCATAAAAAAATATTTATTCTCTATTTTAAGCACAGGGCAAGATGTCAAGCCATTTTGCCACTCTACAGTTTGACACTTCAAGGTCAGAACACATGTGGAGCCAATTAAAATTGGCATCAATTTTGAGAAATAAACAACAGTTCATGATAAATACTAGCTGTCTCTCAGTTTTAGCGTACCATCATCTTTAATGACCATTTGTTACACCAGATGAATAACAATGCATATAATATTATATATCTGACTTATAAATTATAACTTCAAAGGTGAACTACATAACCTTAACTTATAAAGGATACAATTATTTTACAGTGTTGANGCCACTCCACAGTTTGACACTTCAAGGTTAGATAGAACACATGTGGAGCCAATTAAAATTGGCATCAATTTTGAGAAATAAACAACAGTTCATGATAAATACTAGCTGTCTCTCAGTTTTAGCGTACCATCATCTTTAATGACCATTTGTTATACCAGATGAATAACAATGCATATAATATTATATATCCGACTTATAAATTATAACTTCAAAGGTGAACTACATAACCTTAACTTATAAAGGATACAATTATTTTACAGTGTTGATTTCCTTTCAAATGATTTATAATAACTTGAATCCTTTCAGCTGCCATGTTGCCCCTGTAAGAAAACATTTTAGCCCATTAACAACAATGCTCGCCAATATGTGATACACAAGAAGTCTAGAAGAAAGGGAAGTTATGTTTTACAGTATGTTTCACTACACTGGCACAGACTTAATAAATGGGAAAACTAAATTATTTGAAATGTATTTTGATATTTTAGAATACACTGCAACAAAAATAATTCCATGCAATGCAATGAATATAATTCGCAATGAAAGAAGTATTACTAACACTGCAAACTGAACATATGGCATGGTTCAAGGTTGTTTAAATAAATACATAATCATTCCATTCCACTGTAACAAAAAAAAAAATTATTGCCCATTTCAGTGACACCCATTCACATGAAAACCAAGTATAAAAAGACAACGTAGGCCAATATTTGTTTGTAACACAAAAACTCCAACTCTACAAAAAGTTAGGCAGATTCAACTATTAGGCCAGCTTTCTTGTGCCTCTTGCATCTGATGGTACATACTTATAGGCAAAGAAAATAAAAGTGCACACACAACCATTCGCAACGATAAATTTTTTTTTAAATTTGACAGCGAGAGACAAATTTTGAAATGGAGAAAACATATTTTGGTAGTTGTTGGTAAAAAATAAAGATTAAAAAAAAAGCCGGGAATATTAAATCGCATACAAGGCAATTAGATAACTTCAGGATAGCTGACAAGAGCTTATAAGTTACTGCTATTACAAAAGCTCATGCCCCCCTTATCGGAACTCCAGCTATGCTGATGCAAACACTGCAGCAAGAGACACAGCGAGATATCCAGCGATCAGACACCAACATACCTCTGTCACGTTGTTACGGCGCAATGACCATACCAGTAAAGTTGGGAAGGCTGTAGTGAGCTGTTCCTACAGATGAGTCTGGATGGTTCCAGAAATCGAGGACCTTGGTTCAAATCTTTCACATTAGCTTTCAGCAGTTCAACTTACATACGCCACCTGTAAACACATAATCAAAAAACCATTNGCCGCAATGACCATACCAGTAAAGTTGGGAAGGCTGTAGTGAGCTGTTCCTACAGATGAGTCTGGATGGTTCCAGAAATCGAGGACCTTCGTTCAAATCTTTCACATTAGCTTTCAGCAGTTCAACTTACATACGCCACCTGTAAACACATAATCAAAAAACCATTTACATGGTCAGTGCCATATGACAACTAGCTGCACCTCACTTGAGGCTGTTAGAGCCAAAAATTTGTTTAGGTTTCCTGAACATGTTAGTTTCTTGACATGATGATGATGATTACATAAAATCACAAAATCATTTGAAAAATTATATTTATTTTTTTCAGCATAAATAATTGAATTTTTGTGGGTTTTTATGTTGTTAAACATTTAGTAATGGTGCCAATGAACTTCCTGCAAAAGTGCAAACTTTTTGGAGAATATTACGTGATTCTTTTGTTTTTATAAACACTCGTATATTTTTCCCTGGCTGTTTTTTTTTTTACATGTCTGTGTTGAGAAGTGCATAATATATTCTAAATTTCATGTTTATTTATTTACAGAAAAGCCCTTAAACTTAATAATTACCAAAATTTCTGCCCACTACAGCATTGAATTCAACAAAGGACTTACACTATGACAGGGTATCGACTAACCACAAAGCCAAACACACAAGTTTTAAAGCATAGCATAGTGTCCTGCTCCTTCTAGAAAATAGCTCTAAGTTCAAATTGCCCTATCAAGTAATAATGAAGCAACAGGAGTACACCTAAAAATACAAGTCTGGATTTCCTAGAAACAAAGATATTTCCTCGGTTGGGCAAACCAAAAATTATCCTCATGGACAAGCAGAACACCATGATACCCCAAATTACCAGCCCCAGGCTTATCCCACTGAGCGTCACAATCAAGAATTAAAGAAGGGCATCCAGATCCCCATAGGTGAAAGACACAAGAGCTGGGATCTTCACCTGTCTGAAATCCTGTTTTCATTGCGGCATACTTAAAATTATACAATCAACACGTCTCCGAGCTTACAACAGCCCCATAGACCCGTGCAGTGGTAACTTGATGATGGTAGTGGCAGCAGCACAACCTCCGTTTTGGAAAAACATGTTTCGTGTGTTGTTTTATGCCGGAAAACACTAGTATCAAAACAACGAAAAACTAATTAATCCTTTTTGTTATGATATGAAAAGGTACATAACACATTTCACAGAAAATCATAAATATGACAAAGTTATGTATAGTTGCACACATTGCTTGATAAAACATAATTAAATAATTGGTATTTCGTAACTGTTTTTACAATGCATCATATTTGTTGTGTATTAGTTATTTCGGTACCTACAGCTAAATTATACACTCACTCTGCATTTACACGCGTTATTGTTAACCAATTATGCATCTTGTTTTACACTTCAACATATCCCAGTTGTACATTACATACAATATTTTCAAATGATTTTTTTTGTTTTTTTTTTTTTTTGNATCACAAATACTACTCTTCTCGGTAGAGGCCCATCAACCTTTGAGGGAAAGAAAGGCCATGGAACAAGGGATAACAAGGAAAGATTGGGCCGATCACCGAGGATATCTAACGGGACACAAAATTCTTAAGAAAAAATAACAAGACTGTGCGGAAGTAAAAACTGAGCGAGAACGATACAAACTACCCGAGGGTCATAAAAAGTACCGAAGGGTAAGAGACAGAAAAAATCACACGAAGCCTAGGAAGAACAGCATACAACGAACTTCTATCACCTCCAGTGGAACACTGAAACAAAAGATGGGTCAAATCTGCACTTGGGGCCCCACATACACAAGAAGGATTAGAGACTATATGAAGCTTATACAAATGAGATTGAGTTGCATTATGACCGGAAAGGAGACGAAAAGAAGTAACTGCTAAACCACGGGAACTGCAATGTTGATACGTTGGTCGAGAATATGTAGGAAATATCTGTGCGTACAAGGTATTAGAAAACGAGGTATAAGTTTCCCATGTATATTTCCAATGCCGAAAAACTTCCCTGGTTAATAAGGGATACAAAACCGAAAAGGGAAGCAGTGGCTTCGAGACACCCTCTAAAACACTCAATTTTGCAAGTTTATCTACCATCTCATTCCCCTGAATCCCGACATACCCTGGTACCCACATAAAAAGGACAAATACACTGAGTTTATCCAAAAGAACACACTGTTCCCGTATGAACCATATAAGCATGTCCTTATGGGGAGTAGGAGAAGACAAAGCTGTAAGGACACTTCGTGAATCAGATATGATCAGAGGATTTGAGACTCTGTGATCGTATACATAGCATAAAGCCATATACACTGCAAAAGCTTCAGCATAATAAATTGTGGCAGTAGAAGAGAGTTTAAAAAGCCCAGAACATTTATGTGAAGCATCAAAATATGCAGACCCAACACCGTCGACAGTTTTAGGGGCATCCGTGTATATTAAAGAACAGTCGGGATATTCAGAAACTTTAGCCATAAATTCTTGTTGAAGAATAATGGGAGAAACAGTTTTAGTAGGGGAAAGAAAGATGGCACAAGGAAAGCGAAAAGAGACCTCGTACTGCAAACAGTGTAACAAACTAGGTGGAGGGTAACGAAGTATGCCGTCGTTAGTAATAGTTTCGGTAGGACATAACCAAGATTGTCAACCGCCTGTACAATACTCCTTACACAAGAATCACGAGTACGAATCCAATGTTTACCTTGCAATAGTCTATAACTGTCGGTTAAGGACATAAGGAAAGATTCCATACGCAGGACCATAATGGGCGTAGAAGAGAAAGCGCCAAGAATACGTCTGAGGCAAACGTTCTGTGTAGTTTAAAATTTGTTCGCCAAAAGGAGTGGCAGCTGACCAGCAATCGGAATACCATAATCTAAAACAGACCGTATAGTAGACACGTAAAAATAACGAAGAGCAAAAAAAGTTAGAACCCCAACGATAGTGGGCGAGAGCCTTTAAAATATTAATTCGTTTGCGGCATTTGGTAACAGTGTATTCAACATGGGTAGTCCATCCACCACGGGACTCTAAAAAGATACCCAAATATCGTACCTTTGTCACACAGAGTAGAGGATAACCTCTGATGGTTGGAGAGGGAAGTGGTNTTAATAAGGGATACAAAACCGAAAAGGAAAGCAGTGGCTTCGAGACACCCTCTAAAACACTCAATTTTGCAAGTTTATCTACCATCTCATTCCCCTGAATCCCGACATACCCTGGTACCCACATAAAAAGGACAAATACACTGAGTTTATCCAAAAGAACACACTGTTCCCGTATGAACCATATAAGCATGTCCTTATGGGGAGTAGGAGAAGACAAAGCTGTAAGGACACTTCGTGAATCAGATATGATCAGAGGATTTGAGACTCTGTGATCGTATACATAGCATAAAGCCATATACACTGCAAAAGCTTCAGCATAATAAATTGTGGCAGTAGAAGAGAGTTTAAAAAGCCCAGAACATTTATGTGAAGCATCAAAATATGCAGACCCAACACCATCGACAGTTTTAGGGGCATCCGTGTATATTAAAGAACAGTCGGGATATTCAGAAACTTTAGCCATAAATTCTTGTTGAAGAATAATGGGAGAAACAGTTTTAGTAGGGGAAAGAAAGATGGCACAAGGAAAGCGAAAAGAGACCTCGTACTGCAAACAGTGTAACAAACTAGGTGGAGGGTAACGAAGTATGCCGTCGTTAGTAATAGTTTCGGTAGGACATAACCAAGATTGTNTAGTAATAGTTTCGGTAGGACATAACCAAGATTGTCAACCGCCTGTACAATACTCCTTACACAAGAATCACGAGTACGAATCCAATGTTTACCTTGCAATAGTCTATAACTGTCGGTTAAGGACATAAGGAAAGATTCCATACGCAGGACCATAATGGGCGTAGAAGAGAAAGCGCCAAGAATACGTCTGAGGCAAACGTTCTGTGTAGTTTAAAATTTGTTCGCCAAAAGGAGTGGCAGCTGACCAGCAATCGGAATACCATAATCTAAAACAGACCGTATAGTAGACACGTAAAAATAACGAAGAGCAAAAAAAGCTAGAACCCCAACGATAGTGGGCGAGAGCCTTTAAAATATTAATTCGTTTGCGGCATTTGGTAACAGTGTATTCAACATGGGTAGTCCATCCACCACGGGACTCTAAAAAGATACCCAAATATCGTACCTTTGTCACACAGAGTAGAGGATAACCTCTGATGGTTGGAGAGGGAAGTGGTGACTGGGACCATTTACGCATGAAATACAAGGCGCGACTCTTATCCACGGAAAGATTGAAACCATGATCATCCAACCAAAGTGATAAAGAATCAAGGGCCATAGTCAGAGAAGTACAAGCATTGTCATAAGAGATACATTCAACCCAAAGCATAATATCGTCAGCATATTGAATAGAGTGAACATGGGAGCCCAGGTGAAATATGATGTTTTGAGTATATAAGATAAACAGTAAGGGGCTAAGGGTACTACCTTAAACCAAACCATGGGACACCTGACGAACAAAAACTGCTCCATCAGGTACTCGAGGCATATAACGACGAATGCTAAACAAAGAATGGATACATCGTATAAGAGTATATGGTAAACCTAATTTAAACATTTTATCATAAAGGAGTTTAAGATTAACATTATCAAAGGCCGATTCCAAGTCTAAAAACACAGTACCCAAGACATTTCGGTGAGCATAAGCATCCCGAATACGTGAAAACAATACAGCAACAGCATCCAGGGTACTAATACCAGAACGAAAACCAAGTTGTTCTGGACGAAGTAAACAATTATATTCTAACCACCAATTAAGCCTGTGTTTTACCAATTTCTCAAAAAGTTTCGCCAAACAATAACGCAGAGCAATCGGACGATACGGCTCAGCTGATAGAGGAGATTTACCAGGTTTCAAAATCGGGACTATTTCAAAATCCCTCCACACATCAAGGATACATCCATAACAAAACACTTTATCATAGAATTGAGCTAACCAAACGAGAATGGAGCGAGGAAGGTGCTTAAGGAGACCATACGATATGTAATCGAAACCAGGGGTGGTATTACCTGTGGTGTGCAAACAATGGCTTAATTCCTCCACTGTAAATGCCCGGTAAAAAACCTGATGATCACGCGAAGCTGCATGAGAAACAACTGAAGGAAAACACAAGGTAACAGCCTCCGGGACGGTATCAGGGGCAATGCGATTCATAAAAGCAGGAACAAGGGGGAGAGAAATATGATGGGAATGCTGTCCCTCTTTGCTAGCGCGAAAGGCTTTAAATTTACCCCATAATGTACGAGAGGGAGTAGTACGAGAAAGTGAAGCACAAAAATTATTCCAGCTAAACTTTTTACATTCAGACCACAACTTGCGCACCTCTGCTTGGCATTTCTTAATATGTATAAAATTGGCCAATGTAGCATGTCGTTTGTATTGGTGAAGTGCATTCAAACGATGGCGATCAACTTCGTCACATTGTCCATCCCACCAAGTGGAACCATGTTTCCGATCACTAATACGAAAAGGTCGAAAAGGCATAGAACTTTTAGCAGATTCCAAAAGAGACATATAGAAAACATCATACACCATGTTTATATTGAAAGCAATAACTGGGGGGAAATGGGTTGTTGCTTCCGATATGAAGGAATAGAATTTATACCAATCAGCCCGATTATATAGTAAACGGTATCGACGAAAAGTAGGGGTAGGGGACTGAGAAGTTGGCNCGTTATCGATGAAAAGTAAGGGAAGGAGACTGAGAAGTTGGTGAAGAAGTGAGGATAATTGGAAAATGGTCACTACCCCATGTATCATTATGGACTGACCAGATTAAACAGCTAGAGAGGCTGGCAGAAACGAAAGTTAAATCAATGGCAGTGGAGCGGAAATGTGGAGACCCGATCCATGTCGGTTGCGTACTGTTCAGTAAGGTAAAAGATGAAGTAAGTAAAAATTCTGACAAACGTCGACCAGAAACATCCTCAAAGGGATTACCCCAAAGACGATGGTGGCAATTGAAATCGCCACCTATAATTACAGGACGTGGAAACTGGGAGGAGAAAGACGCCCAATCGTGTGCTGAACATCGAAACTTAGGATGGACATATATAGAGACTAAAGTGATATTAAAGTAGCCGAGTGTCGATCGAATCGCCACCACATCAACGCCATGGAAACCGTCAGGATAAGTAATATATGTGATAAGTGATATAGAGAGGGGAGGTACGTAGCATCCGGGTTTCAGACAGTAGAATAACATCTATGTTATGAGCATCCAAATAATGAAGGAGAGTAAATCTATTGGTCAGGAGAGATCTAGTGTTCCACTGTATGGCACAAAAACATGAGGGAAACATGTGAAGCAAAAAAGTGGTAAACAATAGCAGACACACTCACCTTAAGAGGACACATCCCCTTATAGGAGAGTTTGAAGAAAGGATTGGATCATACTCTCTCGGTCAAAATTATAAGTAGAATCTGTTTTTGCTACAGTTATCATATGCTCAATTGTGTCTATCAAAGAATTCAATTTATCGTTATTAAGTCGAGGGACTTCACGTACCTCAGCGGGTGGTACCTCTTCAGGTAGTGGAGCACGAACAGGAAAAGGAATATTATCGACAGCATCCGGCTTAAATTGAGCATAATATTCTCGAACATTAAAGGAAGGTGTAACAATGTTCGAAGTCACTGGAGGTAGTGCCTTATGACAAACAGTATATCCATCGGGCCTTATGGTGGTCATTTGGGATTGTCGCGTGGAGCTTTGTGTTGCTAATGAATGTGACATCGGGAAGGCCAAAGGCGCTGATGGGGGAGGGATAACTGAAGGTGTAGGCAGAGGCGGATATTGAGCCAATGAGGTGGGCGGGGACATTGTTGGTTGCGATGGTGGTTGTTGTTGTACCGGATGGAACCTGAAGTACGGCTGGACTTTGGCTTTAGCATCAGCATAAGGCAGGTTGTAGTATGCCATGACACATTTTACCTCCCTTTCCATTTCCCAAACAGGGCATTGAGCCTTGTCATGGGCCATGTGTTGACCAGAGCAATGCATACATACTGGGGTATCTGCAGTAGTACATTCGGAAATAACATGAGGTTGAGAGCAGGCACGACAACGAACATTCTTTGCGCGGCAGTTTTTCTGTGTATGCCCGAAGCGAAAACGCCTGAAACACTGTAGCACAGATTGAACCCGAGGTGTAACTTTGAAGAGCTCTTTATATATAATAATCTCATTAGGTAACTGTTGCCCCTCAAAGGTAAGGCTCACCAGGCGGTTGGGAACTTGTTCCGATAAGGATCCATTAACGACATGTTTGGTTAACCTCTCTATATACAAAATCCTGTAATCGCATTCCAAACCTTCGCGAATGTCATATGTCGACATATCGAGTGGAATGCCATATATCAACCCTTGGCGTTGCACCAGACCATAGTCGGTTCACGACTGGAAGAGACTTTCTTGAAGCCCTGCTAAAGATTTACTTTCAAGCCCATTTCGTATCCTTCCGCCAAAGGTAAACAAACATTGCAATGTGGCAGTCACATGGCAATGTTTACATTCCACTGTGTGTGTAGATGTGTCTGTACATGCACGTACCCATTATAAAAGTCATGTATATATTATTGGATATTCCACAAGCGTAAAGTTTTTAATCTTGAGAATTTCACACAAAGAATATTCGATGCTAGCGAAAACCATTTCATTCTATAAACCCAAAATTCGAGTATTTTGATGAATCAATAGTTGTTGTCTATTTACAATCGATTGTTAGTGACTTTCAATAAATTCCCGTACATCAAAGGCAAGATTATCAGTATTGATCGAAATTGCTACAGACGTTAAAATGGCGTGGTGGTTGAGTCGGATGTTTCGTGCAATTGTAAAATGTTATTTAAAAATGGTTGTGACGGTTTTCGACAGGACGGCAGAGTTTGCGAGTGAAGGATTCTACGTCTTCGACAATGTGAAAACAATTCTTATGTGCAAATATTGCAACGTTAGATTAGAGTGGCAAAGGAAAGACACGTGCACGAAACACATAAAAACAAAAGAAATTAGAACTGAAAGTGAGCACAAATTAAAATCATACGTTATTAAAAACCAAATAATAAAGAGCGGATATTAGTCAAACAAGACAAATAAATGAATAGGTTAAACGAGATAATCGCACAAATTCTCTGACACGTGTGTCAACAACACAAGGACTACGAAGGTTAGTAAACAAATGGCAGTGTTACTTTCACCTTGAGCGTTATCATGTGGCTATGCAAAAAAACGTTTAAATCTAAATACGTTAGCGTCACGTCATTAATAATTGGCATAATAAGATACAATTCTTTTTGACACCCATTTGTAAGCGATAAATTAACAATTAGGTTAAAACTTTGGAACTATTTCCTCTCTTTGTGCTGGCAACCTAACGGCATAACTGTATCCGCGCTCGCCGCTGTTTGTAATGTTATATGCATGTCGCTAACGGCTAGGGTGTTTTTTCATAGGTTGATTTTCAAAAGTTTCTTCCAATCGTGAACCGACTATATTAGGGATATATACAGAAACATTCAGTTTAGTTGGTAGTTCTGAGGACATAAATTTATTGGTGGCAATACTAGTAGTAAAAGTAATTTTCAGTTTCGCTGGGCCTGCTCGTTGGATATGTAATATATCGCGGTTAGGATGGAGTTTGCGACCTAGTGAAATGAGATGTAAATTACCAATATTATTATCTTGCGACTCAACAAAAACAACAAAAGGCTCTGGGCTATCTCGAGGATACCATAATTGGGGAGGTCTAACCTGTCTCGCAGTATTTAGAGGCTCCATTGAAGCGCCATCAATCCCTACACGATTACTCTTTGCTTGACGAATATCATTATGGGCTTGCCCAACTGATAATTTTCTCTTATTTGCAGTCTGTTCATCTACATCCATTGCTTACCTGCGGACAATATTTATAGATAACCAAAACGAATTCGACCACATTACCGCCAATATTACCCACAGCAATCCACAAGTCACTCATCACTCCACGACTACTCACAAACGAATGCCATTCTCATAACCTAAACACCGTAGGTTTCAAATGAAACTAAGTTTCGTTGTTTACAAAACGTACGAAACCTAACATTCGACGCGAAACTTGAAACTACAAAACTCGATTTCGAGTTCCGGCGAAACCTCACTTTGGCATCGTTTTAACCATTCTTCTTTCCGAATCCCATGTTAATAAAATTATGGTTTCAGTTGTGTGTATAAACGTAGTTTAGATTCATTCAACTCAGGTTTGGAACAAAACAAGTTTTCTTATGGGATATTGGCTACCCAAATGAGACAATTTAAAAAAGCCATAACGCGTTTTAGAAAAATTTGCCGATGAATTCACCAGTGGTTGATACTCCGGTGTACACTGTTTGAGGCATTTTTCAAACATCCTGTTGATTTGTAGTAGTATTTCCGTCTGCTTTCAGACATATATTGATACCATTACACTCAAATTATAAAGTTTTCGTCGCATATTTATAAAACTTGACATTCGAATTATTTTAGTATATTTTTGAACCCTTGAAAATTACGAGTTGTGGGTATGTTAAATTTTATTTTTCAGATAAAGCGTTCGAAAATTCATTGGTGGATGATATGGTGCAAATTCACAAGATCCACTGAACTTGCAGGCCGATTGAACAGGTGTATCAAACGGTTCAACATGACTCAACCGACACAGTAATTTTCGAACGTCCGTTGGTGTACATAAATGGATGCACAGGTGAATTTTCGAATATGTCTCAATTTTTAAATGACAATCACAGTTATATGCATAATACACTTTTACAAATTTTAATTTAAT
>NQII01000849.1:318953-334381 GCA_002778355.1 Clitarchus hookeri | reverse complement strand
TTTTTTTTTTTTTTTTTTTTTTTTAATCCAAACCATATTGTATCCGCTAGATGTGTTGGCAGAAAAGTAGTTCAATGATGGGATACTGAGATTGGTTGTGCACAGCCAGCGAAATGAATCTACCTCATATTTGGTCTATGAGAGAACCCATCTTCGACAAGAGGTAAAAATTGTTTAGGTGACTTCATTTGTCCCAAGACGATTTAAGAGAAAGACCTGCAAGTCAAGGCTAACATTTGGTACCAAATAACCAACGCTAATGTGATGCTACCTCTATACTTTCCACAAGAAGCTTTCATGAACAATCGATTATTAAGCCATTAAGGTAATTGACATATTGCAAGAATCTACTCGTCTTATCTTATTCGAATGTTTTAATATTCCTTTCCCTGTAAAGGATTGTGAAGGGAATTTGGTAACGGAATAATTAACATGCCTTTCTGTATTTTGCACGTTTATTTAAAACTGTCAAAGATAAACTGCACATATACTGCAAAGTAACCATAAGCAAGTCAACTAAATTTCCAACCCAAAATTCGTTACTGTCATATAGACTGCAACTAAGGGCGGTATGCATAAACATATCTCGAGCACTAGCTTCGTCGAGACAATTTTATTTGGTGTCTTAAGTTCGTATTTACATTTAATGAACATCGCTTAAGCTTGTCTCAAGCACAGGCAAACAAGGCAGTCTTCACGAAAATATTATTTAGGGTGGTATCATAGTCATGTCTCGAGGCTGAGCTTAAGCCAGTCTTGGTCAAGACCAGCTTATTTCTCATGATAGTTTATTTCTGCACTACTTGTCATAGTCTCCAAACAAGACGATCTTCTTTAATGCGGAGTGATCAAGGCATAGCTTGTATTTTACCACTTCTGGCTTGGTCAAGAACGAGCGTAAGGCATGTGAAACATGGTGGCTAGACCCTAAATAGAGATAATTAGAATTTTTGTCACCACGACGTATTGTATACGTGATATTATATGAAAATTGAAAAATAAAATATTCCAAATTATTTATAAGTATTCCAAATACATAAAAGAATTATAAAAACGAACAAAGTGACGTTAATGTGGTGAAAATAACTAAATTGCTTTTCTCGCTTAGGAAATGGTGCTTTCTATTTTGTATATGTATGCTAGATAGTCATTAGTAATATGCTAGCCTGCTCGATACATTCACTGCGCATCCATAAGACATGCTTTATATTCGAATTTATATCCACTCAATAACCATACTATACTTGTGGTGGAAGAGGATATCCTCTGGATATGTATCTAAATGCACATTTTTTGTTTTTAAAAATTTGTAGAAATCCCTTTAAAATTGCAGAACATTAGTTTAACTATGTTATACTACCAATTTAACACCAATTACACTAAAGAGCCAAAACACTGGTACACCTGCTTAATATTGTGTAGGGCCCTCGCGAGAACGCAGAAGTGCCGCAAGACGACGTGGCATGGACTCGACTAATGTCTGAAGGTATGCAGGAGGCAATTCACGACATGAATCCTGCAGGGCTGTCCACAAATCCATAGGAGTGCGAGGTGGCGGAGATCTCTTCTGAACAGCACGTTGAAAGGCATCCCAGATATGCTCAATAATCATCATGTCTGGTGATTAAGGTGGCCAATGGAAGTGTCTAAAGTCTGAAGAGTGTTCCTGGAGCCACTCGGTAGCAACTCTCGACGTGTGGGGTGTCACATTGTCCTTCTGGAATTTTCCACGTCCGTCGGAATGCACAAAGGACATGAATGTGTGCAGGTGATCGGACAGGATGCTTACGTATCTGTCACCTGTCAGAGTCGTAACTACTATCTAGACGTATCAGGTGTCCCATTTCACGCCAACAGTACATGCCCCATACTATGACAGAGCCTCCACCAGCTTGAACAGTCCCCTGTTGACATGTAGGGTCCATGGATTCATGAGGATGTATCTATACCCGTACATGTCCATCCGCCCGATACAATTGGAAACGAGACTCGTCAGACCAGGCAACGCGTTTCCAGTCATCAACAGTCCAATGGCGGTGTTGGCGGGCCCAGGCGAGGCGTAAAGCTTTGTGTCATGCAGTCAACAATGGTACACGAGTGAGCCTTCGGCTCCGAAAGCCCATATCAATGATGGTCCGTTGAATAGTTCGCACGCTGGCGCATGTTGATGCCCAAGCATTGAAATCTGCGCCAATTTGGGAAAGGATTGCACATCTGTCACATTTAATGATTCTCGTCAGTCGTAGTTTGTCCCGTTCGTTCACGATCCTTTTCCGGTTGCAGCGATGTCGAAGATTTGATGTTTTACCGGATTCCCGATATTCACAGTACACTATTGAAATGGTCGTACGGGTTGGAGATGCTGTCTCATTTCTCGTGCGCCACGTTCAAACTCACTTAAATATTTATAACCTGTCATTGTAGCAACGGTAACCGATCTAGCAACTTTGCCAGATGCTTATTGTTTTATATAGGCGCTGCTGACCGAATCACGTTACTCTGATTGGTTACATATGTCTGTTATTTGCATACGCACGCCTATACCAGTTTTTTTGGCTCTCAGTGTATGTGGTATTTATTTTTACTTTCATTCTATGTGACGATACTATGTGGTTTGCATAAGTATCTCAATTAAAAATTAATTTTTTAACCTAAAATGGTGTCCATAACAAATTGTAATATTATTTTCAATTCATTTTAGAAAAATAAGTGAAGGCCAGATTTTTTTAACTCGACAAATTCAAAAGTACAGGGATATTCCATAATTTTACAATTATGATGTGGGTTGTCTGCACTGCATATTTTAAGCAAAAGTAGGGCCAATACATTTACTGGGAAATAAAACAGCTGATTTCGTCATTCAAATTTCACCATTTTGTCAAAAAAATAAATTTCATTTCATTAAATAAACTGTATAGATAAAAAGGCATGATTTATTAATAGCATGTGAATTTGTTGTTTTGGTAACAATTTAAGTCAAACTAAATAGAATGTATTATTCATTAATTTTAACCGGTTCATATTTTAAGTACACAAATGGAAAACTATTAGAATTTTTTGTCTTGGAGCCGATGAGGTTGAAGTTAAATGAGTATGGTACAGAATCAGAATAAAGAGGCGGGGGAAATGGGAGATCCCTGAGAAACCCCACCAACCAGCGGCATCAACCAGTGTTTGCAAAAATCCGGAGTGAACTGACTGGAGATTGAACCCAGTTCACATTAGTGGAAGTCGAGCAGTCTAACCGCTCAGAGCCCTCGCCCTGTAGATTGAAAAAAAAATACCTACCTTACATATTACTTTGGTGCGGTTCAAAACAAAAAGTGTATCTGCAAAAACCAAACCACGCACAAGCTTCCCAAACCAAGCAACACAGCCCAAAATACGATTACGATATCCAAAATAATGGAGCCAGAGCACACGAAGTAAAGCCAACTAGAATACACTACTGTAGTCAAACACACAACTATTAAAATATTAATTAAAAACTTGATTTTCATATATATATATGTGTGTGTGTATATATATATATAATGTGGGAAAATAAGGAGTATAAACCAATATAATTAAAATTATGTAAGTATTAAATACTTACTTAATGTTAGCACTGAACTAAAATAAATCAATCGCCTTTTTTTTTCTGTATCTGTCCTTGTCGGGTGCCGCACCACGTACGATGGGAACCATTTTTAACTTTTAATAAAAAGAATAGTTAATAAGGAATATTAAAAAAAATTATATTTAAAATGTTTTACTTAGTTTAGATATTCATGGATATCCAGGATATGATGCTGAGCTAATGGTTTTCCAGAAAATATTACTTTCTATATATCTTTACAGGACATCCTAACTACATCCATTAGATAATATTCTATATACCTGGATGTGTTTCAGACAAGTTGGATATCTACTGGATAGAATTCAGACATTTTGTGCTGTATGGAATAATAGCTGATGCAACCAGTAGTGCAGCTTCAAAAGTAGAGGTTGTTAATTGTGATACTAGTGTAAATGTATAATTCATTCTGTAAACATTTCTGGTATTTTGAAAAGTGATTTATTCCAAGATACCCAAAACAGCTGGCATTTTAAAATTACTCATTCACTATTGTGAAACTGGTTGGCCCAAATACAAAACTAAAATACCTGATGTGTTAAGGTGGTATTATGGTTTGATAAATTAGATTTATTATGAAGATGACTTGTTTTATCAAAACAGATTTACTGTTTCCAAAAGTTTAAATCAGAAAGTTTTGAATAAAGTACATGAATCTCATTAGGGAATTACAAAAACAACTGCCAGAGTGAACATATCGTTTTTATGGCATTCTTTAGCAAATTAAGTTTAAAAAAATTGTTGAAAGATGTAGGATTTGTAAAAATATTTGGTGACTCAAGAGAAACGAACTTGTTACAAGCTGAGCGACAAACTTTACCTTTTCCGTTTGTTAGTACTGGTATTTTACAATATGCCATTGTTGATTATGTGGTTGTTTATCATTTTCATTTCAAATGGTTAGAAATAGTTAAACTTATGTCAAAGACAGCAGTGTCAGTGGCTGTTGTTAAAAACATTTCTCAATACATGAAATACCTCAGCGATTAAGAACTGATAATATGCTTTATAATTCGTTGTGTTTTAAAATGTTTGCTAAGGATTGGAATTTTGTGCTAGTAACTTCTAGAACCGAATACCATCAGATTAATGGTTTTGCTAGGAAGAGGGTACATGTTGCAAAAAAATTGTTCAAGAAATGTCAGTCAACTGATATAGAGTCTGTGTTATTAGAGTATAGAAATATACCTGTTGATGTGAACCAGGCGTCCACGAGCTTCTTGTGCCCACTTTGACTGCCGCAGCCACATTAACTGCACCAGCTGCACCGGGCCGCACCAACATTTTGGCCATGAGTGTGTAGTACAGGTAAACAAGAATGGAACTTGCACCTTCTTGCCAACAGGTATTATGTGATTCAAGAGATCGTCCTACTATTTATTACAATGGGTAGCTCTTTTAATAAATTAGTAGGCAATCCGAAATGGTGTATACCCCAAAGCCACAGCCGTTGGGTGCAAGGGCCATTGGTCATTACCTCGTAGCAGCTCGTGCCGCGACATACGCTGTAACGCACCACCAAGTGACGTCAACTGGCCTGTAGGCCGAAGCTGAAGTGCTAAGTGCCCCAAAGTGTCGCCAGTAGTGCTCAGCAACTTTCTAAACATAACAAACAACGTCATCTCATTCACAGCTACAGTCAGAGGTGTGTTTAATTGTATAAAAGCAATCGAGCATGGCAACTCACACCCCTTTACCCAGGTGGACTCATCCATCCCTTCAGGATGATGAAGGAGCCTATTTTATAAAGATAAACAAGGTAATTAGTTTTGTTAAACTTAATAGTTTTTAGTCAAAGAGACACACCCAACACACATTTTTACATTGTTTAAAACTGGCCATAGCACAGAGGATACAAAACAAGGAGGTAACTAGATATAATCGATTTTACAATGTTTAGTTATCAAAACTTATCCAAATGTCAAAATTATATATCTTTCAATATTTCAACACACCCCCGTAATTTTTGCATTTAACATAATTACATTTCTCATTACTTCAATATTAGAAAACTATTATAAACAACATTTGTAAATGAAGATAAGCCCTTAGACTGTCAGCAAAAATCACTGTTTTAAAGCACTGATTACATCTAAATCAGTTTTACAAGTTTTAGTCAATCAATTTCTTTTGAAAAAGTACAAATTTTGTAGGTCCAAGTGGTTTAGTTAACACATCTGCGATTTGTATTTCAGTGGGACAGTGAGATAACTTCATCAAACCGTCTACATATTTTTCATGTAAAAAATGATATTTGACATCTATATGTTTTCTTTTGCGATTCATTACACCAGTTTCGATTAGTTTGATGGCACTTAAGTTGTCAATCAGCATCTCAACTTCGATGGGCTTCTGGGTGAGTTCTTCAATTAACGCTTTGATGTAGATCACCTCTTTGCAGCTTTCTGCAGCTGCGATGAATTCAGCTTCCGTACTGCTGTCTGCTGTCGTGGGTTGCTTTCTTGATCTCCAGCTGATGGGTCCGCCGCAGTAATACATCACGAAACCAGATGTACTTTTAGTAGTTGCAGGGTCGCCAGCATGATCAGCGTCGCAATACAACTTCAGGTCTTCAGAACCGTCAGATTTATAAGATATTCCCTTGTCTAGACTGCCTTTGAGATACCGCATGATGCGTTTTAGGTTGATCACATCATGTTCGTCCGGACTTTCCATTTGTCGACTGCAATATCCCACGGCGAAACTTATATCGGGTCTGGTCTTAGTAGAGAGGTACAACAAGCTTCCCACTGCTTCGCGAAACGGGAAATTTGGTCGTTTGTTTGGCTTTTTTAAATCAGCAGGTTTGTATGCAGTCAAGGGTGTTTGTGCCGGTTTAGCTTCTGACATGTTGAACTTTTTTAGAACACTTCTTATGAACGATTTCTGGGTGACTTTGACGGCTTCATTTGATTTTTCCAACTCCATACCAAGATAGGAAGTGGGGTTGTTCAAGGTGGTTATTTCAAATTCTTTTTCAAGATTTTTTAACAGTTTGTTCATTTTCTTTTCATCCTTTCCAAGTAAAAGCCCGTCATCAACGTGAATCGCCAGGATCAGTGATCTATCCTGGTTCACAAAAATGCAGTGGTCTGTTCTTAATGGGTCAAGACCTTGTTGCTTAAGAAAAGTCACCAGTCGTTTTTGCCAACTAGCTGGGGCTTGGCGTAAGCCGTATAAAGCTTTGTTGAGTTTGCAAATTTTGCCGCTATGTTTGCCATAGCCTTCTGGCAAAGACATATAAATGTCTTCCTCAATCAAACCGTGAAGAAAGGCACTCTTCACATCAAAAGTCTTCATTTTCAAGTTGTGTTTGGCTGCATTGGCCAACAGAACACGGAGGGCATCACTGCCAACTACAGCACTGTAGGTTTCGTTGAAATCGATGCCAAATCGCTGCTGACATCCCCGTACAACCAGTCTTGCTTTATACCTGCCATCATCTTTCACTCGAAATACCCACCGACTGCTTAGTACACCTTTTTTAAAAACCCCTGTTTTGTCAATAATGCTCCAAGTTTTATTTTTCTTAAGAGAGTCTTTTTCTTCTCGAATCGCAGCAAGCCATTTGTTTTTGTCAGAGCCATTTACAGCGTCAGTGTATGACAGTAGAGCTGACTCATCCATAGTGTCATCGGTATCATAATCCAGAATGTAGTCTTTTAATTTTGTTGGGGCTTGAGCTTTCCGTAGAGATCTTCTTATTCCAGAAGATTGTTGTACTGGATCATTGTTTGAGTCATCGTGTTCTTGAGCATCTTCGGAGTCTTGGATGTAATTGGATTGTGACTCATCATCAGCGCCTGAGTCATTGTCTTCTTCTTCCGAATAGATTTCACTGCTAGAATCGTGTTCGGAGCTGATTTCACTTTCACTATCTTCTTTTTGGTTGTTGTTGTTTAAGAAGACAAACTGGAAATTTCTTTTGGGTATATTATGATTTTCTCCGGTGAATTTTACATCTCTTGATGTGATGATTTTACGATTTTTTTCGTCGTATAGTCGGTAGCCCATGGTGGTGTAACCGACAAAAATGTACTCATCACTTCTTTGGTCAAGTTTCTTCAAGTGACCCTTTTTGTGGACAAAAGCACGAGATCCGAAAATCTGTAGATTTTTTAAGTTTGGTTGCACACCATTCCACATTTCGTGTGGAGTCTTGTTAGATAGTGCTACAGTCGGGCTGCGGTTCAAGAGATACGTACTTACGTAGAGAGCTTCGCCCCAAAATTCATTACGGAGACCTGAGTCAAAAATTAGCGCGCGCACTTTTTCCATCAGGCTTCTCATTAGGCGTTCACTTTTTCCATTCAGTTCTGGAACGTACGGTGGGGAATAGTCAAATTTTATTCCTTTTTTCTTTGCCCATTCCTTTAAATCACTTGACGAATTTTCTCCCGCGTTGTCACAGCGCAGCATGTGGACTTTTGAGTTCCATTTTGTTTCAAACTCAGCTACGATGCTTTTTAGTTCTTGATCAAGTTCTGACTTGTGTTCCAGTAGAGCAACAACAGAATAATGAGTGTAATCATCAAGAACAGCAAGGAAATATGACTTGTTGTCCCATGTTTCTTCTATTGGCCCACATAGATCAAAATGAAGAATTTCAAGTGGTCTCTTAGCGGTTTTACGAGCATTTTTGAATGGAAGACGGGTTTGCTTTGAGTTTGAGCAAACTTCACATACTCTCTTCTTATCCGGCATTTTCAGTGTTTCCATTCCCTCACTAATTTCCTTCAATTTTGTAATGTTCGCGAAACCCAGATGTGCAAGCTTACGGTGCCACTCTACAGCGCGCTCCTCATCGTGTTTTGCAAGAAACGCAGAATTTTCTTTGTCGTGGATGAGTTTTATTTCAAAAAGGTTGGTCTTGTTTTTGTATCCGTGCACCTCGAAATTATCCTTTAGTATCACTACTTTGTTCTTTTTAAAATTGACTAGTCCACCTGATTCAATAATTCTATTCACTGAAAGAAGGTTGGTAGAAAGTTCGGGAACATAGAGAACATCTCTCAAAATACAGTTTTCAAAGCTGATGTCACCCTTTTTGATGGCGACCATCTTGATTCCATCCTTGGCAGTACTTATCTCAGAATTTATTTTTACGGCATTGGTCAGGTAGTCATCATTATTGCACATGTGACTGGAGCTTCCGGAGTCAACTGTCCATGTATGACTGGTTTTGGTGGTATCATCTTCATGAACCAAAAAAGCCACCTTTTTACCAGTTTTTTTTTGTTTCTTCTTGTCAGTACCATGTGTGAGCTTGAACCCGTAGTTGTTACTTTCTTTGTTATTTGGACGGAAATAGCAGTCGTTGGAGGCATGGTTATTTTTTTTGCAATATTTACAACGTTCCCCCTCGTCTTGAGGACAATTTCTAGCGTAGTGACCTGTCATTTTACAGTTGTAGCAGACTACGTCACGTTTTTGATCACGGGCGGCCTTGAACGCCACAACATCATTGGTTGGTTTTACTGTGCCAATTTTTCCTTCTGCTTTCAACAACCTTGCTATCAAGTTGGCCGAGGTTCTCTCGGCTTTGGGGGCGGAGTCCCACGAAATGACAAAGTTGCTGAATGTCTGTGGCAAAGCAGAAATAATTCTCTGTGTTAGTTCCTCATCCTTGATTTGATGACCGAGGTCACCCAGCTGAGTAACAATGCTTTCCAACTCAGCAATACCCCTCGCCACATCTTTGATCTGGAAACCAAAATACTGTGCTAGTAGGCTATCCTTTAACATACCATTATCTCCCTCATAGATGCTTACCAGTTTGTTGTACATTTCTGCAGCATATTTACAAGACATAATCAGTTGTTTGTTCTTTTTACTGATCGACATTATTATGGCCTTTTGAGCTTTGGCATCCTTCTTTTTATCACTATTCTCTTTGGGCTGAGCTGTATACGAAATTGCATCAAGGGCTTCAGCTGCATTCAACAAAATTTTCAGCTCAAAACGCCAAGAAGCAAAATTTTCGGGTCCCTCCAATATCTCTATGTTACTGAATTCGTCGTTATTACGGCTGCCCATCTTACCTGGTTTTACTTGTAAGCAGACAAATCGGCGTAATCCTTGGAAACTGTGACACACGTTTTTTACTTTATCATTCGGTACTCAATTGCACTTAATTAACGTCTTTTACCTTTATAAACACTTGTTTATATTAATAGAGCACTTGCCTGGGCCCATAACCTGATGAAGGAGCCTATTTTACAAAGATAAACAAGGTAATTAGTTTTGTTAAACTTTTTACATTGTTAAAAACTGGCCATAGCACAGAGGATACAAAACAAGGAGGTAACTAGATATAATCGATTTTACAATGTTTAGTTATCAAAACTTATCCAAATGTCAAAATTATATATCTTTCAATATTTCAACACAGGAGACAGCCACCTGGCAACACTGTAGCCAGATAAATACAAACACGTAACAGAAAATGAAATACAAACACTTGTCATGAGAAAGTGTAATGGTTTATTTAATGTTTATTTATAAAAGAGCAATTATGTTTTCATATAGGGAGATTGCTTATAAAGGCATCCATCATAGTAACATTCATTTAGTGGGGTGACACTCTCCATCAACTTCCCAATATCAACCTTAACAGACATTTATTTAACATTACCTGAGCGGTCGCGGATAGTAATGCGGACCTCATCCGGAGACTGTGTTTAAAAAAAGTCAGAATATTACACAATACTCCTATTTCGGATGGAATGAGCGCCAGCTCACTGGGTGAGCACGAAGCCACAGTTCCCAGGATCGTGGGCCGAACGACCACGTGGCTGTATCCCCTGACACACACTGTACACATTTACAGGAAAATGTAATATATAGCCTGGGTATTCAGGCTCCCCAGCATGCCTCAATATTGCCTTTTTACCTTATAAATGAAGGATGCTTCCATGAGGCATGGATGACTTCCTGGATAGAGCCAAGGTCCGAGATACAACACAAAAATGAGAACTCACAAGTTTTTTGGTTAACTCAAGTTACTTGTATTGCCGAATAGTATACACAGTTACATGTATGCAATGCAAATTAAAGGGAATCTGACTCATAAGTGTTGCAGAGGCCGTTATTATTTTTAAAAAAGGCCAAGAATAGCGCAAAATCTTACAAGAGCAATTAAACCTCCTGGGTCAGTAAATTGTGCTGACGGAGGGATGCTGCGAATGCGGGGAAGGCTGTTGGTAAATTAAATTAAAGTTCCAGTAAATTATGTCAATCTATTGCTGTTAAGTGTTCAGAACAAAGTATGAAAGTCCCTCGCTATGTGACGCACGTGCAGCACCTAACACTCATGGAATCAAACTGCCGGAGATGGCGCAGGTGAGCGGCATCTTTGCCGACAGCTCGCGCCACTCCACGAGGTAATTTAATTAAATGCCCTCATTAACATAGAACTTGAAACATATACACATAAAACACTGAAACGTTCTGCGCGAGTTTTCTTAATCCTGTAGAGCATAACGAGTTCTTAATTAAGCTGTAATTTAAAATCAAAACATGGTTATATTGTGTCATGCAGAGCACGTGGGAAATTAAGTTCTGTTAAGTTTTGGGGTACTCTATGACAGGAAAGGTCAGGTTGAAAGAAAGATTAATTATTTCCCATGTCACTAATTGACTTGATTAGACATACAATTGCACTCGGAAAATTATATAGAACACTTTAAATACCCTAGTCTTGCTGCTCTACACCTTATTAAATATGCATGTGGAGTGCATTTATTCTGCGGTTACTTGGCAATCCCCTAAGGGTGAATTTCGCGAAAATTTGCCCATAGACGTTAAATTCTAAGGCTATTTACTACACATCCTAACACTTGATTCCTATCCTAATTACACATATCTCTCTAGGGACAACACAGGCACTCGGTTGGATCACTCGGTATCGGGTCATGACCCGTTCCTAAGTGAACTATGCGGACACGTGTCGGGACATACGATGTGTGTGTTTCATGGGCCGCACTGGTGCAGTGACAGTGTGCCTATGACGTGATGACAGTGGCCATGCCAGGCCACGCAGGAGTGGTCCGCGTCAAAATCAACAGGGGTGTCATTAACGTGTTTGATTTAATTTATACAAATTTTCACCATTGCAGTCATGTTACATAGTGCTTATGTCATGTTTTACCTTTCGTCGTTTTACATAGGTTCTCGTCCCTTGGGATGGAAGCCGACGCCACTCGTCCAGTTCATCTTTGCACTCGAGCCAGACCGGCAGCACTGGTTGCCCGCTTCACGAGCCCCCGCGGTACCATCATTCAGGCTGATATCACTTCATTGCAATAGTAACTTAATTAACTGGAACACTTGATATCTTTTATTTCTTTTATGATGAACGAAACAAAACTATGTGTAAAACTGCGACAGCCGTGTTGAATGGCAAAGCAAAGACACGTGCAAAAACCATGTACAAGACGATTCGCACAAACAAAAAAGAAATCTACCGAAAAAATAATAGCACCCCAAAACAATCAAGCATTTTTAGCGCAATTGATAGGAGTCGGACAACGGAAAAAAATAAACAAGAGTTTATAATAGACTTCACCAAAATGTTGCTCGCAGCCAACATACCTATTGAAAAGGCAGACGATGAGTCCTTGAAAAATTGGCTTCGAAAATATGTACCAGGTAAGCACATAAATGCCAGGTTTTCTTCTATCTGTGTATTTTGTTTGTGTATTTGCACAGTGATGCAGACGATGTCTTCCCACATTATGAAAAAATATCTATCTTCATAGGTTACTATAAAATCAACATATCCTAAATGTCATAAACAGACAATTTTTATTTAGTGCTTTGAAATCACGTTTCCAATATAGGCCTACCTGTCAAATTTGTTGGTTCCTTTTTCTATTGCTATAAAACATTGATTACAAATATGAACCAGTAAATACAGCAATTTGTCTGAATTTTCCTTACAAGCTTGGGTTCATTAGATGGAATTAATAATTTTTAAAAATAAACAAAGAAGCAGGCCTACCCAATTTCTCACTTTTATTTCAGGTTCGGGAGATATTCCAACGGCTCAGGTCCTAAGGGAAAATTATGTCCCAAAAATCGGAAAGGATAATTTCACTCAATTAAAGGAGGTTTTAAAAAACAAGAAAGTTTGCATCGTGTGTAAAGAAACCAGAAACAGAATGGGGTGCTGCGTATTTGTTGTTTTGATACGTGTTATTTCAGACGTTGTAATTACGCAGTAGTCTTAATTTTTGGGACACGTGTTTCAATTTCGTTCGGTTTTTTTTTTAGCTTTGGAAAGCTTCGTAATAATTTTATCCGTTTCAAAATTAAAGCCGTGGTGGCTCGTTACCCGGGATAGTTTGTTTATCTGGCATACGGGTGCCGTTTTACGCTTATTGGGCAGACACGTTTGTTGTTTTACGGTTATCGGGCGGATGGTTGCCGTTTCGTTTCAAACATCGTGGTTTTCAGTTTTTGTTAAGTGTCAGCATTATTTAGAAACTTTCAGGCTGTGTCGTACAAATTTTGTACGAGAAGTTCGTTTATGTTGACGACGCAGTCTTAGTTCCTACAACGCAGTTTGAATAACGTGCGGATCATTCAATGCTAGCCTAGGACGCGCCGGATGTGAAGATAACCCCCACATCGGCCACTAGACTTTATTTTATTTATCTGCCAGTGTGGGAGGTTGACTCATTTTATATTTACTTCGATGCAATTTTTGAGACATTAATAATCTGTAAATGATTGTGGCGCTAGTCTGTACTTTTATATTTATCTGCGAGAGGTTCGTACTCTGCATACCGGCAATTCGTATGTGAAGTGTGACACATAAACGATAAATAAAAGTATGGAACAAAATAATCTGGAACTTAAACTCATTTTTAATTAATCGGCGTCACATTGTACTGAGTCTCGTGTTTCTACCTTTGAGCAAGCCGTGGCAACGTAACATCGGCAGTGTGTAACTGCCCGAACGTTACAACGTTGGTGAACGTGTGTTTGTAGGTAGCATAAAATAACTGGAGAATGCTAATGGCACTGTAGTAGCACAGCATGAAATTAAATATGAAAATGTTGTAGCAGTGGTTGGTGACACTGCACGCTACATGACTAAATATATGGACTCTTTGAGGGTGATATTTTCCAAAAGCATTGCTCATGTTCAGTGCAGGGGACATAAACTTAACATTGTAGCTAGTTTGTGGAGTGTTGCACTGCCACAGTTGAGTTCATGTGTTCAAAATGCCAAGTAAGCATTTCTCAATGCTCGTAAGAGAAAACACAGATATGTATCTTTCCTGGAGGAAAAGTATCCTGGTGGGGAAAAGAAGAACCATCTTCCCAGTACCAATGATGACCAGGTGGAACTCCTGGTTTCATTCCATTGAGTACATTGTAGAATATCTTGAAGATCTGATTGAATTCTTTCAGCAAACGGAAGCTGAGGGTAGTGCTACAAACTATTTCAGCAACTTAAGTATCACCGANGAAGCTGAGGGTAGTGCTACAAACTATTTCAGCAACTTAAGTATCACCGAGTGTGACACTGCGAAGTGCTATGCACTGTTTTTAGTAGAACACTGCACTGCACTTATGAGAACATTGTGGAACTTGAGGGCTCACAGTACATCCTATATCACAAATTATACTCCTTATTATCAGAGCTAGAGAACACCTTTTCAGTAGTTAGCAGAGGCATATTTAGAGAGAAAACCTCTGCTGCTATTGCTCAACTGCCAACACAGGTTAAGCAGTGAAGAAAGACCTAAATAATTTGGGTTTGAAGTGTCACTCCAAACTACACAGTCTTAAGGATAAAGACACTGCAAAACAATTTTTTGCAACTATTGACCAATTGTTTGCATCTGTAGGAATTCTCCCTGTGCTGAACACTCACACAGACAGAATTCCTGCAAGGCTATCTCGCTTTTCAGCAGCTAGTTTAATTAATTTTTAAATAAGGGCAAACTACTGATGTCCTCAATATTTTGCATGGTCTACGTGAGCAACATTCAACTTTTGTGTCACAAGCTGTGTTCATGCTGGGGATTCCCACATCAAATGCAGACAGCGAGCGGGCTTTTTCTGCATATAGACATATTTTAACTGATTTGCGGACAGGCCTAAAACCGAACAACATTGAGCTAATGCTTGCCAAATACTTTGGGGCTAGCATGTAAATTGACACTGTTCTGAACAAGATATATTTATTTTTGTGATAGGATTTGGTATTCTCATTTTCAAAACTTAGTGGTGAATTATTGTGCGAGTTCTTAAGTTAGAAGTCTTAATTTTCTGTATCTGCATATATTGGCATATATCAATTTGACATTTGTTTCGGTAGTGAACTTTGTGCAAAAATGTATATATATTTTTCTGTACTGTATATTTTACATTTTGTAGTTCTGTGTCAAAATGTAACTATCAAATAATATTTTTTAATGTGAATTAATATATAATTTTTCACTAGTTAGTAACATAAAATGTGAAAATCCTGTTTTTTTTTTTACGAATTACTTCCAGTTTAATTACCTACAGGACACAATTTCATCGGTTTTTCAGTTTTTTGCACTGGATTTTCAAACATTCATGATAAACAGTAAAGTTTTTATTTACCATCTTAATGTTTTCAAGCAAATATTTGTACCGCTTTTAACAGTTTTTTTATGACAAAATTAGGAAATTTACTTTACCACTTTCAGGGGGCCTTAGTTATGCCTGCTACTGGCCCAAGAGGTGGTGATGTAAATTCAGTAGCACTGCAATTAATTAGTACATAAAATCAAGTGATTAAATCTGCCTTGCAGCTCAAGCAGGGGACATC
>NQII01000849.1:201499-315851 GCA_002778355.1 Clitarchus hookeri | reverse complement strand
AAGATATGTGCAACTGCACAGCGCAGTTTAGGATAAGAAGACATACCATTTAGATGTTTTGGACAGCTGAAACATTTAATGTTTATTTTCCGTTTTTATTCAGTGGAATTTTGATTAGGGATGGCGCCATTTTTTTTTCTCAATTATCGGTGAATACTATTTTTCCTAATTTTAACAATATTAAAGTGAACAATGGTCACATGTGCAAAGGGCTACTGTCGGATGTTGCTGCATTGTATTCGGTCGAACCTTAGCGCCATGCATGGGTTCCTTCCCACAGCTGCTGCAAGCTACAACTCTCATATCAACACCAGGTAGGAAACATCGAATTTTCCACCATTTTAGAAGTGCAATATTACAGGGATGAATATATTTCACAGCGAAAAGATTACACGCCACATCTCAGTGTTTTGCCATCAACTTGTCGGCTTCCAAACACGCAATGAAATAAGGCTACATGGTAAATTCAGTTATAACAAAAATTTTTCTACAGTAATAATTTTACCTAACCATTGTCAGCTTTCATTATGGCACAGTATTTTGTAGATTATAAGCTTACTGTAAAAATGTGTAAAGTTTCTCAAATTGTTATTGCTCTGCTAGAAAATAAAATAAGTCTCAGACTATCTTAAAGTACAGAAACCTGGAAAACCATTTTAACAACACATGTGGTATAAATTCAAAAGAATTCAAGCAACTATTCAGATTGCAAGTAGTCGTAAAAGTTCCATACCAAGTCAGGCAGTGCTTCAAGTCAAAGTTATAGTTTAGATCACACTACTTGAGGCATCACCAAGTCAGAATGCAAAATTACCGAGTTTGCGGATATGAAAGACTACCAAGTGTTGTTGATGGCAGAAGCAGCACCACTTTCAGTCACTAGCAATACAGAGTAATTTGGGACTAACAGTAGCCACACGAGCCTTGAAGACAGATTTACAGTGAGGGACCTAAAATTGATCAGATATATTGGGAAACGTTTTCATGTGATATTGATAGTCTGTTACAGAACATTTTCACGTGACTCTCTCCACAAGTCAAGACAATGGGCAATACAAGAGTTGTAAGAGCTACATAGACGCAGCTTTACATATTTCCAAGCATGGATGTGCGCAGGACGGTGCAAGCAGGTGTAGTTGTTTTCCTTAATGTAAAAGGGACTCCCCTATCAGATTAATATGCGAAAGCTTAATTTAGCTACGATGGGTTATTCACATACTGGGTGACTAGCAATACTCTATAAAAACATTTCCTGGCACTTTAAGGTATCCTGTTGCATTTCTTTGACCTCTGCAAGGTAATGACAAAAACATTTTGAATTATTTACTCAAAAATCTAAACAAAATAATTTTAATAACAACTCCAAAATAATTTTACTTTGCAGAAGTGCCAATGTAGTTAAATATTAATAAAATACTATCAATGGAAATTATACACTAAGTTGGCATGTAAAATCAAGTTGGCATATTATAGGCTTTATACATATTTTATCAAAAAGGTCTTGATATGCAGTGTAAAAATTCACAAAAAAAACCAGTAAAACTGTTTGAATTGCAGTAAAATATCCTTTTAATGGAAATGCTTGGAATAGGTCAATTTTTCCGTTGAGTTTCTCAGTCACAAGGTGGTTGAAGTATGTGTATGTGCACGTGTGTATATGTGTANGCAGCATGAAACTGTACGGTACTGTACTGTACTAACAAAAAATGTGTTTAAATATGGGTAAATTAAAAGTATATATCGCAAAAATATAATACCCATTGTTCTTAAAAGTGTTACTTGACATTGCTTCCGAGTGTAAAACCAGATCGGAAATAGGCACATTTTTCGCTCTTGTATTAACAAACCAGTAATGCAACAGCTTATAGTCCGTCCATTCACGATTTCTTCGCACATTTTGAAACAAAATTTTGAAAATTCCCCTAGGAATAACTGTCCAACTGTTTTTTTAAATAATTTGTGTACCACAAATATTTAACACTGTGATTAACTTTAAAGTATTATATTTTTCATCAACTTAGAATCTTCTATAAATTGCAATATTAATTTTGTATTAGATATGAATTAAAAACAGTGGCAATGTGTTGGCAAATGCTATCAAGTAATAGTTCACAGTTAAAATATTGTTTTAACCTAGTTTTTTATCATGCTATTTGTAAATTAAACATTTCATATTAAAATACAGTAAAATACTGTTATAACACTTCTTAAGGGACCCAGGAAATGTCAGCCTTATATTAGAGGAAACTGTATAAGAGGGTAATTTTGTATTGAAAAACATGTTTGTGGTCCAAGAGAGGGCAGTTTACTAAGCAGGGATGTTATAACAGAGTTCCAGAGTATTTACATTTTTAGGTAGCACTGATGGAAACGTATTTCACAGTTACTATTAAAAAACGAGAAATAGGGTGTGTAGGCCCTAGTATATATCTATTTTCTGGCCCTAGTGACCTGGTTGTTTTTGGCTGAGAAAGAAACTTCAATAGATAGAGCAAAGCAGACCTTGTCACTCTCACACTCTCTCACACTCACACTCACACTCTCTCTCACTCTCTCTCTCTCTCTCTCACACTCACTAAAAGATTTGCAGTGTTATAATTAACAGGTAAAAATTATATGTTTTCAATTGTAGCAATTTTCTACTTACTACAGAAAAAAAAATGCTTGGGTTTGTGATTTTAACGTTTGAATACTTATTACATTTAGATCTGATGGCTGGGCGGTTAGAAATTAGAAGTTGGCAGGGGTGGTGACAATAGCATGTTGCTTTTTTTGCTAACTGAAGTGTTTGCTTTTTATTCCTACAAAAAATAATTAAAATTATCACATCAAGTTTGTACACGTGCTTTTCAAACCTATCTAGGCAAGTAACAATGATGTGATAAATCTGTATTTCCATGGCAGGAATAACGATACTGTAACGATGGGAGTCAAATCACTATTGTTGTGTCTCCGTTGTGGTCGTTACGCTGGGCCATTGCGTGTGTGAATGCAAATATTGGACATGCAAAATTTATACATTTTAACAGTAAACTTTTTTTATGACAAAATTAATTATTTGAAAGTCACATCTGTTTGTTTATCAGAACTTTGTAACTTTACCCTACATGTTTGAAACATAATTGTGTAATGTGCTTACGTTGAATGTTTGCCACAATCCCAACAAATTACAAAAACCCAACCAGAAAATTTTAAATAGATAATTAAATGTAGTAAAATCTAAGTATGCAAAGAAATGCGAGCTTAATAAATGTTACGGTAGGCCTATTATTGTGCATGTATGTTCGCCACTATCTTTTAAGTTTGTCGCTGCTTAGAACAAAAAAATAAGTGAAACGTGTTGAGTGCTTGAATTTACTGCATTTTCGTTGGACTGGCTGCTCCTCGGTTTTAATATTTTTTTTCAATTAAGGCCGTCCTTTTTAACGAAATAATCCAACACACATCAATAACACGACCAGAAGGTAAATACTACAATTCTTTCCCCACAGTTGTACCAGCGTTAAACACAGTTATTGCAAAATATTTAAGTGTATTGTGTGTTATGTGCTATATAGTTAATAACACAAATATGATAATATGTAAAATACTAACCATAATAAATATCATTAATACTTTATTAAAAAGTCATAAAGCAGAGCTAAATACGGTTATAGGCCTTAATTGTGAACATTCATACGTAATGGTTTTTGGAATAGGCCAGAATTCCTTGAACAGCTGAAAACTGTTAACCCAGCATTTGACAGTTGAAACGTAGTCGTCACATGGCAGTGTTTATGTTTACATATACCGAAAGGATACACAATCAGCAACCAAATGTATAACTTTAGCAGGGCTTCAGAAAAGCGTGAAGTAACCGTGAATGGCCTGTATCTATTTTCTCAAATGCAATTACTGACTTGGGTAAACAAGTGACAGTACATAGAGATAACCACAGTAACCGTATACAGTAAGGTCTTACAGGTAATACAAAACCATGTACGTTTTCCAGACAATTGGCAACCACGCACGTGTTAACAGACGCGATCGCAGATCGCCATATTGACAAAGAACAGGTCGTGCTACCATCGTCACAATCTAATCATGTATGTGGAAGATGTGATTCTGCAATAATTAATATGAAGTAGGTCTACATAGTTAAGTTTTATTCTACCGAAAAAAGTTGTAAATTTTTATTTTAGTATGCAGTGTGTTTTGAACTTAAGATTGCAAGACCGTAAAACCTTGACTTGTGATTTCTTCAGTAAGAATTTGTTGTACCTATTTGAGTTGCAAGGGCCTGGGGCCAAGAAGTCGCTACACAAACGACTCAGATTATGCTAATTAAATACCATTGGTCTTGCAAAGACACCTGAAGCTCCGTTTTTCTGGTGAATAGAGGGTTTCTGGTAACTGGAGGTTTCATTTTAGGAGAAGTAGTTTCTTTACATATTTGGAAGGGGACTACAGATATTTTCTGTTACAGGGAAATTTTTGCCTTCGAAGGGTTCCACTCACCAGAGGCTGTACTGTACCATCTCACTTAGTACTTGATTTTAGGCACCAATTTGGCATTCCACAAATAAGCTGCACAGTGAAACTGTTGCAGATGGAAATGTAATGTCATTGCAGTATTATATCAACTGTTGCTCTAGCATGCACAAAACTAATTATTTCAGTTGCTATTACACATTAGATTTGTAATTAGATATCACATTGTAAAACTTTTGTCTTTCTCACTGTAAACTATAATAAAAGTAAAGTAGTATGTGTGTATGTAAAAAAAAAATTGCAGTTCTAACCATTTTCTGTGGATTTCCCGGGTTCCACCCCGACACACGTTCAAGGTAACAATAGTACTTAAACCGCAGTAATTTGGACATCACAATTTCACACTTTTCTGTCTGAGACTAAGTGCACGTGTGTGTGCTCGCACGCGCATGNGGGGGGGGACTTGGCACTGAACAAAAAACATTTTCGCATAATTCATGCCGAAAGTTTTAATCTTGGGAGCCAGCACTATACTTTTTCTCTTAAAATTACACTGAGATTATGGATTAACATCTGCTTCCACATGACATCAAAGAGAACTGGGCCTTCAACAATGAGCACATGCTAAAACTTGCAGAATGTATTGTTGGGCAAAATATGTGATATGTGCCTACTGCAGAATCATTATATTTCAGTGATGAAACATTGCAATAAGACAGTAATCTGGCTTTACATAGGAAAATTATTATTTTTTTGTACCAAAACTAACTTTAGGGGCATTTAAGAAACTCGGCAATCAGTTGCAAGAACAATTATTTAGATGTAGAACACAATGCAGATACAATAATGTAAAATAAATATGTAACTATACACAGTTTGGCTACAACAGTAAAATGCTAAATCTGAGAAAAATACTGCCATTTTGTGTTTGTTTTATGTAAAGTATAAACAGTATACTTATCAAGTTATCAAACTAATTTCACTACACATACACAAAGCATGAAAGTCATTTTACACAAAGAGTACAAAAGCCATTTTACAACACCTAACTGATTATTACTGAAAAATTTCACACTAATATCTTTACAAAATTCACTGCAAAAAAAATTGGGATAGTTCAAAAAAATTTGAAAACCTAAACACCCATCAAGACACACAGCTATCCTTGCAGATATATGTATTAAGGTGGCTAGAAAACCATGAACTTGATATCAGTTCCATGATTTCTATTAATAAATTGTATGTCATTATTTATAATAATTGATAAGACATATTTTATTGCTTTCTCAGGGTGGCTTTGAAGGGTGTAACTGGAACAGAAGTCTCATTGTTCATTTCAGAAAACCTATGTATATTCCATGCCACACATTAGCAACTTTATGGTGACAATATTGCGGTGAACACTTGAATATTCAAAATAATGGGTCTAAACACCTTAGCACCTTAAAATTCACATTCCAAGTACTACAACTATGGTTTTTACAATAAAATGCACCAAAAAAAAATGTTTGAACAATTTTTTTTTTTGCTAATCAGAAAAATATATTTTTCATCATGTTATGAATATTGTGTGTACTAAATAATCATACACCATAAACATTTTCCTTTACTAAATTATTTTAAAATTTTAAAATAAAAAATATATTTGTAAAACTTAACAACAGATGGCTGGTCTATTTCAATTAATCACTGTTATTTTTAATATTTTGAATTTTAATGACTTTTCTTTTTAAAAAAAAAAAACTTACATTCTCACTATTAAAATACAAAAATCAATGGATCTACTACACCTCTGTACATATGTACATTTAATCACTGTTTTACATATATAATTTACAATCACTAAAATATCACTATTTCAAACAAACTAAAAGGAATGATTTCACAGAATAAGCTGCAAAGAATAAAAATCGTTACAAGAGTAAGAACTGCAAATACATATCTTCAAATACAATTTCACTACCTACTAACTACGTTACTGAAATAAAATTTTAGTATGTACTTACAAGTTAAAACAACTAACTGAATACACGACAGTGAATACACTAAAGTTTGAAAGTCAGTACTGGCTGCTGCATACCAAATATGCAAATTAAATAGCCACAAATAAAATACAATGGCTTAATAATTATACAATATTTAACGCTAGGACAATGTAAAGTTCACACAACTTTTTTATTGCTAAATTCTACGATGTATATGTTCACAAACGTACAGCATAAGTTGTATTTGTAATTCAAATCTAGTCTATTTCTTCTACCCATTTCTAAGTTAACTACATATCAAAGTCTCTAAAACATAATGCAACAAGATTAAATAACATCAAAATTCAATTACAAGTTCTACAAACACGCAGGTACTTCTTGGGTTTTTAAAATATACAAGTTTACATTTAAAAAAAACTACATTATTTTTATAACTGCAACTAAACTAAATTTTTCGTAACTTAAAAATAATTTATATTAAATTATAAATATAGTGTTTGGTACATTTTAAATTTGTTATACTTCTTTAATAACTCATGCTATGTTCTATGCACTATTACAACATTTCACATAAACACCATATCATCATAATGGTAGATGGTCTTCTAAAATTAATACACACCTAAACTTATTTCATAATGTGTATTGCCATAAGAACACACTATGTGCATAATTAATTCCTCAAATTATTTATGTTCATCTCGACAAAATCCTGATCAACTCTGAACAGTAACTGACATACAACAAAAATTTTAAATAACCTTTAAATTTAATGAGATCCAACCTAATAACAAAGCGACACTTTTAAATAACATGAATAGTTCATTACAAAAAAAGATACAAATCAACTGCTTATCAGTGAAAATTTACTTAAAAATTATTATAGGACAATTATATTTTACTTCCAATGTAAACGGTTTGACGTACACCGTTACAAACCTCTTTCGACACATACGCAGCACTTTAAAATTTGTGTCCACGTTTTTTAAAAGTCAAACTACGTGTCCATACTATGCAGCATTTCTTGTTTCCGACTCTGCAAACGAACTGTTGCACACTGCATAATGGGAAGTTTCCCAGTCTGTGAGCTGGAAAAAAAAGTGAACGCACAGATATAATTTTAGCAATTAACTACAGGTTCCAAAATTAACAATACAGCAACACAGACATGTATAAAAATTTGAAGTCTTTTTTACTCTACATCTATTGAACGCTCTTAAATCATAAAACTTAAAATAATTTTCGGAATTCAACTTATATGACATAACTACAATAAATACTGTATATGTTATCTCAACCAGCATTGGTTCAATTGGTTATCTGTTGTTATGGTGTCACAATGCTTATCTTGATATGTTTGACTAGGATTAAAGTGGAAGGCACAGTTAGTTACTATAGTGAAGTGGTAGCAGAGGAATCATATACCATGTGTGGTACCACAACATTAAGTACCAGAATGGATTCCCCACAGATTGTGAAAATTCTTCTTTTGTTTCATGACAAGAACCTGGCGATCTTATCTTGCATCTTGTGACAACCAACACCTTCCAGGTTGAAGATTTGCCTCCTCCTTCCATCAAAAAAACAATCTGGACGTTGAACTGGATTGTATAGGGTACGTATAGGCAGAATAATATACACTCGAGACACAATTTTATTTACGACTACCAGATTTAACGTGGGCAACAATTTTACGAGGCCATTCTCAGGAATGGTAAAAAAAAAAAAATCACAAAAAATGACAAAAAAAATAGAAAAATCCTGGCATAAATGTAAGAAATCACAATTAAAATTGATTAAAAATAAAAGTTTGTTAGTTTAGAGAAATAAAATATATGGGCTGTAGTGTCGCTAACTGTATAAAACATAAGGCAAAAATCTATCGAAAAAAATATGGAAGTGAGCGAAACCTGGTGCCTGCACCTGAACGTTGTTGGCCTGCCTTATGTGCGACACAAGTCACCAAGAAAAAATTTGTTCTATAGCCACACCTCTCTCCATCTAGTTATCTCACGTGGTGAGCCACTATTACATGTCAAGGCCGGCCAATAACAACGCGAGATACACAGCCCACCTTTCACCCTTCAGCCCATAGTCTCAGGATTGCTTCGCCATGATAATTTTTGTGCACACAGTGTTTGACCACCTCATTTGCTACTTGGAAAGCTACTCTGCACTGTGTTTAACTTCTTCTTTTTTTTCTTGGCATCAACAGGTCGTATGCATTATTCTAGGTTATCATTTCATTCTAAAGACATCTGAATATTGAAATTAAATTATCTATTTGTGATAACACAACTGAATTTCCTGCAAGAAGTTACTGAAAATGGATTTTACACTCGCTAGAAATTACTCGGTGCCTGGTGTTTACATTTTTTTTGGGACACACCTCTGCACCACACAGACCCTGCGGGCAGGTGGAATATATATCCGTGCACCGCCGCAGAACGGCAGTTATAAGCCGAGCTGTCATGGGATGAACATAGTGCTCATGGCTGCTTTCTCTCCAGGATCTGCCCGCACCTTGTGACCAGCGAAGGTGAGGCGCTTCTGCGAGTACGGCAGGACTATGGCAGCTTGGGTGCGGCGGATAAGGGATCCCCAGGCTCTGGGTGGGATGGCTGCGAATATTCAAATACCAGCAAGTGGATCAACTGGCCGGTGCAAAACCGCCATTGTCGTGGACGTCGGGAACCTGGGTGGCTCAGTATGAGATGCCAAAGCACATCGTGTAGGAGGCAGACCAAGGAGGGGAGGGGGATCTCGAGGTGCTGAAACATGCAAAGTGTATCGAACCTCACTGCTGGATTCTGCAGGCTGCTGACTGTGGATACGTGAGGAATGGAATGGAATGCATCGGACCTTGGAAGCATCACTAACATCAGCCTTCATCCTGGGCCAGCAGATTCGCCACCATCACTGGAAGGTCCAAGACAGACGGACTATTTTGGAAGATGGGAAGGAGGTGGCTCCCCAGGCGTTTCTCTCCGCCTTCACCCACGGCATGGAGACCCTGATGTTGGCGTGGAAGAGCGAAAATGGAGTAGGTGCCATAACTGAGCTGCACAGTTTTCATCATACTCGACGAGAAGTGGGGGACCCTGCATTCAATTGATGCTGTCAATATTATTGTACTGGTTCACCTGCACAGAAATATTGACAGCAGTTCAACCTCAAAGGCACTTGCACCCACAAGCCCCCCCAGTCAACAAATTTTTAACTTCACATTAAAGAGCATGGAACCCACACCAACTGTCTCCCGTAGCATTTACAATGATGCATGAATAACTTTGAACTTCTTTCCTGTTGGGAGGGGTTTTTACAGTGCCTATGCCGGTTTTTACCCTCCACCTTGTTAACTAAACATCTATAGGTACACTCAGGGAGGCAGTTCATGGCCCCAATTACAGCCATGGCTGCCTTAATTCCTCTGAGGAACTATGGATCAGGACCTTGACTGCAGATTAACAATGGCTCCCTGTAAGTGGCAAAAAAAACCCGTATCTTCAACTTATGAGGGGGCAAGTTCTTATGCACCCTCTTGTTCGGGCAGTTCCGTCTTTTCCATAAGGGCACATGGAGCATGAGCCCAGGGCCCCCGGCTTGATGAGGGCCTCCAAATTCCGTCGTCGTTTAACTGGCACGTTAAATTTTTGTAGTCATCTTGACATCAGGTTGAGGTAGCGTGCAGCAGTAAGATTTACGTCAACTTACCGTCAATTTGGTTATAGAGGCAAAACTATGCCTTCTAGCGGTCTGTTTCAAACTTAGAAAATTTGTTTTGTTTACTTACTAACTTAATATAAATTATAAAATATCTTTACGTATGTGTTATGTGTAGTTTTGTTGTCTTGTTTAATAATGTCGAAAAGAACATACTTAAGTGGTTCAGAAAAAAGAAAAAAACTTACAGCTCAAAAAGAAAATATCAGCAAACTACCTTAACTAACCTCATTTTTTACACTTGAAGAAACTAACAGACAGACTGATTCTTCGACATCATCTCAAGATGCCTCTAAATCTCAAAGCTCAGAAACGGGGCCCACGTTTGACACAGAAGATAAAATTAGTTCTTCGAGTTCATCAGTTTCAGATTTAAAGACAGTCACACACACATCAAAGCCTGGATCGTCAAGTTCAAGCTACAGCGACTTACCAACTACAAGTATTTTAGAAAATATATCTTACGACCTTGGTATGTACTGTGCTGAGATTTTAACAGAAGAAGTACGCGATATTTGAATTCGCAAAGGGCCAGAGTTTTTCCAAAATAAAAATGGTGACTTCTCCGCAACTTCCACAAGGTTTCCTGATCTAAGCGGCAAAACAAAAACTAGAAATTTGACTAGGAATGTTTTCACTCGGAAATTGAAGAATGGTGAGTGTGTGGAAAGAAAGTGGCTCCTATATTCCCCGTCAAAGAAATCTGTGTATTGTTATTGCTGCCGTCTTTTTAATAATACTACGGGCAATAGTTTGAGTTCTTCTAGCGGATATAAAGATTGGAAGCATATAAGTAACTTATTAATGTAGCATGAGAACAGTTTACAGCACAGGCAATCAATTATGAATTATGTTGCAAAAAGCAAAACTACTGGACGAGTTGATAGTGGACTGCTTTCCCAATATAGTGCACAGGTCAATTATTGGAAGAATGTANTTTTGTTATTGCTGCCGTCTTTTTAATAATACTACGGGCAATAGTTTGAGTTCTTCTAGCGGATATAAAGATTGGAAGCATATAAGTAACTTATTAATGGAGCATGAGAACAGTTTACAGCACAGGCAATCAATTATGAATAATGTTGCAAAAAGCAAAACTACTGGACGAGTTGATAGTGGACTGCTTTCCCAATATAGTGCACAGGTCAATTATTGGATGAATGTACTTAAAAGAATTGTTGCAGTTGCGAAATTTTTGGTTTCAAGGGGACTTGGGTTACGTGGTGATAATGAAATTTTGGGGTCTCAAAATAACGGAAATTATTTGGGATGCTTAGAGCTAATATGTGAATTTGACCCTTTTCTTGCTGATCATATGCAAAACTGCGGAAACCGTGGAAAAGGAAGTACATCATATTTGTCTGCAGATATTTGCAATGAATTTATTAATATAATGGGACAGCAAGTGTTAGCGACGATTGTTAACGAACTAAAAGCAGTGAAATACTGCTCAATAAGCGTGGATTCCACACCAGATCTCTCCCACGTTAAACAACTGACTTTCATCGCTCGGTACGTAAAAGACGGAGAGCCTATTGAGAGATTTTTGCAATTTTTACCTACGGAGGAGCATAAGGCTCAATATATAGCATATACCGTTTTAAACTTTTTGGAAAGCCTTGATATTCCAATAAAGGACTGTCGCGGGCAGAGTTACGATAATGCATCAAATATGGCTGGAAAGTAATCTGGTCTTCAGGCAAGAATAAAAGAAAAATGTGAATTTACAATTTTTGTCCCATGTGCCGCACATCCACTGAATTTAGTAGGTGTTCAGGCGGTTGGATGTGTTTCAGAAGCAGTAGCATACTTCCAGTTCATCCAAACATTGTTAAATTTTTTTTCGGGTTCGAACAATTGATGGAATATTTTGACAGAATGTTTAGGTGCAAATAAAGTTCTGAAGTCCCTCTCTGAAACCAAATGGTCTGCACGCGCGCATGCTCGTAACGCTTTGCATAATGATTAGTCATGTTTTTAAAGCTTTAACATCAATTGCCAGAAACACCGATCAACCAGGAGAAACAAGAAACGAGGCTCAAAGCCTTGCCAAAAAAATTGAAAAACTGGAGACCACTGGAAAGAATGACCTTTTGGCAATTATCAATAAAACAAGCATAAGCTTACAGAATAATACCATGACAATGGACGTTGCAACAAAACTTCTTGCATCTCTTGCCGATTATATCCGTAGCGCACGCGGTAATTTCAATCAATACAAATCACTGCCAAAGAAAAAATCAAAATGCTGACTATAAAGATAATTCTCAAAGACAAATAATTCGCAGCACAAGCATCACTTTTTTGGAAGGACCATCAGAGACTGTGCAGTTGAATGGCAAACAAAAATTTAGTATAGAAACATTTCTTCGTATAATCGACACATTGGATGCTAATTTATAGAAACGATCGGAATCATACAAGGAAATTAACAAACGTTTTAGTTTTCTTTCTCAGTTAAAAACAATCGATTCTGACCAGTTGACAAATAAATGCCAACAATTTGCAGAATTCTATCACGAAGACATTAACGCTTGAGCTCAAATCAGAATGTTTTCATTTAAGGCAGTACTTGAAAAACCTGGCTAATGATAATGAATCAGCAAACTTCAGTATCTCAGCCTTACATAATTTAATAAAGGCAGATAAATTAGAAGAAACTTTCCCAAATGTGGAAGTTGCTTCAAGGATATTCCTTTTCTCCAGAATTTCCTCAGAGGCTGTCCTCCTCAAACTGACAGCGTCAGGACATCCTAAGCAGCATTACAACATCCCGTCCGGTAGTATCCGTTCTCTCCACAAAAATGATGAGCCAAGTAGAGGCGAAGGCCAAGTCAAACAGGTGGAAATTCGAGGCATCGCAGAGCCAGAAACTTTCAGGAAACAGGAAGAAATCTGGTTTGCCACACTGATTTCCCCGACAGAGCTTCAGTCAGGAAACAGCAGTACAAATTAAGAACACTACAAATACTGTAATAAGCTGCTAGAATGTGTGCAATAGGAGAATGCTGAGAAAAGAAGAGAAATCTGGCTAGTTGTGAAGACTGCCAAGGGAGTTTCCACTTTTTCTACCTGGGATGAATATGACACAAGAAACAAGATTCGATTGCAATATCACTGCCCATTGTGTTCAGCTGCTGCCAAGACTGCTAAAATGGTACATGTACAAAGCATTACTAGAGTCACAGCTATAATACGACCACAAGGACTACTGCCTTGCCCTTAGAAATTCATAGCAAGTCCCACAAAAATTTGTACATAACCACACCTAGTGTGTTGATTTTTGTACAAAACTGAATTCTCAAAACCTGTTAAGACATCTTGCATCAAAGGTTGATGGGAGAAATCAGACAACACTGGAAACATGCCTGCAGAGCATTTTGATAGTATGGTAAATTTTGTAGCTTTAATAATTTAATTCTAAAGGCAGGTTCAGGACAAATATGAAGAACACAAAACCTTCATTCCCAAGAAGGTAGGTTGCAAATACACCCCAACAGGGACATACAAGAAATAATCCTGCTGATGGGTGGAGGGTAGCATTCCTCCAGAAACCCAGACTGGGAAGAACTGGGCTGGTCGGGTGACCATACTGCGTGGAAAGAGACTGTGCACCAGAAATTAAAACCTGGTACACTCTTCATTTTGATGCTGCATACTGCTCACATCAAAATTTTGCAGTCTTCAAAAATCAAAGTGAAAAGATTATTTCATTATCTAAAATGGTTTCTACTATTTATGTAACTGCAATAATATGACACACAAAATATTATAAATAATCTTTAGTGTCTGATGTGCTATTCACAAAGCAAAAATAATACTTTTAAAGGTTTGCCAAGGTGTATCTTAAAATAATACTTTGCAACAATAAAATGTATTTTTTGAACATAATTGCAAAATGTCTTATTTAATGGTGTTTAAATGTTAAAATGATTTAAGATGTCTGTGAGCTAGGTATGCTCTGTACCATGTAAGTTGGCCAGATTCTGACAGGTCTGCAACAGTAGCACCACTGTTTACATCTGACTACATATCCTTCCGCCATCACCTGATCGGCCATGACAACGATGTTGTTTATTTTCACGATGTCATTATCAGCCGATCCCTTTTCAATGTACTGTTCGTGGGACTTTTAGGCAAACTTGCTACTCAGAAATACGTAGCTGCGATTGTAGTAAAAGTAATGTGTACATAAATCATTAATCAGTAAATTTTTATGTTAAAAGGCAAAAATATAAACAATTAATTTAAAATTTAGTAACTATATTATTACACATTGGACATTACAGCTAATATATTCGAGTTGGAAATATGTGATGTGGAGTAACATTAAAATTGCTTAAAAACTATTCACGTGTGTCCCACTTTTTTTCAGAAACAAGGGAATTGGTTTTCAGAGAACAATATGGTGTATAATTTACGTAGACGAATGATTACCTGCCGAATATAAACAATTAGTACTCAAAATCGCTGTACCCAAAATATATGTTACTTAAAAAATGATGCAGAGCTCGTGAAAAATAAAACTATTGGTATCTGTTCGTAAATGTATTGTATAAAGCCAGTGAACGCTTTTCTTTTCTGGCTGGTAATGCTTCAGCACAAATCCGAAAGATGGCGCGCACTACATGTCCGGAACAGAGTCTGAGCGGCTAATTTTGCTCAGTACGTCGCGTCTTTGTAAAGTTAACTGTTCTTCTATTACTGGCTCGGAACGACACAAATTTGAAATATATTTTGTCAAATTACTAGCAAAAATAATTTAACAATATTATGCAATATTTCTGTATGCTTTTGGAAGTAATATAAAGTTTATATGGAAAGCATGGAGGAGAGGGTAGATAAGACGTAAAAAAAGGGGTTTTGAAAGTTGCGTTTCATTTGGATACGAATTGTTTTAATGTGCATTTCATTTTGAACACATATACATTTCTACTTTTGCACAAAGTTTTTTTTAAACACTAAAAACCACTGTTTTGTGACCACGTAAAATAAAATGTATCAATTAACCTAGGAACTCTTTCGTATCGCGTGTATTTTTGGCTGGTCTAATGTGCGTCGGCAGTGCACTCATAATAGCCAACGTAACATTAACTTTTGTTAGTTTGTGCATCAGCTAATACAGGATTTTGTAAATGGCGCGTTGTTTGTTTCGAATACGTCAAGTTGCCATTCACTGACTGTCAGAATCTGGCCAACTTATATGAAATGAAGTATAGGTTTTCTTAGTACAATAGTTACAGTCCACTCACTGTAAATTTTATTTTTGAATTGCACAATTTTTAGAAATATGTAAAACTACAATTAAGGATGGGTTGAGTTGATTCTGCAAATGTTGTGAGTCAGTGTTTGAACAAACTTCTTGGAAAAAGGTGACATGTAGGGTACGAACACAAGGCGACCTTTTTGTTTACCTATCATATACAGTAGATTACTAATCTGCAGGATACAAAGAAAAAATGCCAGGGATACTTTTTTAAATTCCAAATACAACCTGCCACCCCCTTCTTTATGGAAGAGGGTTCTTGTTTACACCCATTTTATTTATGGTTTGCATTTATCATCCAATAATGCATTATCCAGGAACCCAGAGGTTTATCTTTCATGCTGGCTATGTCACTAGCACGAAAAGTCTGCTTCAGTTACACTCAGGATGGTCACACCCTTCCAGAATAGACTTGGGCTGTAGAGTGTGTACACAATTTCTATTTTGTCGTTAGAAAGCACCTGTCACAATTTGTCTGCAGGGTGTCGTTCCAATTCCGTACTGGAACCAAAAAAAAAGAGAAAGAAAGAATGTGGACTCACTATTAATTCCCAAATTATTGATGATGTTACAGGAAAGTATTTCATATTGGGCAGACAAAAAAATTCAACTTCTACACTCTCATAAACATTCTGAAAGAAATAATAAAAAATTGAAATTGAAGCCTGTGACTAAACAAAATATCCGCACAAAAAAAATATTAAAGGTAGAAAGACAAAACTCTTTTGCCATGTTACTTTGATGTATAAATTTTGAAAATGATTTTACGCTAGTGCTACTTTCTCGTGGCTTCATACGCAACCACCAGCAGCAATGACGAGATCTTCAGTGAGCTAAGTTACTATCTGCAATTGCAGTTATCGACAAGCTGGAACTGCTTGCTATCTCACTTGCTTCCTGTTGTGAGTGAGTGCCAGTAAGAGCACGACATGTGATACCAGGAAGGAGAAACAATTCTGCCTGTGAACGAGAAAAACATTTTCACAGCAGCAGCTAAGAGAGAAGCACAACAAATTGCTACACAGAGACACTAACTCTCGAGGGAAACCATGACTGTGCATGCAGAAGAGTTAGTGGGCTCTACCAGACAATATACTTTCCAATAAAAAATTGTCAAACCCCATAGTTATATTCCAAAGCACCCCAAATACCATACCATAAGTCCTCATATTTCATAAACCATGCTCTGCTCGTATGGAAAAGATCTAGCGACACAACATATTACAAACAAATAAATACACAAAAATGTATTCATACATTTTATTATATGTAAATGTTATACTTTTCCTTTTTTATAATAAGCAAATAACTCACTGGTTTTATAATAAGCGAATAACACATTGGCAATGTTTTCATTAGCCTCGTATTGCTACGATTGGTCCAAAACATTGCGTCATACTGGATGCAATACTGTTTGATTATTATAGTACTGCCACAGCAAGACACTGGCAATGTTTGATGAAACATGGCCAAAGGTGACTAAGAACTTTGCAATGAAGTAGAGAAGAAAGTTTCAGATGGCTCGTAACAGCGAGGTCTCGAGAGCCAACATGGATGAAGCGAGGTGAGTAGCACCGGAATGTAAGGGCAAGGGAAATGGGCAATCCCTGAGAGAACCTGCTTACCAGTGGCATCATCTGTCACAATTCCCACATGCGAAAAGTCTGACCGCTGCACCAGTGGCCTCGTAACTTTTCAATGGAAGAACTTTGTCCAACTTGTAGGTACATTGCCCACAAATAAGATCCTGAACCACCACAGAGTCAATTAGTATAATTTATAATAGGCTCAGTTCCAAATATTTTTTGGTTACTATAATTCCATGTGATTCTTGTTCTTTATTTTCAGCCCCGGTGCTGATTCCAGTTCAGATTCAGATTCCTATTACAGTTATGACCAATATTTCATTAACAAGTAAACTGAGGTTTGATGTCTAACACTATAAAATGTTTATATTATATGTAAGTGAAACACTATTTACACTGAAATTCTGTGAAAAAAGCTAAGTAGTTGTTTGATATTTAAATGTTTTCACAAGTTGGACGTACATTTTAAAGCACTAAGTGACATCAAGGTCTTGCAAAAGTTGCACAAAGTAAATTTTAAATCAGTTTCAGATATTCAAAAATTGTTTGAAACATCACAGTGAGACATTGTGAAACAACGAATATAAATGTGAAAACAAAATTATTCTCATGTACACGTGAATACTACATAATATTTCTTTCAACTATGCTCCAAATGTACACAAACCTAGCAAAACAACTAATTGAAACCATGACAATCATAAAAAACTTCATTTGAAAGTTTAATTTTTGTGTACTACTAACACGCAGACTTCTCCAAAATTAATCAACTGTTTAATTACAACAACAATTTCACGACCCAAAGTTGAACACCTGGCTCCATACATTTACAACTTAAACCTTTAGTCAACAAATGCCATAAAATAATCTTAAATGACATGTAGGCATACACAAATCCTCTGGTTAAAAAAGTGTGATTAACAAACGTTTTTGATTACATTCATAACTAATGGAGTATGTGATCATTTAAAATTTGCATATACATGATTTATCAATAGTTTGTTACGTTTCTGAGAAAAATTTTTTGTTGATATGCCAAACAGTGTCAAAATAAACCTCAGCAGTCACGAGAAAACACCCTGTTAATGTTCTCTGTCCTACATCTTGAAAGGGAAAGTGGCAATCAATTACATGATTATGGAAAGTGACATGAATATGATTAGAAAAATTATTGTATGTTACATTTGCAATTAGGCATGTCAGCCATCATCTTAATATGTATTTTATTGCACAGTAAAATTACAAATAATAAATCATTGTTCTAAAACCTGCAACACTTGTCCTTGATGTCAAGTTAGAAATGGTTGTGACAAATGCAAAACTTAAATTTATGCTTGGGAAAGTTTGCATCATCCTACAATTTTTTTTTGCGCATTTGATAATATTGATGTCCTAAAATCTGCTGTGGGCAGCACAAATGTATTTTGTACAGGACATCCCGGAACTGAAGAAAAATAATACTTATGAAACAGAATCAATTCTAATTCCTCCGTCACAAACTGGTGAGACCAAAGAACCGAGAATCAAACTGATCCATCACTAATTTATCTACCTTTGAGAGGAAACTGAATGACTACAATTATAGTACAGTATACTACAATTCAACTCTTAACACAGGATGCAGCAAAAATTCAACACTTCTTAACCAAGAAGCAATCCAATCTGGGACAAAAATGAAGACCATGTTCAAAAATACACAAATCAGAAAAAAGGAAAAAAAATTTAAGCAAAACAAACAACCTCCTCGTACAAAATTTCTTTTAGAGGGAATACAACACAACCAGGTGGTAAGGAAATGGCTCAAAACGTATCACATAATTTGATGCCAAGCCCTGCCATTTAATGGAAGCAACAGTAAACAATGGAACAATAAAAGGAGTGATGAAACCAACACAAACATAAAAAAAACTCCAGACAAAATATGTGTGAAGCAAGGAAGGGTGTCGAAACCAAAACTGCAAAGAGCACAGATTCAAAAATGTTCAAAATAACCAACACCAACACAAAGGAAGGGAACAAAAAAGAAATGTTGAAAAGTCAAAAATAGAATTAGGATAATATAATAATAATATTTATTATTTTAAAACTACCACAATCCAAGCAGAGAGCTAAACCACTGTGTAACAAATTCTGCCTCCCACGGCATTATTTTTACCATACTTTCCTCTTTCATGCTACTTTAGCATACCTGATACTGACAAATTTGATTTTTCACCCGAAGTCATACATAAACAAAAATTACCCCCATCAAATTATTTTTTTTCAAAACACTCTTTAATTTTTTATCTTTCAGCAATGAAGTGCACGCGCACAAACACACACGCATGTGCACACTTGGTTATTTTGACATGGAATGCTTAGCAGCTGATGGTCTCCATCATTTTTCCGCAACAGACTGCAGTGATAGTGTACTACTTAAGTATGTATTTGATTTAATAAAGTATTGCACGGAATTCGTACACAGAAAATTTAATATATGTTTTGACTTCTGCTGGTAATAATGTTGAAGTGGAAAGAGAGTGAAAACTAGGTTGGAGGTGGGTTTATGTATTAGTTATCATTATTTATTTCATCTTTATTTTTTTGATCTATAGCATGCAAATTTTAGCTTACAAGATTGCCAGTTATATCTTAAACGTTAGTTTTAGCTTTTCAGTAGTGATGTTTTAGTTATTTTGTTATGATTGTGTACCTTGAAACCAATAGGTATATGGCAAATTACAGCCGTTCAAAAATATTAACTGAATTTATTTAGCACATGTGTAAAACACTACACTAGATACATTTTACGTTCAAACATTCAATTTTACTATAAATATTTAAAAATAGTTTCTGCAAATTTACATTTTGGATTTTGCAGTTTCTACTGTATCAGAAAATTTCATACTTTCTGAAACAAGTTGACTGCACATATTATAACATTGCAGCGCCTCGTAATGTCACAAGCTGACATAACAAACAGCATGGCTTCCACGTGTCAGAACAGCTGAGGCGGAGGGATACATTAGCAGAGCAACAGAAAGTGGAAAATAAAATGCAGAGAAATACTAAAAACAACTAATCAAGAGAGGAATGACGGGTAGGAATGTAGAGGTGGGGAGAAAATGGCCTAGTACAAAGTAAAGAATGCAGATAAATCAATGAAGGATGGTCAAATGGAAAAGGGTGAAAATACTACAAAAGAAGAAATATGGAGGGGGGAGAGGGAGAGAGAGAGAGAGAGAGAGAGAGAGAGAGAGAGAGTGTGCGCACATGTATGCAATGGCTATAATAAAAATAATATTTAATTTCTTTTTCTTAATTTCTTTCTTTGTTATACATGTGCCATGATGGAATTCATAACAGTCTTCAAGTAAACACTAAACCAACAGCTGTCTTTCCCTCACAAATCATGATCAAACGAAAGTAGAAAGTTTTTTTTGTAACTACGAAATTACCTGAAAATAAACTGCTCGCACTGTTCCTGTATACTAGGAGCCAACAGAATCATCAAACTGCAAATCTCTAACCAGTTCAGCTACACAACTTACCTGACACAACTTGCTACAGTACGATGCACTGCGACATGCCGAGCACACTTCCCGTGCAGTTTTCCCACAGCGAACACACTTCAGCTCCTTCTCAGTCTTTATTACCTCCATCCCCTGCGCAACAAAAACAAAAACCAGAATAAAACATGAACACGCCACTTAAAAGAAATTATGCAGTGATTCAAAAAACAGTTTGGCAGCAGCNCGAAATTACCTGAAAATAAACTGCTCGCACTGTTCCTGTATACTAGGAGCCAACAGAATCATCAAACTGCAAATCTGTAACCAGTTCAGCTGCACAACTTACCTGACACAACTTGCTGCAGTACGATGCACTGCGACATGCCGAGCACACTTCCCGTGCAGTTTTCCCACAGCGAACACACTTCAGCTCCTTCTCAGTCTTTATTACCTCCATCCCCTGCGCAACAAAAACAAAAAACCAGAATAAAACATGAACACGCCACTTAAAAGAAATTATGCAGTGATTCAAAAAACAGTTTGGCAGCAGCNCAAAAACCAGAATAAAACATGAACACGCCACTTAAAAGAAATTATGCAGTGATTCAAAAAACAGTTTGGCAGCAGCACAACTTCATGGAGAGAGAACAGCACTAAAACAATACAATCACACAGTTCTCAATTTTTGCTACATAAGAACGAACCAGTAAGAATCATAGTTTCCAGCCACTGGACAGGTCTGCCTGAAACAAATGTTCCCCATCTTATTTGGTTCATCCACTACTCTCCGTCCTACACCTTCACCCAGTCAACAGTGATCATGATGAAAAATTTAGAACGTTCCATAAAAAGGCACTGAATTTAACATGAATCTCTCTTCCATGAATCTCTCTTCCATCTTGAATTTATTTTACAAATCTTTATACTCAACATTTATGACCGAACATTAAAAATCAAAGCTTCACATGATGTAGAGTACTAAAATGAATTTTTTTAAATTTTACAGTTTCAATTATATCTGTATTTTACTATGAGGAATGAAATAATTAAACAACGGGGCAATATTNTTTTTAAATTTTACAGTTTCAATTATATCTGTATTTTACTATGAGGAATGAAATAATTAAACAACGGGGCAATATTTGACTATAATTACAAATGTAAAACAAATCATGTAAAAAAAAAATGAATTTTGAAATATAGTCCAACTTTTCTGATGCCCCGCTTAAGTTCTATTCCCAGGATATTCCTCTACCTTGTGCAAACAAAGCTTAACTAAGAACAGAAAATCACACCAAAGGGACAACACNAATTCCCAGGATATTCCTCTACCTTGTGCAAACAAAGCTTAACTAAGAACAGAAAATCACACCAAAGGGACAACACACCACATTCATGTGCACTCAGTTTAATATTATTCGCAAAAGAACTATTTATTATTAGCCATTACCAACAAGCCTATTATTTTCTCACATATTTGATTTGTATTGACTTTAAATAAAATATTATAATTTATAAATAAAATACTGGTAAAAGTGTGATATAATTAAAAATAAAATACTCTCCTGTTAACAGAAGAATTCAAAGGCTTCTGGTACAGGACATATTTAGAAAACTACCAAACATGTCATACATGGGGTGATTTTTCAAAGGTTAGATTCAAAAAGTGTGAAGAAACCACGGATAGACTATAACTGTTAAATAGTTCCCTGTGTCTTAACAAGCTTGGTTTTTTTAAAAGACTCTGAAAATAAGTTACGGAGGAATATATGCAAATCCAAGGGGTCAGTGATACTTCTCCCTTAAAAAACCAAAGGCAATTTCATATGTAATCAGTGTGTTAAATGTTATTCTACTAGCTCTTTGGAACACTGAACATCTTAAGAGGAATATTAAATTATTAAATAATTTACATTGGCCAGACATTCATTTCCATGGATATAATTGATGTGGTCCATACACAAAGTTAAACTAAGATTAGAGCACAATGATTATCAAGGTAATAAAAATTAGAATAAAAACATCAAGTTAATCTTTTAAAAGTTAAAAATTTAAAGCACTTTGGTTACTTCAACAGCATATACAAAGAGAAAGTTAGATTAAGGTATGTGTGTTAATTATGCTGTTCCAGCTGCCAAATTCTTTTTGTTTGTAAAAATATAAATGAAAATAAATGTAACACACTACATAATTATTTATTGCTCAATGTTAAGATAAATAATTAACAACTGTAAAAAAAATATATATTAATTTAAAACATAGAGAAAAGGTTTAAGGTGGATTTATTTCCATTTTATTTACTGCAATCCGTGAATTTGGTGAGTTTCAACTTTCATCTTTACCAAAGAAAAAAGTAAAGTTAAAATCAAAAGTGGTTCAACAAATCATTAAGGTGGTTTTTCCCCAATTTTATTTGTTGTACTAGGTAAATTTGGTAAATTTGATGGAGGGAAAATTTTGACAAAACTTAGGTGAACAAGAAAAAAAGAATGAGCAGAGTTAGAACAAAAATGTACAGAGAGCATAGCCAAGGCTGCTCAAGTGGCAGCACGAAAAAATCTGCATTAAGATGGCCGCCTCCCTGCATCTACTTTTAATGTTTAAGGCACAGAAGCAAGGGAGCAGTAAAGGTTAAGTAAACTGCGACACACATTAAGTGCACCAACACCACTACACGATAAGCTCTAAACTAGCGTGCTGTGTATGCATCGGGTTGTGTGTACCTCAGGGGACTTACAATGGTTACAACACAGGATTCCACTGAAATTCCATTTTGGATTTCCCTGACTTTTCCCTGTTTTCCAGGCAGAACCTTACCATTGGTGCTGCATACAATCTGTCCTGGCACCTCCACGTGGTGACCACCGGGGGGTGAGAGGTGATTGACTGAGCTTTAGCTGCGAAATAGTACGTCCGAGCGATTTAGATTGACGTCATACGAATTGATTAGCTAGCAATCTCGAGGCCTCTCACTGCCAAGACCAGGCTCCAGTAGTGTCGTACCCTGAACAAAGTGACTTATTAGTTTATAATCCTTTGCCCTCTGGCTAAGGAAGGGACGACCTTTTAGGCTTTTATCCTTGTTGTAGTTGTTGTGTTTTGAACAACCAGTGATGTTCCCGTGTCGGTGGTGTGATTGCAGCTACGCCTCCGCGAGGGGGAAATCCATCCATGAACGTAGCTGCAACCCCTTCGGCTATAATGAAGCGTTGCCAGGGCCCGCTACATCTAGGGCCCAATTTCAGGGCCAAAACCTACTAGTACCGTATTTTTTTACAAATAATGAAGTATGCTATCGGTTAAGATTAATTAAATTACACTCCAACAAACCAAGCAAGCAGGAGCAACATTTTATTCAGCCAATAGATATTTCTCGCGGGAGTACCAAATACAAACACACAAATACAGTATTTTGTGTGTACAGACTAAGTCACTTGGCAAAGATGTACCACTGGCAAAGATGTACCACTGCCAGTTCACAAACTCAAAAATTGAAATTTAAGAATACATATGCCTACAATTACATTATCCTGTATTCACACAACTAACAACTTTTGCAGAGTAGTAATTATTTACATTTTCCCTGACCCAGGTGAAAATTCCCTAACATTTCCCTGCTGTCACATGAAATTCCCCAACTTTTCCCTGTTTTTCCTGTGGGTGGACACCCTGCCCCATAATACAATGGATGGAAATTCTGTTTTATAGACTCCTACGANATTTTCCCTGACCCAGGTGAAAATTCCCTAACATTTCCCTGCTGTCACATGAAATTCCCCAACTTTTCCCTGTTTTTTCCTGTGGGTGGACACCCTGCCCCATAATACAATGGATGGAAATTCTGTTTTATAGACTCCTACGATAGTTTTGATTGTGTCCAGGTAGTATTTTTTAAGGTATAGAAGTCTGGAAAAGCCATTTTTAACAACATTGGAGGACTCCAAAATAATATTTATAGTGTGCACGATATCTTGAAAACACTATTCCGTCCTTGTCTGCAGTATATTTTCTGTCTTACTGTAAACTATTAGTGGTATGTTTTCATAGTTTCTTGGTAGGTGACCATCTTAATTTTGTTGTATGTGTAAATTTAATAAATTAAAATTAAATATTTAAAAACTTTATAATTAACATATTTTAAAAATCCTGGTAGCCTACATATAGGTTTTTTTTTACACCAAAATGATATATTACTTCATTTCATTTGATTGTGATATTCCTGCTGAGTTACACACACCTTAACAATGACAGAACACAAAACTCCTTGTGGTCACAAATAGGTTTAACTTAAAAGATACTAAAAATTCTTAACATTTTGATATTATTCAATTATTAAAATTTTCAAAAGCAATTAGTTAAGTTTTCACATAAATATTTAAAAAATATCAGTAATTTGTAAATTTAAAATGTGGAAAAATTGTTTTCAAATGTGAATTTATTCAATGTAAAAATGACAAATTTACTGATACTGTATGTATTGCATTCGCACACAAAACAGAAAAATATTGTTCTAAAATCACACCAGCTTAACCACATTATTTACTGGATTAATAGTATGATGCTATCTATAAGAATTAAATGTATTAATTTAGCTAGAAGGGGCAAAATTAATTTGTTCAATGCCAGATTCAATTATATATTTTAGTTTGATGAAAACTATATGATGACCTAGGCCTATTTAAAACCTGACAAAAGAAGGCATCATATTAATTTTACAATACCATTGATTGTGAAAAATTACACTCACACTAATTTATTGGTGATTTGATTATGATGCAGGTACATTTTAATGTTTAAAGATATGCAAGTAGCTGCTAAGACACTCATATTTCATTACTAAATGAATAAGTTATGATGATGAAAACAAACTAATACTACAAAACATTATAAAAAAAGCATGTGCTCAAAATATATGTTTAAACCCATTAAAAAAAGCCTGGCTACTCCATTACATACAACTGAAAGTATACAGATGCCCACTTCACTTGTGGACAGGTGAGAGAAAAACAATGGGAAAAGTGCATCCTTCTACAGATAGTGACAATAGTGATCACGTAGGAAGATGTCTATCTGACAATAGTGATGTGCATCCTTCTACAGATAGCAACAGTAGTGATGTGCATCCTTCTACAGATAGCAACAGTAGTGATGTGCATTCTTCTACAGATAGCAACAGTAGTGATGTGCATCCTTCTACGGATAGTGACTTGGGAAATGTTGCACCCAAAGAAGAAATTAAGGTAAGTGATATCAAAAATCCTACTGTAAATTTTTAAAAATGTTTTTCATTGGGGAAATGACACAGATTTCAGGCTTGTTATCTAACAATTTGATTTTTTCACTTGCTGGTATCACTGATGACCTCGAATCGCCTGATAATTTCTCAGAATCACATGTATTCAAACAGTTTTTTGATGATTTTGTTGATCATATTGAACAAGAGTCTGATAAATATTACTCATATGTGTGTGACCACTTTGATGTCAAGGAGAAATCAAAACTAAACAAATGGGTAAAACCAATATTAGGAGAAATCTACACATTTTTAGCTGTCATGTTGCTAATGCCCAATGTAGTTAAAAATTGTGTTGAGGACTACTGGTCAACAGATCCAATTTTATCAACATAATTCTTCGGAAGGATTTTCTCACAAGATTGGTTCTTCCTTCTTTTGCATTTGTAACAGAAACAATAAAAATGAAATTCAAAAATTTTTTTAAACCATTTCANACAATAAAAATGAAATTCAAAAAATTTTTCAAACCATTTCAGCATCTATGCATAGATGAAAGCATTACGTTTCGAAGGATCGACATGCTTTCAAGCCATATGTTCCATATAAACGATATGGTATAAAGATGTTCGTNCATATGTTCCATATAAACGACACAGCATAAAGATGTTCGCGCTCTGTGACTGCAAAACAGGCTACATCATTGACTTCATTGTGTACACTGGGATTTCAGGATCAATTGTGAAATCTCTAATGAATCAGTATCTTGGTCAAGGACACATCATTTACAGATAACTGGTACACGAGCCCCGTGTTTTTTGTTTCTCTTGGAAAACAAAACTGGAGCATGTGGAACTGTTCGTGCTAATAGGAAAAATATGCCAAAATTTCCTACCAAAATATCCAAAGGCGAATGTTCAGTGTTGCACACAACCCAATAAATATTAACTGAGAAATGGTGTGACAAACGAGATGTCTGCATGCTATCAACTGTGCATGGACATGAAATGCAGAATGTCTAGGGCTGACACTTTTGTAAAGAAACCAGTGACTGTTTTGGAATACAACCAAAACATGGGTGCTGTAGAAAAGACAGACATGCAAATCAGTTTTGTAGACAGTGTGAGAAAATCCATAAAATCNACCAAAACATGGGTGCTGTAGAAAAGACAGACATGCAAATCAGTTTTGTAGACAGTGTGAGAAAATCCATAAAATCATACAAAAAACTGTTTTTTCATGTGTTGCATATGGTGGTGCTAAGTTCCCATGCCCTCTACAATGTCAAGTCGGGAAAAAATGTGAAGCATCTGGATTTCCGACAAAATGTCATCAAACAGCAAATAGAAGAATACTGCCCTATGCGTACTCCTTCGAAGGGTGACAGGTGCTCAGCTGAAAGTACTCCTTCCCCACTTCGCCTTAACTGCTAGAAATTTTCCTGCTCCAGTACCACCAACTGCCTCCAAGAAGAAACCACAACGAGGGCGAGAAAAAATGCACAGTATCAATGGAACTGTCAGCAGGACAAACTGGAATAATCCACGGCACATTGAGTACCACGTTCAGAGACGTCGAGTCTATGGCTTTTAACTTGGAAACAGAGGTCAAAAAGGCCAGATGTTTACATAAACTTTTTTCATATTTTTAGTGTCTCGTCCGCTGATAAAATGGGTTTCTTGCTATAAAACAGCCTGTACATGAAGTTTAAAAATAATAGAACTTTAAAAATAATGTTGTACATGAATTAAAAAAAATAATGTTCCAAAGATTTGGTATTGATGTTTTATGGTAAATTGATTTGGTTCAGATAAATAGATAAATTGAGGTAGTTTAAGAGGTTTTTTTTAATTTTAAATAAATGCTTGATATAAATCTACCATAAATGTTACTGATTTTATCCCTTGAGAGCCAATAAGGAAGAAACGAGACGTATATGGAGCAGCACTGGAATGTGAGGGAGTGGAAATGGAGCTTCCAGAGTAAACCCGCTGACCAGCGTCATCGTCTGGCACAATTTCCACATCCAAAGATCNATAATTCGTAAACTGAGTTTTCACCATAATTTTCACTTCCTCTACCACTGCATCACATTACTGTTTTTGGTAGAGATGCACGTAGAGGTAAATATAAAAAATTGCAAAAAATGAATACCCCCTTTGAACCATTCATATTACTATATAGCTCCTCAATTAATTTTTTAATGCCTGAAACTAAACAGCAATATGGAACAATCAAGAAAGAGAGTTTAGTTCAAATGAGAAAATAATCTTCCCAAACCGCCCTATGGCTTTTGGACTTCTATGCATTATTTTCTCATTAGGATTTCACTCTACAATATATATATTTTTTTCAATTCATTCAACTGGGTAAAGAATTTTTTGTCAATTACTCTGTTTCTACAAGCCATATTGTGAATTTGGTCACTAATAGTCTTGAAGCTCCTGAGAATGAACGTGTAACAGAATTAGCTTAACAAATGCTGACCCATCCTGACATGCACAAAACCAAATCACTGTTAGTGCAGAAACTGCACTCCCATGCTTGTGATGTGGGTGTGGCTGGAGCNCTGACATGCACAAAACCAAATCACTGTTAGTGCAGAAACTGCACTCCCATGCTTGTGATGTGGGTGTGGCTGGAGCTAAGGCATACGTGAGAATTTATATGGGTCCACACAGCTAGCAACAACACAATTTGTTTTGACGCATTCTGCGTCCCTATATTTTATTCGTCAGAACACACGCTCTGGCGAAGCTCGCAGGCGGACGACCGCAATAAGGATTAAGGGTTTTGTGGACGTGCCGGCAGAGTGACGCCAGGAGCCTCGCAGCTGCAAAGGCACGCTACCAAAGGTTTCTGCACGTGCAACTGTTCCTGCACGTGCAGACGACATCCGGAGACAACGGAAGGCACCAGGGCGCGGACACAGCTGCATTTTGCAGCTGCCCAAGGGACACCGAGATCCCACCACCAGCTGCGTCTGTCCCGGGCTTGTACCGCAATAAACCATGAGAGCTTTTAGCGGACGTGCGTGCAGAACGGGACAATAAACTTCCAGGCCAGAACCAAGGGACGACGCCACGCCGGCTGCGGACCACACGAGCAGCGGCCACGTGTTTTATGACCCAGGGGGACGACAAGCACCCCGGACACGTGCAGAGATGGGGCAAGTCGAATATGGTGATCAAGCCTACATAACCACGAGGAGCAGGACCAAGCGGGGCAGTCGGCCGACGGAAACGGAAGAGGACGGAGCGAATCCGCGAGCAGACGTCGACGGCAGCCGGCCGTCGTCAGGCGCAGAGTACTGCGTGGACCCGGGAAGAAGGAACTTCGAAGCCAGGCGCCGAGACGCCCACCAAGTTCGAGAGCAGTTCCAAGCCGCCAGCCGAGGGAAGACAGCGCTGCAGTGTCAGATAAGTAGTTCTACACCAAGTGTGAAGAATCTCCCCCCCCCCCCACGACGCAAAATCGCCGCGCCAAGTATCACGTAATCTACGTACAGAAAAGGGAGGGAGTTTGTCTCGTGAGTTCATGTACCAGTTAACCTGTTCAAGCAACAATAAAACTCGATTATGTGAACTCACAAATAAAGTGTAATTTATTAGTAAATTGGACCTAGAGACAACAGTGTCGACGTATTTCTACGCCCTATCACTGAGGGCTAGCATCGAGTGCTGGCGCCTCACGCCGCAGAGCAGAATCAATACCTACTTCCAAACTTCAGCATTTGGCAGGTATCAGCTTTACAAAGCTGCTGCACAGCAAACATCTGTGAACATAAAAAGAGTAACTTTCCCATTCCACTTTTATCACGCAAACCAAAGATGCATGTGTAATAATGTAGCAAAGGTGAAGCACGTTTCTCCATACAAAGTCACGCTGCTCCCATTTCACAACACAGTTTGTTAAGCAAGAGTAGTGCGTAGAATTATGAAGCAATTGAATTTGGAAAAACTATTTTTGATAATTCCATGAATAAACAAGAATTTTTACAAGAATTCTTAACCGGAATTTTAAGGGAGAGCTGACCTCAGTCTTTAATTAAAAAGAATGTGTATCGTAAGTTATAGCCGGTAACAAGCAGCCACACAGCCACAACCTCTGCTAACAAATTTTACTTTACAAACTCATATCTTCTTAGGATGGTACACAACATATACTAGTAATAAACTGCATGAATTAAGTAATAGGGGCACTAAAATGTTTTTAACAAAAGTTAATTATAACAGATGCAAGCAGGCAAGCAAAGCAAAGCAACACCAAGCAAGCAGGTACATACATAAGCATGCATGCTTAAAAAATTAACTTTTCATGGAATTTTGAATATATCTTCAGACCAAAGTTATGTTTCAGTGTTATGCACTCACTTACACAGAACTACTTTAGGACCCCTGAACATACAGTATGCATTTCAATGGTAGATCATCTTGCCATATAACAGGATGTTCCTGAAGTCTATGCACAATTACATTCTGCTGTGCAACAGACTATTTGAAATAGAAAAATTTTGCCAAACTCCCATAATTTATTTGTTGAAGGACACCACTGACATTGCTGAAGTGAAAGCGGTGCTTCACTTAACACACCTATGTCGATAAATACGAAAAGGCTCTGGTACTGTGTACGAAAAAACGGAACAGGAAATGCAGGTTGTCGAAGCAGATGGAACCACCATTAGACAAATTAGTTGCACAGGAGAACCAAATCGCAGAACTAATCAAACTGGTACTGCACATTGTGACCACCACCAAATGTGGACCAGTAACCCTTTCACGAGCGTGATGTTCCTAGGTTAAATGCCGCTGTGTGTGGGTACCTAAAAGAAACATGTAAATAAACTTGCTTTGTATGAGTGTCCACTGGCTTACTATCTGCAAACATAAAATCAGAAGTTATGAGAATATTGAACATGAGTTTACGAGAGAATACAGAACATTAAAATTCAAAGTAATATTAGGGCAGCACCGTATCAGAGAAGGTGTGATCTGAGCATGTTAGAAGCCACACTTATTGAAGATTGCTGAGGTCTCAATATTACAATGTTCCACTTACTCAACACGATACAGTAACATTGGTTTATTTGTAAATCTCAATTTAAGTACAGCAGTCTTTAGTAGCCAAAGAAGTAGACATGGAAAAGATGGTAATCCCCAGAAACTAATTTTTAATACACAACAAAATGAAAATAGATATAGACAGGCAGGCAGTATCGGGTAGAGAACAGGAATAGGAACAACTAAAACACAGAATCGCATACATTTTTTAGGGCACCACCAGAGAGGATACAATGATGGGGAGCCCGGAAGCAGACATGAGCATGAAACTTCCAAACAAAGTGGCTATGACCAATGAGTGTGCAGATGGNAACACAGAAAGGCAAGTCAAAGACAGACATAGACAAGACTAGGACAAATATAGGACAGGTAGGCTCAACCACAACCAGGGTGAACAGTTATTATCAGAAAGTGCACAGGGTTATCCATACGGGCAGCCGGGTCAGAAACGAAACTGCAAGGAAAATTCTTCTCACATGAAATTTCCTAAGTAGACTTTTTCTATAGTGGAGATATAGTTGAGGCGGTGAGGTTTAGTGTCTGAACTAGTTTTGTAAAATTAGTGATGGAGTTGTAGGCTAGACATTTCCCTTTAGATTCGGTGGCTGAAGTTTCTGGGATTTTCATTAAAGTTTCTAATGAATAAGAATAAGAGAGGTTTGAAATTTCCTATGCTCCCAGTCCCAAAGTTGGCAATTATTGAAACAATGAATGGAAAGTTGAAGGTCAATAGGAAAGTTTATCCAAAATTACACCTTGGTGATTGTGAACCGAATGCTATTTGTATAGTATTCCTACAACTAACCAACCCTAATTTTGGGAACAGATATTCTGGAAGAGCATAATGTCAGTGTATTTCACTAGTGGTAATATTCATGTTAAAGAGGAGGTAACCCATGCTGAATAATTACACATTCAAATAAAAGGAACGTTAGAAATCAAAGATGCTGTGCAAATATTAGGTGAAGCATTAGAGAATAAAAATGCAGAAGAGCACTGTGTATGGGTCCGTACTTGGATGATGAAGTTTGCAGATGTTAACTTCAGTATTGGAAAATGAAGATAAAGGTTTGAATAATCTAAAATTACAGAAAATTTTGCCTTGGCATTGTTTAATAAACAAGGGTGTGTTAATCACATGAGAAATTTAAGCAATTTGAGTTGCATTAGGGGGGNGGGGGGCGTTCTTAAAACTAGAGTTGTTCCGACACAGATGCTGATACCCCGATACCATTGCCGGGTAACCAATGCCCTTCCCTTTTGTTTGTTGTTCCTTGTTCCAGCTCACCACATTATTGTGCAGAAATATGAGAAATAAGAAAAATTAAAAAGGAAGGGAATTTTCCCAATTTATCTGCAGTATAAACACAACACAAGACAATAATGATTAAAACTAATGTGTGTATTAGAAAGATAGCAAGCAAAATTAAATCATCACCGGTTTTCGATACATTTCACCAGTTGCTCTGTTTATTTCTTTTGCTAGTCTGTCATTCTTATCATACTTAGAATTCTTATTGAAAGCATCTTTTAGAGTTAGTTGTTTCCTCTCACCGAAACATGTACTATCTTCACTCTTATTAGGTAAACTATGACTGGTAGATGCAAATTAATTTATTTTCTTCTTGATTTCTCGATTCTAAGCTTGCAGCTTTCAACATATTATGATGTGCATCACAATGTGTCAGGTGCTTGTTTAGATTTGATGTGGTAAAACTGCTTGTATCTTTACCCCCCNAGCCCAGGACACAATTTTACCACACTGGTTGCATTTTGCTTTACTTATGTCTGTAAAGTCTTTAGAAAAGTATTTCCACACACTAGATATTTCAACGCAGTAACAATTCATGGGTGCCAAAAAAATGCATTGCACAAGTAAAAAAAAACACGATAAACAAAAAACAATCAGGATTATGCTGGATACATGGGAAGAAATGCAACATTCTGCATTTTATGCATGTGTGCAAAACATAAGTACTAATAGTTACATAATATTTATTAAAATGTTATCTTAAGCTTAAAAACCCTAAAAAGATTTAAGAAATTAAAGTTAATAAAAAAAAAAGTTAATATTTGTATAGTTGTATTTTTGTGCCATCAACACAATACTTTGTTAATACTTTCGCTGTGCACAATTATACAAAATATGTATCCTTTTTGAGTCTGCATTATTTAATTTCCAGATGTTGTCTAACCTAACCAAACAAGTCTCATTTACTGAATAGTAAAATAAAGCAAAATGAGAATGGCCATCAACTAAGAAACGCAGAAAAAACACTCTCTAATGCTGCCCGCTTTAATCAAATCACAAATTAACCAAGTGTGATTACCAAATTTATTAAACTTACTTCTATTTTAAATATCTCAAACTCACTAAACTACACTTTATAGAAACAAATGGAAACTGTACACCACTGTAAAGACTTCTAAACAATAAAGATGTACAAGTACACTTCTGCCATGACTGTACATTACATATATACAACTATGACTGGTGTGCAACAATGAATGTGGACGAGTGAACTTAAAAGTTGATGAAAATATGAATGGCTATCAAATGAGAATATGATGCATGGGCATGTGTTTAATTCACAAAATGGTGTTATACAGAAAAACTGATATGACTTGAACACAAACACACTAACATAATATTTACGTAAAATGTTTTTAGTTCCAGAGTACGCCAAACTGACTGCTATATGTAAAAGAAAAACCTGGTTTGTCCAATTACTGCATTCATAGTTAGTCAATTTCTCACCATAATACTGTTGATAGATTCATCTATGTTAGATGGAACAAGGTTTTCTTGAAGAGTTATCTCCAATTTTTTCCTTCACCTTTCAGGTGGGCCAGCATGGTAGAATGTTAATGCACATAGCCGCCCGCAGTACTGTGTTTACATTTCTTACCACCACCTCTGATTATAGCTTTACTTCTTTTTAAATGGCAATTAAGTTTGTGGTTTTCATTCCAAATGTCCTCCGCATGTTTCCTCAAAGCTGTTATATAATTAACTTTTCTACAGAGCGTTTTGTGGCTGACTCCACATGCCCCATGTCCGTCAGCAACACCACCCAATAGCGCATGCCCTGAAAATGATGTTTACACACCTATGTCGCGCTGTACCACGGATGGACACCGATGGCAGCGTTTTCAGCAGAATGAAGAGCGGAATTGAGAAGTCTGAGGATCTACAGAGATACCAAGTCAATAAAAACTACTGATTATCTCTCGCACAATTATTTCTGTATTTATATGCTCAAGTATATATGTGGTCCACAGTCAAAGGCAATTAAAATTACATATAAAAATAGCCACAGCATACAAATAGCCTGTAACACAAAAGCCAAGATAACTACCTCTACAACTCCAACACACTGCCTACATTGTTCCTCTAGGCTCTAACATGTCATTGTTATTTTATAAAAAATAAAAAAATAAAAATTGAACACTTTCAACAAATGGTGCAATAACTCTCAGAAACAAGTTTTCCCATAACCTTTTTTTAAATATATGTGAAGAAAAGAGGGGGAGAGGGTGAGAGTAAATTGCAAATAATTTTAATATATGTCAGAAAATTAACCATGTCTACAATTCAAGTGATACATTTTACCACAAAAGCCAAACATCAATTTATGATGTTTGCTCCTATGATTTATTCAGTATTCACTGAATGTAATACAAGGTTCTTACATATATTTTTAATGTAAATTCAAGGACTTTTCAAGTAACCAAATATACAATTTCAGGACAAAAATATCTAATTTAACTATATAGTGAAGATCACTGCATCTTTGTTTAATTTCAAAGCTCTGACTTCACATATAGAAGATCTAGATGTAAAAAATTGTCACTGACAAAAATTTAATTTAAAAAAATACAAAAAAAATTGTAAATCATTTCAAATGTGCCATTATCAATTCAATAGTTTATACTATCAATTTTTCAGGATTTACAGTTTAACTACAAGAGCTCAGGGGTTCAGCCAAATCGGAATATTTTGGCCCCCGCCATTTTACAAAGGTAAAATGGCCATTCAAAGCATCTTCTAGCCAGTATTGGTTTAGACACATCATAAATGCCACAAGATGACATCTTTATTCATCAGAAATGTTAAATAATGCTCTATACCCTTTGGCAGGTAACTGTACATGTATTTTATTTTAAAATAAATGCTACCAGAACACCGATGAAATAACATTGACCAGTTTCTACAACAAATGTGTCTTTTTCAATTGCAAATGCATGGACTTTTCACGGACTATAAAAATGTGAAAACTTTTCATGGCCTTGATATCAAAAGCTTCAAATTCAAGAACCATAAGAGCCCTGCTAATAAGTAAGTTTCCAGATTGAATCTTATATCCAGCTAGAATGATAACAAGATATGAATTACTGTTAAAATATTTTGTTGTTACAACAAAAAATATTATCCAACTTACCAAGAATTCCTTTTACACTTTAATACTTGCACCACCCAGTATAAAAGAATTTTCCTCATAGAATTAAACACAAACAAAAAAATGATCATGCAAATAGAGACAAGTTTGCATTTCAATACTGAATTAAAAAAATACAGAATAACCTTATCTGCCAACATTTCACATTTTAAAGTTCTTAATTTCACAGTTGTGAATGCTCATGTAAAGTAACTAGGCTAATAAACTATAATTTATGCACAGTCACAACATGCATTTCATTAAATCATCAAATCCTACAGCAACCAAACTAGGCATGTGCAATAGTAGGAATTAACACGCAATATCTTTTTATTCTTCCTCTTGCTCGCACACGTAGACGCAAAATAAAAATCACACAAGACACAAAAGCCAAGTTGAGGCAACAAAACAAGTAAACTTATAAGTTCCAAATTTTTTCCAGTTAAAAAAAAAAAAAATTTAATATTAAATATTTAGCTTACATATTTTTTTTATATGAATACAGAAGACACAAAAATGTTATCACACCCACCTCGTGACAGTCTAATGAATCAACTAGGCTTGCACTAGCAGTCGTCGCAACCCTGGGCGAAGGAGTAGTGTAGCCACTATCACGCGACACAGTTCTTGGTTCGTTTGATCGTTGCTCGTACACCTGCAAGAGAAACAAAATTATAGCTCCAACAAACTGTCACTTCATAACAGATGCTCACCATCATCATCTCATGTAATTCACATTATTACCCATTTAGGACTGCAATAACATAGTTAAGTACCATTACAACACGGATAAACCTAGGCCAAAAAATTTTATACAAAATTTAGTGGCACATACTCATACTACACAAAAAATTAAGGTTATATCATTATTGGCGGAAGATTTTTTTTACATAATTTGAGAACAGTCTTGCAAAATTACAATAGCCTCCAAATTTTTTTTTAGAATTTTTAAATTTTTTTATGCTAATTGGTAACAGCGTACCATAAACCAACACAATTTTGACTTACAAAATATCAGCCGTACTGTATGCAGCATCAAAGATTGTGCATTATATCTATGTATATTCAAAAATTCACCAAACTGTTCATGCCTCTACAAAATAATACACAAGAAAATATGAAAGATGCAGCAACCACAGTTCAAGAGATACTCTGCCTGAAGAATATGTCAATTGGCAACGTAAAATGGCAGTTTGACTGCAATCACTGAGGAACAATGTTAGCAACTTTCATATCTAGTACATGGTTGAGAATGTAATAATTGTAACCAGTAGTGTAGTGTTTTAAGATGCTAAAGATGCCTCGTATTCCCTTGTTATTTTATTTTGCAAGCCATTCACAGACTTTCTGCAACACGACATCCAATATTTCCACCAACACAAAGAACATGAGTAACACTTTTTAAAGATATTTTGTTGTGGGTAAGTACAACCAGTATGTGTTAAGTATGTTATTTCACTTCAACAATGTCGCATTGGTAGAAACAGCATCATGCCTATGCCTTGCCAGGTGGAACCCTCCCCTCCCGAGGCATTACATCGCCAGTGTTATATCACAGCTACTCCAGTTCATAGGTGCATACAACACATGAAAGAAACAATATGCACATGCACTGTGACTTGAGCTACCTTCAGGGGACTGTGTTAATGCCTGTTAGCAAAGGTATGCACTGTGACTTGAACTGCTTTCAGGGGACTATGTTATTGCCTGTAAGAAAAGGTATAATCTCCAACTACTCTGAATTCTGTCATGCTATATGGATGGTATGTAACTTACTTACAATGTGCGAGGACAGGGGAGCTAGCTTTTCTACTGTATTTTCAATCTATCCAATGTCTGTCTGATCACAAGTAGATGATGTGCTCTGATATCTGTGGCAAAATTTACTAAATGGTTGTCAACGCATCCTCTTGCAATAGGGAACACAATACAAGGGAGAGGCATAACTGTGGTCAGGCAGGACGGCCAGGACCAACAGGCAACATTCAATGTGAAACAGCTAATTTCCTTAGCAGAGACAGCGGTACTGTTGGAGGTTGCAGTCACTAGGAAGTATGACAGGCTCCCTTGTATTATTCCCGTGGGCTAGTTGTGCGATATTTAAAATATTATTTCTGCCTCACAGTTGGGCGCCATGTTGTAAAAGATGCGTCTCTTTCGTTACATTTGTATTTAGAATTTTAGCATAATGCAGCCTCAAAGGTTAGGCACCATCTTGTAACGTTCAGCCGCTTACACTGCCGACTGTTTATTTGCCACGACTTGCTCAGGGTAGAATACACGAGACTCAGTTAATTGAACACTAGTTAATTTTGAAATAAAGTTCAAGTTCGAAGTTAGTTTGTTCTATACTTTATTTATCATTTTTTGAATGACACAGTTCACAGATGAATTACCGGTATTCAGAGTACGAACCGTACCGAGATAAATATCCAAGTACAGAACAGCGTCACAGTGGTTTACCGTTTATTAATGTCTAAAAACTTGCATCGCAAGACTAATTTACGAAGGCAGGAGGGATGTTCGTTCCCTCCTGGCACCCTAACGACCTCCCACACCGGCGGAAATAAGTTTAAGACTTTAGGTTAAGTTGAAATGATGTGAAAAGAATTAACGGTCGCGGGTGCTTGCCGGTGTGGGTGAAGTACTTCACGCCTGATGCGTCTTCTTACGCTCGATGCGTCCTCTTCGACGGTTGGTTACCTTCTTTTTTTAGGCGATAGACCCCACTAGTATATATATGCAGGCCTATCGCCCCCTTCTCCTAGATAAGCACCTGGCATCCAGCATCTGCCAGCAGCGTCATCTAAACTGCACGTGTCCCGCGCTCAACACGTTATCGACTGCTGCGCCGTCAACAGAAACTAACCTCTAGTCCAACAAAAACTTGTTGACGCATTAAAACTGCGCCGAAGGAACTAAAATTTGTCGACGTTGCCTGATCCAGAAACGAACTAATCTAAGTAATGATAACACTTCCCAAAACACTGAAAACAACTGACGTTCGAAATGAAACGGTTACCGGACTACTGATAAAACGCAAACAGCAGACGTCCGCCCTTTAACCTACAAATGCACACGTCTGTCTGAAAAACAAACACGGGAAACGAGCTACCACGGCTTCAAACTGAAATACGATAAAAATATTACGACGCTTTCCAGAGCTTCATACACCCGAAAGAATTTTACACCCACGTCCCGCAAAATTACGAATATTGCGTCATTACAACCTATGACCCATTACTTACCGAGCTGACTACACATTCCACGACAGTATGCATTCTATGAATGTATATCCAACAGTGAAGTATACTTGGCACTGACCAATTCTCTCCACATAATAGGGGAACAACAAGCTGTTGTAGCCTTCAGCCCCGCCGTTGTGGGCAGTAGGGTACACCGGATAAAGTGACAGTTTAAGGCATCGTAAAGGAAAGGAAATTTGTAATAGGATGTCCACCAGTGTGTGAAGACCATCTTTACTTCAGAGTAGTATATAATTTAGCTTACTGCATGCAGTGTTTCTCAGAAGTCATCCATGACATTCAGACCGACATCCCATCGTCAGAGCAGGTGGAGAATTCTATCTGCAACAAAATGTTTTTATTGCTGCTTGAAGCTCTTCTCAACTGCCTTCTTTACGTCCACATCTGTGTTGAATCTTTGCCTCTTTACAAATGTATTTTTTTAATGACCCTAAATGAGTGGCTGTCAATGTTCACATTACCACCCATCTTTCACATACTGCCACACATTTAAGACTGTGGTAAATGGCTACAACGATTTGTTAATTTGCTGCCTCAAAATCTGTGGACGTGACTTTGTCTATTAGCCCCGTATTGAACAGAGCCTGTTGCTGGAGTAAAGCAGATAGGGAATCATGGGGCTAGTATTACTGCACCTTCACAGTGATGAAGTGAAGCACATTCTTTTTGTTTCAAAGACAGTGTCACAAGACGTAAACGTTTTAATTTAGAAATTTGTGGTGCTGTTCCAGCGAGAAGTGAGAGGGAGTTTGAATCCGCATTTTATTAAAGATGAAGCTGCTTTTGAAACTTTATTCACAACGGATGAGGTTACACAAATTACTGGTAGGTGAATAGTCGATTCTGAGTATTTTATTCAAAGTCTGCAGAAAATAAATCACCACAATGAAATGGATATACTATATGTATGTGCCACTGAAATGTTTAATGTACTTTATTTAAAATTCAAATATGTTCGTAGTTGTAGAATATTATGTGTAGCGTATGGGTGTGAGAGAACCAATAGAGTGAACAATCTGAGTGTGGGTACATATGCAGGAACTCAATCTTCTGGATGTAAAAACCAACATAGAAAATTATCTGCCATAGCTTAACAAGATGACACATGAAACCCTCCGAGAATGGTTAAATAAAAATCAACTGTCCAACTATCAACAAAAAAAACCTGGCGGATAAGCATTTAATTAATACCAATAAAAAATAGTTGTGCAAAACATAAGTATTCTAGGTACAGGAAAAATAAGTTATGCAGCGTAATTTTACTACTAAACTGTAAGCGGAAAGTTAAAAATTTTGTTAAAATTTAGCAGCAGAGTAATGCACTTAAAAATTCAATGGATAATTTTACTTTTGTATCTTTTAAAAAAAAATCTCTCACACTTTAACTTTGCTCACATTATCAATCATTTTGCCTCTGCTTAGCTCAGTTCAAAATTTTACTTGGCAGATCCACTAGACATCTGCTTCTGAAGGATGCGTGGACAAAATTTTCGGGAAAAGTTCAGCAAAAAACAAGTTAATTGAAGTCTTTAAAAAAAATGTATATGGGAGCAGGAATGAAATAAAAGTTGCTGCAATCGGCACATGAAAGAAGTCGTTACTTAGCTGTTAAAGCTACCTAGCAGCTATTCTGGAACATGTGCATCTCGCACAAAAAAAATTCAAAACCATTGCTATAGACAAAAAATGTGTAGTTCTGAATGTCCATTTTCATAATAAATATGTTTTCAGGCCCTCTTCTATTGTGCTGCATGCACTTGTCTGCCTTAAGGATCAATTTTACAATGATGTTGAATCTCAGATCCACTTAAAACAACACTTCTACATTTTTAAAAGAAAGCTGTATCAGCAGCCCTGGCTGACCAGCTAAAATCTACTAGATCAATGTGTTACTGAAAAAATTCAAAACTATCAAATTTTTACTCAACAAAGTGTTACTTAAAGTATGCTTCGATAGGACTTACGTCTGGAGTACTTTCGAAAATCCATCTTAAAACATTACATTGAGCACAATGCTGCCAACTATTGAAGACTGTTTACATATATGTATTATATATATATATGTGTGTGTACGCATGCATGTGCACACACACACACACATATATATATAAATCACATTAAAAACTTGTTGAAATATACCTTTAAAATGGTGCATTAAATTACCTTATAACATATTAATATTCTGAAAGTAATATTTGTCAAAATAAAACATTAACACAGTCAAGATAAGAAATATGCATGACGACAAACAAATATTTACACCAGGTTACACGCACGTAACGTAACCAATAAACATCGGCATCTGCCAGCATATCTGTCGTGATGTAAATAAATATACATATGTAAAATCCCATCAATGAAAGTGTGTAGTGAAAGTGTCCTGTACAAAGTCAATGTTCTGATGACAACTCTATGGACATACAACACAGTTGCAGTAGCAGGTTATTTCAGCATACGTAGGATATTCACATCTGGCTCAAATAACACAGTCAACGAATATACCACACCAAACCAAATTGTAAAGGAAGAAGCGATAAGTGCTCTATCATGTGGCAAATTGATAAACACAGAGTACCTGTTCTAACCATGGTTGCTGATGTAAGTTGGCCAAATCCATCTTTATGGAGAAACAAAGAAATAACAGTTCTCTTTCGGATGTGGTAAGTATTTTGTATTAATACCTTTTTATGGTTACAGTTATGAACATTACATAATATGTATTAAAATTTATGACAATTAATTTATATAGACACCAAATAATGCAAGCTCGCTCGTGGTTTTAACTAGTCACTGCAAATTTTTAAAACAATTTTATATTTGTACATTTTGGTGACTTGAAATGGCGTAGGCCTATTAATGTAATTATAGCATTTTGGTCATTATAACGATAGCGTGCATGGCTACATTTCACAATACTGTCGTGGGTGGTAGCATTTTCGCGACTTTTTACTTGTGAAGTCACCGAAACATGCTTTGTGAGCTATATGTAAATTTAAAACAAAGAAATTAAGTGCTAATGAAACAGAGCATATGTACAATTTTTTAATTTAACTAAACAAACTATAAAAATTAGTGCGCCTCATAGAAACCTTGATATTTGTGTATGTAGCGATACAAAAACAAATACATCTACTGAGAATCGACGGAGATATCCGAAAAATACACTTATTATACAACAACAGTTTGCTATGAGAGCTTCCATCATTCATATGCCAGGTTCTAACGCAGTGACCTCGATCATGTTACCTGTGGGAACATTCATGGTGTAAAAGACATTTAATTTTATTGTCAACAAAATTTTCCGTGCCATCCCACAATAATTTTTGAAGTTATACTTCTTTTGGGGCGTTGAGGGTAAAAGTTTAGTGTGCAACAGAAGTTGCGCACGCACAGTAACGAAATTCAACAGTGAACGTGGTAGGGGTATGACCCAACACGATCGTCTAGCTATATACAAATGCAAGGTACACAACATAGCACGTGGTTATATTTAAAACTGTCAGAAAATCAGTTCATGTAATAAGCAAATTGAAAAACATTTCATTTATATAGTTTGAATTCAATTATGATATGGGACAAGATCTAAATGAATATAAGCATGAAATGGTGACATACGTAATAAATTTTATTTTAGTCATGCCAAAAAAGTATAACTTCTAATGCGCGTACATAACTTTTAACTGAATGCATCAGTCTAACACAAAGCTCTAAATTCAGCTCCTACATAATTAGCACCATCTATGTACACTTAACTTGGCAGAATGTTTAATGGTTACATTAGAGTACAAATATAACTGTCTTTATTATAAAATTTTATTTTTGTAATTGATATTCTGACTTAATTTGTAAGAATTCAAGGAAATAAAGTTTATTATATTTGTATGCTCCCAGTTACGTTCGACAGATACATGAACCGAACGTTAGAGTCAGTGTTTACACGACAATTACATGTGATGCTGTAAGAATTCTTACAATAGCAAAAAGCGCTAGCTCCTATTAATCTTTTTCTGTTACACGTCAACACTTAATTTATATTGTTTTATAGTTCATTATTTGATGGTTATCTGCACTGTTAGAAATCATGTCTGTGAAGTTATGGTAATTGCTGATAGAAATTCTCCAGAACTCTCAGTAAAATTACACACATTGCTGTTTTTTCAATTACAGACTCTTGGTAATTTTTCATAGAACTTTCCGTGAATTCATGGAACCTCTGTGTAATTTTGCTCCTTTATTTTTATGTATTTAACATTTGTGATATGGGGTTACGAAAGAAAGTTTTATCTTTGTTTTGCACATGTTTCACTGTATATAAAAAAATATTACTTTTAAACATTTAAAATTTTTGTTATCAGCAGGATTTCAATTCAAATAAAAGTTTTAAAGGCAATTATTATTATAACCACTTTATCACGATTTTACGAAAATGTAGGGTGAAAGCATATGCAAGTTTATTTTCTATTATTTTTTTTTTATTCTAGTAATGTTTGATATTTAAAGTGTTCCTGTTTGATACAAATGCCTTGTGCAACTTTCTGAAATTTGAAGCTATAGGTACAATTAGCTTGAATGTTGTAACTGACAAAAAATAATTCTCTGATTACAAAGATAAAGGACACTTTCAGCTTTGCTCGTTGCTAAGAACCAAAACTATTGATACGGGTACATGCGGACTCCCGCACTGGGTGCGGGCGCTGTGTTATCTGGTTGTGTGTGGACCCAACTCTGTGGGGCGCGACCATCGACCCCCCCCCCCCCCNTCGGGAATGATTGACAGCTTAACTGGCTGATGCACATCCCCTTCTTGCATTAATTTCTTTGAGATGATTGTAAATTGCATTGATTGAATTTATTTATTGTAAATAAAAAGTAATAGTAATTTATTGTGATGTATTGAGTCAAAAGTATTTTATTTGTGGTTATTGAAAATAAATTCCCAAGAACATGGGTAAACCCATTGGCTTTGAGAAATTGTAACAGTAAAGAGAATGAAGAGAGGTTCCATATTGTACACAGCTCAGTTCCGTTTTTCGTCACTTTGGAGTGCATTTCCGTATATTAACTCAGTAAATTTAATACCGAAATGTTTAACAGTGTAGCACGTAGTTTTAGTGTAAAGTAATTCAAAATTATATTTTTTAGAAATTTGGGTAATTGTTATATGCAACATTTAAAAATAAAGTAGATACACCCCAAGGTTTCGTCCACTCGAAAATCAAACTTTTGTGCTTAGTAGTAATTAGGAAATATTTTCATTTATTGTAACTTTTCCAGGCAGGAATTTTGTGGTTGCGGGTCAATAATTTAATTTCCTGCAACTTTGCCTTGCCCAGAATTTGAATTATTAATTGAATCACTGCAAAACTGACAAAACATATGCTCGTGGCTACGATCTGACGAGTGAGTGAAGATATTTGGACGGCTCTTAACAGCGAGGTCTTGAGAGCAGATGAGGGTGATTGAGGTAAGTATGGAGCAGCGCCGGAAAGAAGGGACGGGGAAAAAGGGAAACCAGAGGAAAACCGCCGACCAGCGGCATCGCCCAGTACGATTCCCACATGCAAAAATCCGGCGTGACCTGGCCCAGGATTGAACCCGATTCGCCTTGGTGGGAGGCGAGCATGCTAACATACTGATTTTCTTTTAGGCAGGTAGTCTTTGGAAGTAAAAGCGTAAAAATATCACTTTTTGTTTAGCAAAAGTATACCTGTTTCCGAATTCTCTGAATGTACACATCACTCTTGCATCTCCAACGCCCTATCTTCAATGCACCCGCAACTTAAAATGGGTGTACTAGAGGAGGGTTTACAACCTAGTTATTTTACTGCTAGTGCATTCTGTTATTACATCGTTGAGTGTTCTTGAAGTGTTATACCATTTTTTTTTCTGGCTGTACAATTCTTTCCGAGGCCACTCAAAATGGCGCGAAGTAGATGTGAAGATTTAGAAATATGTACATTGCTTGTTTATGTTGACAGGTGCTAGGTGACCTTCATCTTGCGCATGTCTTGCAATTTCCACCCATATTTATGTTTCTAGATTACATATCATTCTTGCTGCCTGCAAGATATTCTGGTCAATTGTATATTCAGGACACGTTACGACAAATTTTACAAGCATTAATTTAGCATTGAACTGTATTTATGACTTGCTGTTTTACATTTATTTAATGTTTTAATTGCGGCAGTGAAGGTGGTGTGTAGCATATTTTGGAAATATTGTAAAAAATTTAGCGTCCTTTATTTCATACTAAAATTTTTATTTGTAAGATGTACCATATTAGATTTGATGAAATTTTTGGTTTTTTGGGAAATATACAGGCAAAAATACAAGAAAATTGTTGGCGCATTTCGGTAAATTTTGGCAATCTTATTGGAATTTATATATGCCTTAACTGCAGTTTAGACCTGTTTCTTCTTAAGATGCGCTTTATTAAATTTAATAAATATTATACAGAAAAAAGTTGTGGGTTTTGAGTAGTTTTGGAAATCTGACACAAATTTTGTGTACTTCAACTTCTATCTACACATTATTTTTGTAAGAAACGCAGTTTATGATTTATGGAATTTTTAAAAAGTTTTTCAGGGAAACTTTAGAGCAAGTTTATAAGAGTAAAAAGTGTTTTTTTTTTCTACAATTTTTTTTTGCAAATATTGGAATAAGAGTGAGTGAGTGAGTGAGTGAGTGAGTGAGTGAGGAAGGAGATTTGGGCAGCTCATAACATCAAAGAATTGGCATAAGAAATTTTTCTTGTAGTTTGTCCATGATTTTTTTTAATTGCCTGGATTGTAGAGGTGTAGCGATGAAAATTCAAGTCAAGGAAATATTGTAAATCTCCAATTTCAGCATGGTGTTATTTTCGTGTATTTTTAATTCAATAAAAATGCATAAGTTCTTGTAATTTTTTCTAGAACAATATTATTCCCCATTCAATATACTGAAACTACAGGATAAAAATGGCCTATCTCCATACATTGGTACGGAATATTTTCAGTGCTTATGTACCATTGCAATGCATAGCGTTGTTAGAGATTACTTCTCTCTGTGACAAGTACATCTCTTTCTATAAACAATCAACTGAACAGGAAGGTGATAGGTCGGATTTGTAATTATTACTTTTTCAATATTTGAAACACTTCATTTAACTACTATGAATTAACAAACTTGCTAAAATTTAGTGATTTTTACTATATATATAAAGACAATTAAGAACAATGTAAATGAAATTTTGAAAACAGGGTATCCTCACAGTAGTTTTTCTTAAAGGCAGGCAAAAATTCTCACTCATCTGCATTAACTAGTCTGACCTCAATTTTTTTGTGAGAGGCCTCTAAAGCAGCTCTAAATGATGGCATTTACCACGCTCTTAATAATGAAGCCCGTAACACACGTACAGCTATGCTGTATGAAGCATCTGTGTTTCAAAATGGGAATGTCAAGTCATCACATGGCACACTTTGAACTGGTTGTGTTTCCACAAGCCATTAAAAAGTTATTCAAGTAATTCTTGAAAATTTTTTAATCCACACACAGATAATTTTACATGTATAAATGACATATAATTGATTTAGTTAAAGTGATTCCATTCATACCTTTTCCTTCCTGTATTAAATTGTGTAGGGTAATGTGTACCGTATTGTGATTTTTTACTTATGTAATTATTATTCACTTTCTGTATCTTTGAATGTTAAATCCATGTGGGACAAACTAAAGAATAATAAATAAATAAATACATTCCAATAATTGCCCACTCTGCTTTTCCAAAAGAAAAACCTGGCTAGGCCTTTCGCACGCCTATCACACTAGACTGATCCACTGTATGAAAAACATTAATTTCCTTGTGAACTTGTAATGAGAATAGTATTTTAAGCTTTGTTCACAATTTAAATCATAGCATCTAAGACTTGTATATACAAAAATTAAATGATATATTTTTACAGTATCGTTTATAGGACCTATTGCGTTATTCTCCAAGTGCTAATGAAACACACACCGCAAGTAGTGAGAACAAACCTATAACTGTGGTGTATTTTATTAATGTTTCTGTGGAGCTTCTGCCGTAACAAATNACTCACTGCATAGATTTCCTGTGGAACAGAACTGCGGTCAGATTACAGCTCCTACTGAATATTGCGTTATTCGGCAAGTGCTAGTGAAACACACGCCGCAAGTAGTGAGAACAAACCTATAACTGTGGTGTATTTTATTAATGTTTCTGTGGAGCTTCTGCCGTAACAAATATCTGTGACATCAAAAAGTAGGAAGTCTAAGAATTATAGCATTGATAGTAATATTGGGTTATAAAGTGGTAAAATGTGAACTGGTAATAACTAATTTTTTTTAAATTCAGTTTTAAATAATTTGGGCAAGTTTTATGCTTAAATATTACATGGATGTTGATTGTACGATTTATGTGAAATGTAAAATACTTTGTTGCCATGGCAATTCTAACGAAATCACAGCCATAAGTTTTCAACAAATACACCATCTGTGCTTTTTTTCCCTTGTGGTGCAAGAGTTCCACGAGATTTTTTACAAAGTTAGCCACCATCTTGTTTGTCGCTGCTGAAGTTATATAATAAAATATGCTGCACAAGTTGCATGCTTGCATATACTCCTCAAATGCTACGTAGTTTGTTTCAATATTAAATCTGGTAAAGGCCATCCTTTCATTGAAAGTAACCTAATCCACCTCTGTACAGCTTCCCTCACCCTACTAGTTAAACAAGCATTGAAAAATTTGCATGAATTGCACCAATTAAACCATTATTAATATTGTTACGCGTTCGCTGCTTCGCGTCCCGCGTGAACAAGTGGCAGTGAAGGACAGCAGTTATATGATAGCGGTAGCAGCAACTCAAAAGAATTGTTTTGAATGAACAGGCGAGCGATAGGCTGGTGGCGACTTTATCTGTTACAGAAAAAGAGCTGCCTATCATAAAGGACGCCACCGCACATGCCGATAAACTTATCGCAGCTCGCACCTCGTTAACCCTGAGAGGCCCATATTTCTGCATTTATCATGCAGGAATGTTGTCATCACCATTACTTTTCCCAGAACATCTTGGATTGTAGAGAACGTTCTAGACTGCATCTACCTCAAATATAAATACCACATGCGGGTCTCTGAGGGGAGAGTGATTAAGAGCCGAGAGTTTGGCATCTCGTGCAACCTTAAGCGACAGTTGGGTAATTCTGGAGCGGTGAGGGACAACTGCAGCGATCTGTGAGTGCGTCGGCAAGCTTGCGTGCAATGAAGAGTGGGACTGATTTGCGAGACTGTGGACTGGATGCGTGAGTGAAAAGACATTCGGGACAATGGAAATAGACAGTTTTAACTAAGGCGTGTGGAAATAATTGGAACAGTTTAAGGGACATTAACAAGAGTAAAGACTTAAAATGAAATGGAGAGAATAATTAAATATTGCACTCAATAAGAATAATAAGAGTTAATAGGATGCTGAGACTGGTAAATAACAGATGTTTAACCGTTTAAAGCATCCAGAATAAAGATAATTATTGAATTTAGTTTTTTTATTTTTATTAAGACCTCCAGCCATCACGAACTCGGATACACCGTTCAGGCATTCTTGTAACAATACATGCACCATTAAGTCATAAAACCAACACAAATGCTGTCAAAAGTTAAGAACATTTGTATATCATGCTCTTTGCAACATGCCAACATTGTCTATTAGATGTTGCATGGTATTGTTTCAGTTTACATGTAGTGGAGCAATATGTTATTGGTACCTGAAAGTAGAATCTATGATGGGCTTCAGAAAAGTGTGACAACAGTGAATTGATTATAACAAAGTTAATTTAACAATGGGTATGGAAGGGGAAAATATTGGCTGAAAACAACTTCTATACACTACTTGAATGCTATGCTACCAAGGGCAGACTAGTAGTACACCGATGTTTCTTTCATAAATTGAAAGACACAAAAATGAATTTAGATATTCAATTTCTACAACTAAAAGAGAGAGAGTAACACGGCTAGATTAGAAGTACAGTCAACTCTCGTTTCTAAGAGACCTTAATAGTAACCCTCCTGAAATAAAAATCTCTTTTTTTTTTTTTCGAAAAAAATTTCCAATAACAATTACCTTCCAATAAGGACACCATCAAAATAATAATCCTTTTTCAGGGAACCATGAAAGGTCTTAGAATCCAGAGTTTACTGTATTCACAATCCTATAGAGAAGTATTTATACAGACAATATTGTATATAATCTGAACAACATTTGCTGAGAACTCACCAAAATTACGTCGTCAATGTTACTGTCTGCAACTTGCTCTGCTGGTGGTAGCACTTCAGGAGGATGTACGAAGCCTGGGCTGGAGGTGGCAGCACAGTTCACCTGTGCTGCCAATGAAGTGGCTGACTGCACAGCACTGTGTTGATGGTGCTGCTGATGGCCTGCCAAAGAAGTGTCCAACTGCACTGCTTGATCCTCACTTGCCACGTAAGAGTTTGCAGTCCTCGAAACACTGTGCTGTTCCTTAGATGTATGCTGCACTCTCTTCACAACTCTCTCTTCACTTCTTCCACTTTGCAGTTCAGAAGTAACAGATTGCTGCTGATAGAGCCTAACAGGTTTCTGGGTGGTGGCACCAGATGACTGACCGTATGCTACCCGTTTCACTGTCTCGCCAGCGTTTTGCACGCTGTACATCTGGTGATTACTATTAGGAACCACTGTAACATTTGGTGCTGTTGAGCCTTTTAACTGATAAGAGGCTACAACAGCATGTTGAGGAAGTGCCGCATTCATATTAGAGTATTGCTGGTTAGATATTTGATTTTGATGGTATGAACTCTGAGCAACATTCTGCCTAAAATTAAGCAATTGTTGATTACTGAGACCATTATATTGCTGGGGAGGTGCGCTTGAATATTGCTGGGGAGGTGTGCTCGAATATTGCTGGGGAGGTGTGCTCGAATATCGCTGGAGAGGTGTGCTTGAATATTGCTGGGGAGGTGTGCTTGAATATTGCTGGGGAGGTGTGCTTGAATATTGCTGGGGAGGTGTGCTTGAATATTGCTGAAAAGTATTGCTTTGAACCTGTGAAGCATTTGCAGGATTACTACAGTGAAAATCTGAAGAACTGTTTTGTGCTTGGTATGGAGATTTCCTTGCAATACTGGGCACGTAAAAGCCACTTCCTACCAGATGGGCATCATTATTTAATTGTTGTGGTGTTTTATCAACAGGTTGTGCTGCAGCAATGTTCCGTAATTGTTGACTAACACTTTGTTGACCACCACTTCTTTCATATTGCTGCGTAAATGGTGTACTACTGGCTGGTGTTACCTGTCTCAATTGTGTAGCATCTGCGTATGTAGGAAGCAAATTTGCCATCTGATGTTGGACCATATTTGACTGATATGCCTGTGGTGTAGGAACTGTGCTATGTGAAGGTTGCATAACTGGCGTGCCAGCAAATGCTGTGTAACGATTCACTGTATACTGGAGCTGATCAATAAAAATAGGCCGTGACATATTACCATTAGAAACGATTACCTGGCCAACAACATTTTGGGTATTCCCACCCGAAACTGCCATTTCTTTGTTTGAATATGCTGGATTCTGAATGCCTGAATGGCTCAACAAAGCTTCATTTGTTGCACTCTGCATATTTTGGTTTTTACCAGCAAGGTTATGAGCCAAGGCAGAGGTTGCTTCCTTTCTGATGGCTGTATTAGCTACATTCATTTTATTACTTGCATAAACTGGATTCACATGACTTTGTTCATTTGCCTGGCAGATAACAGATGTCCTGTCTGCTGTCTGTCGGTAGCCTGAACTTTGGTACAGTTCTTGTTTACTTCTATATCCTGCATACGTTTCATTCTGTTGATGCTGCTGAACGTATTCAGGTGGTGCTCGATTCTGATACGTATTTGAACCTCCTTGTGTTCCACTAACTTCATCAGCTGTAGCCCTAAAATGATTATTGCCAGGTTGGTTTGTCTCACCAATGCTATAAACAGTTCTATGTTGCTGAGCAGCAGTTTGACTTTTGATGTTTCTGGAGCGCTGAAACAGGGCATCTTGCAATACTCTACGAGTACCTTCTTGCACCAACAGAGATCCTAGAACAGAGCCCTGAGAAGCACTAACTCTTGGCACTTCTGCAACATTGGAATTTTCAACAGCGTTGACATGTGAACTCTGTAGATGTGACTGAAGCCCCACACCAGACCTCTGATAACTACCATAATTTGGATGAACTCTGTTCAAAACATTAACAGGCTCCTGATTAATACCCGGTCTGTATTGTGAATGTGTTGCACTGTTTGCTGAATCTGTTTCCCACTGCCTTAAATCATCACCTGTTCCAGAAGTGAAATTCCCCACCAATTTATTTCCTTGAGTAGTTGCTTCCGCTGCCTTATTTTCACGTCGTTGCTTTAACTGATTGAGATGATGCAAACAAACATCCAAATCTTTAAAAGAATATTTCTGTCCATGGTCGGATTCAATTCTTGACAATGTTGCTAAACGCAAGTCTCTTGTGAATACACCAAAATTCTTACTGTTCTTAGTAATAAAATCTGTGAACATAATCTCCTCACCATAGGCAGTAGTATTATACTCTCGTAAAGCTAATTCTTTCTCAATTTTACTATATTCACTTTTCACTGACTGCACAGCTTTCAAACGCTCCACGCAACGACTTCTGTTACATAGAACATTAAACACAATAAAAGCAAACACTTCAAATTCTGAGGAATTCAACACAGACTGTGGTACCTTTACTGCAGCAGGTTCAACCAAAGAGTTTACATCTCTTACTCTTATAGTTCCTATTTGACTAAAAGGATTTTGGGCACTAGGATTCACAAAGCCACGTTCAACATTTGTATTCATGGAAGCACCTTTTTCTGCATATTTTTCATGGGTTTTCAGCACACTCTGGCTGCCCGTTGATGAAGCATTAATCATATTTTGATCAGGCCAACTCTGATCAGTAACAACGAGTTGTGAATGTCCTTTATTCACTCCCTCTTCCTCCAAGTTATTTTCACCAATGCTGTGAATATTAGTGTTTTCACACACGGCACCAATTTCCTGTGCACGAGAATGTGATACACTGTTAGAACATTCATCATTATGGGTTGATGAACTGGTACCAATCAAGTCATCCATATTAAAGTCTACAACAGGTAATTCAGTAGGCAAAGTTTCGTTTTCACTGTTTAATGCCTCCTTTGCAACATTGACAACATTCTTAAAAGGTAGGGATTCAGTTGAATGTGAATGAACATCCTCCACTTGAGATGAATTATTTACATTTTTATCACAATTATCATAATCAGTCTCCTGTTTTAATGGCAAGTTTGGAGATATCACTCCTTCCTTTTCAGAAGTAATACTTTTTGTGATCAGTGATGGTTCAATCTCAAGTGGTCTATCAGTTAAAGAAGACTCTGCAGTCAGGGCAGTATTTTCATGATGTGAAGACAATCCTGCATTTTGATTATTCTGCTCCTCAGGAGGTACAGCATTTTCCAACTCTGTTGACGGACACACTTTTTCACAATCAGTGGTATCTGTAATGCTTTCACTTGGACTACTATTTTCTGAGTCTTGAGGCAACTGAACATTACACAAGTTGTCTCCCGAAGACACAGTTTCAGTACACACACTACTTCCTGATGGCTGCATTTGTACATCAGATGGCACGTCAGTGCCGGCATCATTCACAGGCAACATGTTTGTGTCGCAAGATATTATTGAAGAGAAGTTACAATCCACATTAGAATGTGCTTCAGTTTCATCCACTTTGCTAGATTCAAGGGCCTGACTAGCATTTGAACTCACGTTGTCCTCAACTGCCACATCATTTACTCCAGACACTTCACATCCAGGTTGCACAGGTGACTGCACTGCATCTGATCTGTTGTCTGCAGAGCCACTTGACTCGGAAGGCTGCTGTAATTGAGAATGAAGTACACTGTTTGAAGAATTACTCTCACTGGCTGGAGTAGTACAAGAACCCTCAGAGGAAAGTACACCTTCACTGGAAAGACACTGTGCTTTGGTATCTGTAACTTGCCTTGTGTATGAATCAATATGCTTATCTGACTGCTGTTGGGCAAAGTTTAATAACTCAGCCTCAGTCTTTTCACTTGTAGTAACAGACTCATTTCCTTTGTTTATGTTTGCAGAGGAATGTTCTACTTGTGTTAATATTGCACTTTCAGTGACATCATTACAGTCAGACTGCAACTGTAGTTGATTATTACTGGAAGTGCCATTTTCATCATTTTCTGCAAGAACAGGCTTTGTTGTACAAATTTGCTGAACGACATGCTGTACATCTGATTCAGGATGCATCTCGACAGAATCAAAGTTATCTGCCTCTGGTTGATTGTCGCATAGACCGGCAGCCTCTGGGTGACAAGAAATGGCCTCTTCGTGGTGTGGAAGAATTTGAATTTTATCTGAATTGCCACCCTCATTATCAGCAGAGCTTGGAAACAACTTATCTATGTCAGAGTTGCTTAGATCTAACTGCACCAAATTTTCAGCATTACGATTTATATCTCCAGATATTAATGACTCATTACTTTTACTACAAGTATTTGAAACTTCTACTTTTTCTATTGCAGAGGATATACTGTTTTGAAAGTCCACTTTTGTAATATTTTCTATGTTCGCATTTTTAATTGAAATTTTTCTGAAAATTTTTTCAGGTGATGGATAATTGTGATCTATTGCAATATCTTCATCACTGTCACCAAATAAAAGCATTATTTTTTCTTTGAGCGATGAATGACTAGAAGAACTGGATGCAGAATGCCTTCTTGAAACACAATTGCTTCTAGGTATATCAGGCATTCTTTTAGTCTCTCTGCATTTATCTCTTTCTAAATTATCTTCACACTCAATATGAGTAAAATCTTTAGAAGATTGATCTGCAGTAACACTATCAGACACATTCTGTGGTGAATTTTGCTGGTTCTGAACAGATGCAAGCCTTTCTTTTTCCTCTGCACGCTTCACAAAATTAATGTGTGTTGCAGTAATGGAATTCGGTAAATCTCTTGGTAATGTTTGGGTTAATGTACCATTATTTTCATTTGTTGTACTAACACAGTTGTCATTTTGCAACTGTGAAACAGTATTTTTAACAATATTTGCCACTGGAATTTGCTGTGTCTGTGTAAAATCTGGGCATTTAATACTGACATTTTCTTTTTGCTGCTGCATTGGATGGTCCAAGAAATGTTGTCGTTCATCACTACACAGATTGAGAGAATGTCTTCTTGGAAGTTGTACAAAATTATTTACATCATGTGTTTCACTGCTGCTCCTTTTCCACACTTGCTTAAGTGTAGAACCTGATACAGCATCTGATATGTCTGGCATGTCTAAAGATGTTCTGAGGAATTCAGGCAAGGGAATATCAATTGCAGAACGCTGAACATCAGAGTTCTTTTGTAAACTGTATATAAAAGATGGATTGTTTATATCTATTTCAGTCTTAACAGCGGGATTAAATCCACCAGCATTAGTATCAAAAGGCTGCAAAACTGAATTTGCTTGAAACTTATCAGTAAGAAATGAATTGTGGTGCAGTGTACTACCATAACTTGACAAATTTCTCTGGTTGGGTTGATTTTTATAATAGTCAAGGGTGACATTGGCTCTCACGCTGCTATGTTCTTTCCTTGTTGAAGACGTTCTATCAAAATAATTTTTGATCATGGTAGATTCTTTGTCAAAAGTAGAATAACCAGCATTACTTCCATTGACGATTGGCAATGTCCTCTCTGCCCAAGTGGATTGTGTACCATGCCGAATCAATGTTACACCAGGTGGAAGGTTAACGGCATGTGCATCTTCAGTAGACCTTCTGCTAACAGCTCCATCGTTTAACATGGTTGAATACGGAGAATGTTTTTTATTGTGAGGTTGTAGTTTACCAGTATGCATGACAGCATAAGATTTTTTGGCTAGGTTGCATGAACTAGTTCTATCTTTAGAACTTGGTTTTAAACTTACTTTATTATTATTCATTTCCTCTACAGCCATTTGCAGCTGAACAGGACCGTTAGATGGTTTAATATCTAGGGCAACACTTCGTCCCCACATCTTGTGCATTTCATTCGCAGGAGATTGTTTTCCTTTCGTCAGTTTATTTTCCAATCCAGAGCTTTGAATTTTTTCTTGGGGTATTTTCCTTGGCCTTCCTCTTTTCTTCTTAACTGTTTCACGGTTACCGCTGTTTATGGGAGAAGTTCCACTGCTTCCCCCAGCCTGCAAGCCTGCGTAACTGTGTTGCTTGTTTGTTTGCCTCGAGTTCTGTATCTCAGCACATGAAATATTACTCCCCACAGTATTTATGTTTGTCATGTCTACTCCACTGCTCGACACTACTATTCCATTTTTTTTAAGGTGTGCAACAAAATTGGGTACATTGCTGGTAACAGAACTTGGCACATACGCAACAGAATAGGACGTGTTGTGTGCAACAGAATAGGACGTGTTGTGTGCAACAGAACTGGGTGCATTGTGTGCAACAGAACTGGGTGCACTTTGCACAACAGAACTAGGTGTATTGTGTGCAACAGAACTGGGTGCATTGTGCACAACAGAACTGGGTGCACTTTGCACGACAGAACTAGGTGTATTGTGTGCAACAGAACTGGGTGCATTGTGTGCAACAGAACTGGGTACACTGTGTGCTACGTTAGGTTCATTGAAAGACAAAACATTTGCCTTATTTTGGTCATGTAGTGAAAATTCTGGTGCAGGATAAATATTAACTGCATTGTAATGTTCATTTTCTCCATGGCCAACAAAGTTGCTTCCATTTTGTAACTTGGATCCACACACTGACATAGTTGGCACTTCTGCTGATATCTTCTGCTTTTTATTTTGCACAAGAATAGAATGGCATTTCCTCTTTCCTGAATTTTGTTCATTTTCACTTTTCTCTTCATTCTTGTAAAAGTTCCTGAAACAAATGTTTTTTAGGTGAGCATACATTCTTTAAACAGAACAAAAATCTTCTCCAAAAAACAATTACCGCTAAATACTTTCTAAATGATTAAAATGGTTCTCGCATACTGCAATCTAACAATAGTCTATTTAATCTAATAATTCTATTTTTCAATAGCCAGTGAGTGGAAACCTGTTATAAATGAAAGTAACAACATCGCATATACAAAATTTTGTATCAGCTGATGTGTGAATGATCTAAAGAAAATTTTATGTTGGCTATTGATAGAGGTGCATTTGCACAACAGGCATCAGAGAAATACGTGGACAAGAAGGAGTTCTAAAACAAAATGTTTATGAATTTTATTTTATATTGTTATTTTATACTGTTATTAGTGTAACAAATTAAACTGTGTTCTAAAACAATGTGCAGGTTTTTTCAAATGAAATGGAACTTAAATTGTGTGTGTGATAGTTTCACTTCATTTCTCTCTTCTTCATAGACTGTAGCTAGTGCTAACGTCACTACATGAACTATTCATATCAATTAAAAGCCGAAGAACTGTCTCAAATATTTTTCAAATATTCCAACATTAATTTGATGCACTATATTTCAAACTCGATATGCTTTGAGCTTGCACGAGATGAAACATTCACTAAGTACATGATAGATAAAATTTTCGAGACGACTATGCTGCCATCTGCCGGCCAATGCACGCTGTGCACTTCAGAAANCTGGCCAATGCACGCTGTGCACTTCAGAAGCCACAACTCCGTGTAATGACTCATTTTTCATGTGCGAAATACAAATATGCAAACAAATTCCCAATTTTATATCTTCCGCAAGCTGTACGTATTAATTAAGTAACGTATTTCCATGTGCAGCAATTGTACTTGCTAATAATTTTGATTCAGCCTGTAACAATAGAGCTTTTCTGAAAATGGCTGGCTCACCGTTTTGTGTTTTGTGCTAAAATCAATGTTATTTAGTTATGAAAACCAGACATTGTTTTGCTATGGAATCATTTTCATGGCAAATAATATCTATGTGAATGTGATGTACTGTCAGCCAAATGCACTCAGCACCGCAGTTACTTTATAAACAGGCACACTGCAAGTACAAGTAGTAAAACTACTCAATTACACCAATTTTAATTGCAAAATACTTTATTATGAATGAAAATGTGCTGTCTGAAAATTTCCTTGAATTCCTAATATTTTCAAGTTTCGCACATATGATGTAACGTACGAACTGCTGGTGCATAAAAACTACAACATCTTATTAAAAAACTGTTAAACCAAATTTATCATCTATAATATATGATGCTACACAGTTTTATGTCGTGCTTTTTAATTACACACCCAGCCACGTGACTAGTTGTAGGTGCATTCAGCAAAACTGGTAAGTGTTGCAAATACAAATTCAGTCATTTGATTAGAATAAAATGTCAAGTGTTTGTAATATTGAATTTCAGTACTATAATGTTTCAAATATACTGTGATCATATAAATGGATTTCATAGAAAAATCTTAATATTATGAACATTAACCCTTGTAAATTGCAGTGGAAAAAAATTTCTACAGCAAAACTAATAATTTTATTATCCAAGAGTGAGAAGCTTGATGACATGTTTTGATGTTGATAGGTAAGACTTAACGTCTCATCAACATCCATAACTACAGAGGAAACGATTTCCGACAGTCAGGTGGAAACCACGTTACGGCAGAAGGATACATATAGTCGGTTCACGACTGGAAGAAACTTTTGAAAATCAACCCTTGAAAAAACACCCTAGCCGTTAGCCACATGCATATAACATTACAAACAGCGGCGAGCGCGGATACAGTTATGCCNTGTTGCTTGTTTGTTTGCCTCGAGTTCTGTATCTCAGCACATGAAATATTACTCCCCACAGTATTTATGTTTGTCACGTCTACTCCACTGCTCGACACTACTATTCCATTTTTTTTAAGATGTGCAACAAAATTGGGTACATTGTGTGCAACAGAACTTGGCACATACGCAACAGAATAGGGCGTGTTGTGTGGAACAGAACTGGGTGCATTGTGCACAACAGAACTGGGTGCACTTTGCACGACAGAACTAGGTGTATTGTGTGCAACAGAACTGGGTGCATTGTGTGCAACAGAACTAGGTGTATTGTGTGCAACAGAACTGGGTATTGGTACATTGTGTGTAACAGAACTGGGTACACTGTGTGCTACGTTAGGTTCATTGAAAGACAAAACATTTGCCTTATTTTGGTCATGTAGTGAAAATTCTGGTGCAGGATAAATATTAACTGCATTGTAATGTTCATTTTCTCCATGGTCAACAAAGTTGCTTCCATTTTGTAACTTGGATCCACACACTGACATAGTTGGCACTTCTGCTGATATCTTCTGCTTTTTATTTTGCACAAGAATAGAATGGCATTTCCTCTTTCCTGAATTTTGTTCATTTTCACTTTTCTCTTCATTCTTGTAAAAGTTCCTGAAACAAATGTTTTTTAGGTGAGCATACATTCTTTAAACAGAACAAAAATCTTCTCCAAAAAACAATTACCGCTAAATACTTTCTAAATGATTAAAATGGTTCTCGCATACTGCAATCTAACAATAGTCTATTTAATCTAATAATTCTATTTTTCAATAGCCAGTGAGTGGAAACCTGTTATAAATGAAAGTAACAACATCGCATATACAAAATTTTGTATCAGCTGATGTGTGAATGATCTAAAGAAAATTTTTATGTTGGCTATTGATAGAGGTGCATTTGCACAACAGGCATCAGAGAAATACGAGGGCAAGGAGGAGTTCTAAGACAAAATGTTTATGAATTTTATTTTATATTGTTATTTTATACTGTTATTAGTGTAACAAATTAAACTTTGTTCTAAAACAATGTGCAGGTTTTTTCAAATGAAATGGAACTTAAATTGTGTGTGTGATAGTTTCACTTCATTTCTCTCTTCTTCATAGACTGTAGCTAGTGCTAACGTCACTACATGAACTATTCATATCAATTAAAAGCCGAAGAACTGTCTCAAATATTTTTCAAATATTCCAACATTAATTTGATGCACTATATTTCAAACTCGATATGCTTTGAGCTTGCACGAGATGAAACATTCACTAAGTACATGATAGATAAAATTTTCGAGACGACTATGCTGCCATCTGCTGGCCAATGCACGCTGTGCACTTCAGAAACCACAACTCCATGTAATGACTCATTTTTCATGTGCGAAATACAAATATGCAAACAAATTCCCAATTTTATATTTCCCGCAAGCTGTATGTATTAATTAAGTAACGTATTTCCATGTGCAGCAATTGTACTTGCTAATAATTTTGATTCAGCCTGTAACAATAGAGCTTTTCTGAAAATGGCTGGCTCACCGTTTTGTGTTTTGTGCTAAAATCAATGTTATTTAGTTATGAAAACCACACATTGTTTTGCTATGGAAACATTTTCATGGCAAATAATATCTATGTGAATGTGATGTACTGTCGTCCAAATGCACTCAGCACCGCAGTTACTTTATAAACAGGCACACTGCACGTACAAGTAGTAAAACTACTCAATTACACCAATTTACATTGCAAAATACTTTATTATGAATGAAAATGTGCTGTCTGAAAATTTCCTTGAATTCCTAATATTTTCAAGTTTCGCACATATGATGTAACGTACAAACTGCTGGTGCATAAAAACTACAACATCTTATTAAAAAGCTGTTAAACCAAATTTATCATCTATAATATATGATGCTACACAGTTTTATGTCGTGCTTTTTAATTACACACCCAGCCACGTGACTAGTTGTAGGTGAGTTCAGCAAAACTGGTAAGTGTTGCAAATACAAATTCAGTCATTTGATTAGAATAAAATGTCCAAGTGTTTGTAATATTGAATTTCAGTACTATAATGTTTCAAATATATTGTGATCATGTAAATGGATTTCATAAAAAAACCTTAATATTATGAACATTAACCCTTGTAAATTGCAGTGAAAAAAAATTTCTACCGCAAAACTAATAATTTTATTATCCAAGAGTGAGAAGCTTGGTGACATGTTTTGATGTTCATAGGTAAGACTTAACATCTCATCAACATCCATAACTACAGAGGAAATGTTTTTCGACAGTCAGGTGGAAACCATGTTACGGCAGAAGGATACGAAATGGGCTTGAAAGTAGATCTTTAGCAGGGCTTCAAGAAAGTCTCTTCCAGTCATGAACTGACTATAGTCTGTTTTATAGATACTACTTGTACACAATCTGTCAAAAAATGGAATTCTTAGATGAAATAGACAATGCAAACAAAACCTAAAGCAAAGCACAATTATTTTAGCCTCTGCAAATTTTCTGACACTGTAAACCACATACAGCAGAAAAATAAAAAAGGAAGGTATGGAAGTATGAAAACAATTCAGTTAAACTTCAGTCAAGTAAGTGTTAAGCTCGATGCCCAGAATGGTAATCATCAAGTGACTCAAATCAGCTGACATGTCCAGTTAAGTGGATTGCAAATAACTATACAATCTACATTCTACACATCAAATGCAAATATGTCATATGAAATACAGAATAATCTAATAAGTTAAAATAACTATCTCACTATCAATTTTTATGAGACCAATATTTACTGGTTATTTCAAACAAAATTATAAATATGCTGAATCAGAGAACTTGGATTGTAACAATTCCTTAAGACAACCCATCTAGATTAAAGTTACTTTCTGGGAAAAAGTATTTCAATGCACAAAGGTTTCACAATAAGCAGAATCAGATTGTAATAAATGATTAGTAATTACAAGTGTATAAACACAAAGTATCACCATCTGATCAAAAGTATCGACTATCCAGAATATAATGCGGCAATGGTAAAAATTGGAGAAGCTACTCGTGTTGGGATGTGTGGTTAGCGAATAGATTCTGTATGCACTTTGCACTTCCGTCAATACGTGTTTCGTGTTCCTGAAGGCTCAGCTCCTCAGGAGCTAGTCCCTTCATGTGCACTTCATACATTTATTCTGGTTCAGAGGCAAAGTGCTCTACACATAACATTTACATTGATAAAATTATTTTCCCATGCAACCTCATATTCTACAGGCACATCTATAAGGAACATAAATTGGATCACCGTTCAAACCAATGTAGGTACTATACATACCGGTATGTACCTATATACATATATATCTATGACATTTATACTGGATGTTCTGAAATTGTTGGGCATAATTTTAAGACAAAGTAGGGCACGCAGCGACAAAACATTTTGATACAAGGTATATGTGAACAATAGGGGTGAAACGATGCGTGCACCGTTTGAATTCAGCATGCTGCCAGGGCCAATCATGACGGCAAACATGCATGGCTCACCTTAACAGGAGCCGTAAGAAGTGGCATTCCCAAACTTTCATGAGGGCGGTAATGTAGCCAACCATGTTGTTCAAGGCAGGCAGCAAGAATTCTTGCAGTCAAGTCCTCCTCATTTTCCACGAGTGTTTGGTAAACAAGATTTTTGATGTGATCCAAAAAGAAAAATTCTAAAGATGTGAAAGTCATGAGACCTGGAGGACCAAGCCACCAGACATTATGCCAACGTATCATTTGAGGAAGGTGTCATTCAAGTGCTCCTGTANCACCAGACATTATGCCAACGTATCATTTGAGGAAGGTGTCATTCAAGTGCTCCTGTACAGCAAAAGTGAAGTGGACGGTGGCACCGTAGTGTAAGGAACACATCTGTTGCACTGTTGCAGCACAGTGATTGGCACATCTTCCATCAAAAAAGGCAGGAAAAAACCAAAAAAGGTCACATGGACACGTGTCTGGAAATGCACGGTTTCTATGCTAGAGACCATTTATTCATTTATCATTCACGTACAGTACTACGCAGTGCACGACATGCTGTCACGANAGTTTCTATGCTAGAGACCATTTATTCATTTATCATTCACGTACAGTACTACGCAGTGCACGACATGCTGTCACGAGGGCACTGTTATGAGGTGTTTGAAGTGGCCTCCATGGGCCTCTAAGCATGTGCACCATAGCAGTGACTGCTGCAAAAGTTTACATGCGCCATCCTGCATCTGAATGGCATCACAGGCAGCATTAATGCGTTGTTCCAGTGTCTGAACGTCTGCGTACACGACACTTTCCAGGTGCCCNGAATGGCATCACAGGCAGCATTAATGCGTTGTTCCAGTGTCTGAACGTCTGCGTACACGACACTTTCCAGGTGCCCCGGGCGGGCCATGCAACTGGACCACCTCGTGCACGGTAATGAGGAAGTGGGTTGAAGCACCATCATGTAGTGGCCACATTACCCTTCCAGCAGGGGAGGCCGGGTCACCCGCAGGATATGCAGATATACCTCGCCTGCGAGGCTTTGCGGAAGGACTACTGGTGCCATGAGGTGGTCGACAATAATANGAATGGCATCACAGGCAGCATTAATGCGTTGTTCCAGTGTCTGAACGTCTGCGTACACGACACTTTCCAGGTGCCCTCACGGGTAGAAATATAAAGGATTGAGGTATTTGCGACCGGGCGGGCCATGCAACTGGACCACCTCGTGCACGGTAATGAGGAAGTGGGTTGAAGCACCATCATGTAGTGGCCACATTACCCTTCCAGCAGGGGAGGCCGGGTCACCCACAGGATATGCAGATATACCTCGCCTGCGAGGCTTTGCGGAAGGACTACTGGTGCCATGAGGTGGTCGACGATAATATCTGTCCACATGAGGCTGAACCAGTGCTGATGGTTTGCTGCCCCATACCACGGGGATTCTGCATGTTCCTCCAAGGCCAGTGTACGTATCTGGTGCACCTACCCTTCATGTTAACCCATTCCCATAAACAAGTCTGTCTCACAGAAATTACAAAATACTGTTGCTAATATTTTATGGTGTGGTTGCTTTCCGCAAGGGATAATTTTCCTGGTACAGCAGTGCTACCATGCACCCATTGCCATTTTCTTGTTCGTATGTGAAGACCATGTCTACCTGTTCCAGATTGGAATACCGGTCCATTGTCCCACCGCGCTGCACTACACTACACAAGTCCACTCCAGGGTTAGTCTGCAACAGCAGTAAAGCTGCAGTCATGGGGAACAGTACCTCTGGCGAGGAACCCATATATATACATTTCTGAACGTATGTCCATTAGACCTGTTTTGTTCCTTATACTCTCATAGATTGTCTACTACAGTTTGTCCCCCAATTCAAGTGGCAAACATATAGGACACTTTGTACCTAAACTAAATAGGCCATTCACAGTTACTTCACACTAAAATGGTAGGTCCTAGGCTGTTGCAACACGGGACCAAATTTTGTTTCGTAGGTCATACTACTCAATAAACCAGCATCGAATGTTCATAATTCCAGATGTTAACAAAGTTGCCGGCAATAAGAGGGTGGGCACCGCTGTTATTTTCATAACGAGGAGTGTTATTCCTGTGAGTTTGCTCTTAGGTTGAAGATCCCGATAACATAAAACAAATGTTCCGCGAATTATACTTTCATCTTACCTGGTTTCCGATATTTCGCAGAAATACATTCCAAAATCTTAACTTTTGGGGACTTATTACGCTCTTAATATTTAATTAAGGTAGAAAGGCCCAAATAAATTTGCCACTTGCTTATCACCTCCCAAAGTTTGTCAGTCAAATTCAGCCCCATATGTATATAAATATACACACGCACGCACACACACACAGATATATATATATATATATATATGATTAATTACCTAAAACTTGCACTGCAATTATTTCTGAAATGAAAAGCGCTATTGATGTGATAGTTTCACAGAAGTTAAGTTTAGACAAGGACTCATAATTGCTGCCCAGGCACAGGTTTTTAATAAGTATCAGAATATCTATTTCTTGAACAAAGTTACAGTTTTTGAAATGGCATAATGCCTTTTCACATCAAGGAAATAAAACTAACTACAGGAAATCAGAATGTCAATGGTGTTTTTTGAAGAATTCTAGTGCCAGTAGTTGACGTGCCATCATAATATGACAGTTTTTAATACCACAGTTGTCTGCTCCATATAACTGCTTAGTTGCTAGGCTACGATGTTCGTATGTTTACTTTTCTGTTTTAATGTGTGTTGTTTTGTTCTGAATGTGCAAGAAAACACATGTTACATTTTGTACATTTGTGACTTTATTGTATCATGTATCAGCACTCTCATAAGAAACACAAAAGTAAATTAACTTATTCTGTGAATTCTGAAGAGAGAGAAAACTCCCTTAAAAAAAAAAAATTCCAGTCTGTCATATAAAGATTGCTACAAAATTGCATTTCAGCAGAAATTTCAGAACAGGCAGCTGCAATACATTGTTTTGTATCTTCTGTATGTCCTTGAAGCATTCCCCACAGAAAAAAATCTGAAGGGGTCAGATTGGGAAATGGGTAGGCCAATTCAGCAATTTTGAAACTATTAGTGAAGACAAGCTGTAATACATCTTGCACCACGTGCTTAGCAACCATTATGCTGATACCACAGGATCCTCTTAGTATGCTGTAGAAGGTTTTCTAATGTAACTATACCACATATCAAATCTGCTGGCTGAAAATTATATAAAGAATTTAGGGAGGTGCATGCCAGAAAATTTGACATATTGCATTAAAACAAAATATATACTGCCAATTGTGTAATATTAATAAGTACCAGATNAGAAAATTTGACATATTGCATTAAAACAAAATATATACTGCCAATTGTGTAATATTAATAAGTACCAGATGATATATAGTAAAATTGTATATTTAATCGGAACTAAAATAAAGAGATAAAATAGGCAGATTTGTAAGGTTTTATTTTAGAATGAAAATTAGCAAACAGAAATATTTCACAACATGTAGTCAAAGTGATCATCTATACACATAATTAAACTGGAATTTTAAAATATAATAAAAAATTTTCTCTGTATAAAGCAAATTATAACAGCTTACAAAATATGACAAATATTATTAAACAGAATTTGATCAAATGGGAAATCTTTAAATACAGTTAAACTATTAGATCCCTTTAACAGTTAAGCTACAATTAGTCACTTGAGGAGCATAAACTACCAAAATTTTTTTTGCCAGTCCAAACTTTTTCATTACCAAAAAAAAACTTTTATATCGACACTTTAGTAGTTCAAAATTTCTAATAAATGTTCCGTCATGTGACAAAATCACGACTTTATTAAGGACAGATCACGAACGCGTTGCAAAGATACAAAAAACCGTTATCAACAAACTTACCCCAAAGGGAGGGTTGAAGGAGTTGCTATGTGCATACCACAGACAGCCGGTTGTAAAAAAAAAGACTACATCGCCTAAGTTGTGCTACCTACATCTTCTTTAAGGAAGCTGAATATTGCACATCATAAAAAAAATTAAATATGCACACTAAGACTACATATTTCACCAAGAACAAATTGTGGTTACAACTGCGACGAAAACATATCTATCAGAAGCGAAGGAGTAGGTATGAATGACCTCTGGACGACCCACTTCTAGCGGACGAGATACAAGAAATAGTGTGTCCCACATGGACTTATATACTCAAATTTAGTAATGAGATATGCCGATAGATGGCACCTAAATATTATCTTTATAAACACCAAAACTCTAACTTACAGTACCATAAAAGGATAAAAATTAGCATCATAATATTTAAAAAAATAAAATAAACAAAATGTTTACAGAAATTTTTTTTTTAAATTTAAAACGGCACAATAACATCTGTGAAAGTTCATCTGTTAGTAGGTTGACGTATTTATGGAAATCCAGTGTGCCTTTTATGAAAAATGAGCCCATGAGATGATGGTTTGCTACTCTACATCACACATTTACACTCCACGGACGCTGACGATCCACTTGACGAAACCAATGGGGATTGTTTACTGACATGTTTACGAGGTTGACTTTGCCATGATTTGTAAATGTTGATTTATCACTAAACACGATACATGACAAATCTGGTGTATCATGTTCTAATGCCCAGGTCATTCCATACGAAAACATCAAAATTAAAAAATTAAAAGTAATTGTTCCGTATTGCGTACCCTTATGGTAAACCCATTGTAAAACCGCAAGTAGAGTATCCATTCAAATTGTTTCCNAACTCTAACTTACAGTACCATAAAAGGATAAAAATTAGCATCATAATATTTAAAAAAATAAAATAAACAAAATGTTTACAGAAATTTTTTTTTTAAATTTAAAACGGCACAATAACATCTGTGAAAGTTCATCTGTTAGTAGGTTGACGTATTTTTGGAAATCCAGTGTGCCTTTTATGAAAAATGAGCCCATGAGATGATGGTTTGCTACTCTACATCACACATTTACACTCCACGGACGCTGACGATCCACTTGACGAAACCAATGGGGATTGTTTACTGACAAATAGTGCATGTTTACGAGGTTGACTTTGCCATGATTTGTAAATGTTGATTTATCACTAAACACGATACATGACAAATCTGGTGTATCATGTTCTAATGCCCAGGTCATTCCATACGAAAACATCAAAATTGAAAAATTAAAAGTCATTGTTCCGTATTGCGTACCCTTATGGTAAACCCATTGTAAAACCGCAAGTAGAGTATCCATTCAAATTGTTTCCTTTACAAGTCAGTGTACTATTGCGTATCCAAGTTCAAGCTAATTGTTCCGTATCACGTATCCAAGTGTAGTTTTATTTAAAAAATATAAGTTTTCAATTGAAAAACATACAGTGGTGTGTGCCGGGTGTAAAATCACCATGTTGAACGCTCGGAAACCGATTTATTTCTCGCCTGACGGTAAACACATTCCTCGTCGAGCACGACATCCTCAAACTGTTGATACGGTGCGGACGATGCAGTGAAGGCGAAGCAAGGCTCGTGGACAATCAAGGTTTGTTTTACTCGTGTCAAAAGCGCACCGAGAATGGCACAAAATGTAATTTCAAAGTGTCAGCGAGACAGGCCAGTTTCGTGGGAGATTCAAATTTGTCGCTGGACAAGATCATAGAGTTGTGTTTATTGTAGTGCCTGATACAGTATCCCAGACAGCAGACTGTATAGTAAACGAACTTCAGTGCTCGGGCAAGACAGTCGTCGCCTGGTCAAATTTTTGCCACCAAGTGTGCATAGACTGGGTGTTAACTTACAGGAAACAAATCAGTCGAGATAGACGAATCAAAGTTGGGTAAGCGCAAAAACTGCAAGGGACGTAAAGTTCATGGCCAGTGGGTTTTCGACGGTGTGGAGAGAGGCAACCCTACTAATTTCTTCCTGGTGCCAGTGGAAAAGAGGAACGCCGCGACCTTAGTCAAATGTATTTGTGAATGGATCATGCCGGGCATGACGTTAATTTCAGACTGTTGGCGAGGTTACAGTAACTTGGACATGCACGGCTATCGTCACATGCAAGTAAATCACCAGAAGGAGTTTGTGTGCAGTGAAAAGAGTGGAATAGTAAACACCCGANTGCAAGTAAATCACCAGAAGGAGTTTGTGTGCAGTGAAAAGAGTGGAATAGTAAACACCCGAAACAAACTAAAGTTGAGACAGGGTGAGGCTTTAAGAGTACACACGTAAAACATTGAACGGAGTTGGTGTTCAGTGAGGTAAAGCATTTTGTGTTTTGGTGGACGGGAAAAGTCGTGGGCCGGCTGGCTACTTGGCAGAATACATTTGGAGTGTTTCCATAAATTGCTCAATGACTTGATTTTTTTACTGCGTTCATTATTCGAAGACTGATGCCAAAGCAATGTTGCACAACTCATTTGGGCTGCTATTTGTTTTGGGTTTAAAGTAGGAGTTTGTCGTTGTTTGGGTCTGTTTAAAGTGTAAATGAGTAGTTTTAATTAGTAAAACGTATTTGAATTTAGGATGGTCGGGTACTAAATTTATTCCGGATACGCAATAGGAAACTTTTAGCAAAGAGTCACTTTCCGCACCAGGATACGCCCCGGGAAACAAATGGGAAAAGTGACCAATTATTCCGTTTTCGGTTTGAGTACGTCACTGTAAACAATTTCGTGTTTTCCGAAATTTTTCCCAGAGGGAATTGGATACGCGGGTCGGAACAAATGAGGTGCGGTACCAATTTCCACCTTTTGGTTTGGATATGCAAACCCACAACTTTTCGATTCAGGTTGTTTTTAACGTGGATACGCATAGAGAAACTTTAGGTCAAAACCAGGTAATTGCAGGCAGGTTGGATACACAAAGAGAAATTTTTCATNGGATACGCATAGAGAAACTTTAGGTCAAAACCAGGTAATTGCAGGCAGGTTGGATACACAAAGAGAAATTTTTCATTTGTTTTGACCTTCTCCCGGCTGTAGTTGGATACGAAATATACAACTTTTTAGGTGGGCCTTGTCGTATCATTGGATACGTAATGCAGTGTTTTTTGCGTGATTTGGATATGCAATACGGAATAATTACCAAAAAAAATTTAAGCTGCACAATTATTTATTTTGATAAAAATTTGTTCCAATGTTACCTTTTCATCAAGGTAATAGAAATATATTAATTTAGATTTTTACCTACAAGTGGATGATGGCAGTCATTTTTCATACACACTGCGAGCTAATGTCAAGATTTCAGATGTTTACACAACTAGCCATAACGTTTTTAATAAGTTGCCTATTGTAGAGTTTTCAGTGTTATTTAAAAGCTTACATAAGATACTTTTATACTGTATATTTATATTATAAAATACATTTTGTGTTTTCAAGATGACAGCATTTCAGCATTCAGATGACTGTTTTACCCCACTTTATACCCCACCCTGCTTCACCAAAGTTGCGTTTAGAGATCTGATCTTTCGTGTGCCTAGTGTCTACATGTAGAACAACGTGCAACATCAAAGTTACCTGGGTTGAAGACTTCCTTCCTAAAAAAAAAATAATCTCCAAGTTCGGAAAAAATTAAAATTTGCTTTTTTCAAAGCCAAAAAGAAGTTATGTGGGGGACGAAATAAAAATTCAGTTTTTTTTAAGATACTCGTGATGAATAGCTATAGGGCATAAGTTGTCCCAGTCTGTTATTTTCACTCTTGTTGAGTACACAAAACTCTGAAGAAAAAAAAAATATTTTTACAGAATGGGACAACTTGTGCCCTATAGACATTCATCAAGAGTATCTTCCGTAAAAAAAACTCAAATTATTTTGTCCCCCAGATAACTTCTTTTAGTTCAATAATAAAGCAAATTTTAATTTTTTTCCAAGTCGGAGATAATTATAACGGAGCAGAATGCAAATATTACCTTCCAGCAAGTCGTACATCTAGGTAGTATGAATTATCACAAAGTACTGACAAGGAGGTCCCAATGCAATCGGNGGATACGCATAGAGAAACTTTAGGTCAAAACCAGGTAATTGCAGGCAGGTTGGATACACAAAGAGAAATTTTTCATCTGTTTTGACCTTCTCCCGGCTGTAGTTGGATACGAAATATACAACTTTTTAGGTGGGCCTTGTCGTATCATTGGATACGTAATGCAGTGTTTTTTGCGTGATTTGGATATGCAATATGGAATAATTACCAAAAAAAATGTAAGCTGCACAATTATTTATTTTGATAAAAATTTGTCCCAATGTTACCTTTTCATCAAGGTAATAGAAATACATTAATTTAGATTTTTACCTACAAGTGGATGATGGCAGTCATTTTTCATACACACTGCGAGCTAATGTCAAGATTTCAGATGTTTACACAACTAGCCATAACGTTTTTAATAAGTTGCCTATTGTAGAGTTTTCAGTGTTATTTAAAAGCTTACATAAGATACTTTTATACTGTATATTTATATTATAAAATACATTTTGTGTTTTCAAGATGACAGCATTTCAGCATTCAGATGACTGTTTTACCCCACCCTGCTTCACCAAAGTTGCGTTTAGAGATCTGATCTTTCGTGTGCCTAGTGTCTACATGTAGAACAACGTGCAACATCAAAGTTACCTGGGTTGAAGACTTCCTTCCTAAAAAAAAAATAATCTCCAAGTTCGGAAAAAATTAAAATTTGCTTTTTTCAAAGCCAAAAAGAAGTTATGTGGGGGACGAAATAAAAATTCAGTTTTTTTTAAGATACTCGTGATGAATAGCTATAGGGCATAAGTTGTCCAAGTCTGTTATTTTCACTCTTGTTGAGTACACAAAACTCTGAAGAAAAAAAAAATATTTTTACAGAATGGAACTTGTGCCCTATAGACATTCATCAAGAGTATCTTCCGTAAAAAAAACTCAAATTATTTTGTCCCCCAAATAACTTCTTTTAGCTCAATAATAAAGCAAATTTTAATTTTTTTCCAAGTCGGAGATAATTATAACGGAGCAGAATGTAAATATCACCTTCCAGCAAGTCGTACATCTAGGTAGTATGAATTATCACAAAGTACTGACAAGGAGGTCCCAATGCAATTGGTNACCTTCCAGCAAGTCGTACATCTAGGTAGTATGAATTATCACAAAGTACTGACAAGGAGGTCCCAATGCAATTGGTACAAACCAAACAGAATATAAACGAACATACAGACATTGTAGCCTTGTAACTAAGCAGTTAAATGGAGCAGCTAAGTAGAAATATTGTCATATTACGATAGCATGTAAACTACTTGCAATACAATACTGCAAACAACACCACTGACATTCTAATTTCCTTTAGTTTTATCTTCTTGATGTGAATAGGCATCGTTCCATTTGAAGAAATGTAACTTTGTTCAGGAAATACACAAGCAAGGAGCACAAAAATTTTATATTAAATATTTTCCTAAATGCCACACAAAATAAATTATATGTAATATATTTTTGTGGTATTAGGAAAATATTAAAGATAAATTTTCTGTGCTCATTGCTAATTTATATTCATGTTACAAATCAGTAAATTATCCACGAAAAACAGACAAAAATAGGAGCGCACACTGTGTTCAGATTAAAAACTTTATTGCATTGGTGTGCCCCTTCAGGGGACTGTAGGCACAAAACTTTACACCAACAGTGGTTGTGCTGAAGGGGTAATACCCAATAACAAAAAACAGAAAAATAGACAACCTTCAGCCCCCCTCAACCCCTGCTGCCTAGGGCCGTAAGCAACATGTGGCTTGACATTTCACTAGGTCAACTCTTTGCCAACACAAAGTATGGCACTCATTTCAAAAACACACAGTGTATATGGCAGACTGCTGTATAAAACTGGTGGAATTACGAGGAACACAAGTACTACGTTTAGAGTAACACTTCACATTGGACTATACTCTAACTGGAGTCAAAACGTAGCGAACATGGGTTGAACATAGATCAAAATTCATGTTTAAAATAAAGTTTAAAATTCGGATTGAAATGCAAACAAGAGCGAAGATGAAGTGAACATGGGCTGAAAGCTTGGTAGTGACATCTTTCGGCAACTGCGTGAACTAGAAAACAAACAATACTCGAAAAAGAAACAGCCAATAGTTAAATCAGTTTGTTTTTGTTCCAGAGTTCTTTTGAAGTCAGCCAAAATCCAAAATCNAAAAAGAAACAGCCAATAGTTAAATCAGTTTGTTTTTGTTCCAGAGTTCTTTTGAAGTCAGCCAAAATCCAAAATCCAAAATCTCTCCCTTCCTATACTTTTTACAATAATATAATTTTATTATTTTTTCTCCAACATTATGCTAAAAACAAAGTACATCCATTTTGGTCCTTGAAACATTTCGCAATTCCTTTTTTGGACATCATTGCCCTTTTAGCTTAGAATTTGCTTAAAACAAATTTTAAAACTCTAAATGTGCAAACATGTGAACAATACACTTCCGAAATGGCTGCATTTGTTTTGCTCTCGCTCCCAGTTCACTCCTATGGGCAGTGTTCAATGTAAATTTTCAATCAGGATTCTATACTACCGTCCACCTTTCCGGCTGGAGTGGATTGCTCACTCCACCCCTACTTCAGTCCAGTTCGAGTGTGTTTAAGGTCAAGTTTTAATCGGGATTCCTCAGCCCACTCCAAATTCAATCTGGATTAAAATGTTATTCTAGACACACTAACAGTATTCCTTTGTATTACAACCTAACAGCATTCGCACATATAAGCTGCCACTGTGATGAAATAAACATACTGTATGTATCCTACTACAGCTTTTAAAGAACCATCAAATGGGGATACTTTCCCGACTATTTGTTTAGCTTTGACCAAAAATTAAACAAACGTGGCAGGATATATTAGAATTTTATAGTGTGCTCATATTTTCAGTTTATTTTATTAAGTATTTTTAAAATGGAAAACAGTAAAATACCACTGATGACAAAAATGTCTTAAAAAAATTTTACTACATCATTTTTTTTATTTTGTTGGTTATTATAACCTCCTGATACATTAACAGAAGCTTAATGAGTGGTCAAAGTTGCCGCACACAGGGGATAACACTGACCATTTAAAAAATCACCATCCAAAACATATTAAAATAATGGAAAAATTATTATGTTAATTTTTAGAAGTGTCAGCATCAAATGTACAATGTTAATTCAATACACACATATTTTCAATTTAGTAACAAAATTGGTCAAAGTATCCCATATTGATGGTACATGGCATCATTTGTACACCAAGCAAATGTCTAAACTTGAGAACTGCGACTTATTGATGCATAGTAATTAAAAGCCTTTTGGAGCCGGCCTGTTATTTCATTAGAGTCTATAGGCATATGTGCTAAAAAGCAAAGTGATTNACTCCCAGTTCACTCCTATGGGCAGTGTTCAATGTAAATTTTCAATCAGGATTCTATACTACCGTCCACCTTTCCGGCTGGAGTGGATTGCTCACTCCACCCCTACTTCAGTCCAGTTCGAGTGTGTTTAAGGTCAAGTTTTAATCGGGATTCCTCAGCCCACTCCAAATTCAATCTGGATTAAAATGTTATTCTAGACACACTAACAGTATTCCTTTGTATTACAACCTAACAGCATTCGCACATATAAGCTGCCACTGTGATGAAATAAACATACTGTATGTATCCTACTACAGCTTTTAAAGAACCATCAAATGGGGATACTTTCCCGACTATTTGTTTAGCTTTGACCAAAAATTAAACAAACGTGGCAGGATATATTAGAATTTTATAGTGTGCTCATATTTTCAGTTTATTTTATTAAATATTTTTAAAGTGGAAAACAGTAAAATACCACTGATGACAAAAATGTCTTAAAAAAATTTTACTACATCATTTTTTTTATTTTGTTGGTTATTATAACCTCCTGATACATTAACAGAAGCTTAATGAGTGGTCAAAGTTGCCGCACACAGGGGATAACACTGACCATTTAAAAAATCACCATCCAAAACATATTAAAATAATGGAAAAATTATTATGTTAATTTTTAGAAGTGTCAGCATCAAATGTACAATGNACCATCCAAAACATATTAAAATAATGGAAAAATTATTATGTTAATTTTTAGAAGTGTCAGCATCAAATGTACAATGATAATTCAATACACACATATTTTCAATTTAGTAACAAAATTGGTCAAAGTATCCCATATTGATGGTACATGGCATCATTTGTACACCAAGCAAATGTCTAAACTTGAGAACTGCGACTTATTGATGCATAGCAATTAAAAGCCTTTTGGAGCCGGCCTGTTATTTCATTAGAGTCTATAGGCATATGTGCTAAAAAGCAAAGTGATTNCAATTAAAAGCCTTTTGGAGCCGGCCTGTTATTTCATTAGAGTCTATAGGCATATGTGCTAAAAAGCAAAGTGATTATAAAACATCAGCTCCCTTCATATTTACCTCTTTGTATACTTGTCAATTTCTCCCTGTCTGAGCTTCTCCACCCACACTTCACATCTCATAGACAGTTGAAATATTGCCTTCTTCATGGTGCGCTCGTTTCCCAATCCCAAAAGTTTATTCCGTAACTGTAAACAAAGAAATATGTGCCGTTGTAACAGTGAGCTGAAACCAAAATGTTACACCCTTACAAACAAAGTCATACAAGTCAAATTATATGCCACATCCATTAACTTACAATAANGAAACCAAAATGTTACACCCTTACAAACAAAGTCATACAAGTCAAATTATATGCCACATCCATTAACTTACAATAATGAATTAAAAATGATAAATAATTAGGCAATAATTTTAAAATGTGCTGCAATGAAACAATCAGATTAACAAAACAACCCTCAGGTGAGTTTTATGATGCCATATGTGACANGAAACCAAAATGTTACACCCTTACAAACAAAGTCATACAAGTCAAATTATATGCCACATCCATTAACTTACAATAAAGAATTAAAAATGATAAATAATTAGGCAATAATCTTAAAATGTGCTGCAATGAAACAATCAGATTAACAAAACAACCCTCAGGTGAGTTTTATGATGCCATATGTGGCANTTTAAAATGTGCTGCAATGAAACAATCAGATTAACAAAACAACCCTCAGGTGAGTTTTATGATGCCATATGTGACAATAGATACAAAAGTAACATACAAAGTTAAAGGAACATATATGTGAGGCAAATGACGTTGCCAGTCTTTCGGTGCCACTACCTGTCATTGGATTGGTAGAGTTTGTGGCGACGGGACATATTGTGGCTGCACTACTTTTCGAGAATTTTCAAAATTTACTGAAATTATATTAAATGGAGAATACACTTGCCTACGCAGCCCTTGCTTGTTCATTTTAATATTCCTTCTGTTGTTCTTTGTCTTGTTTAGCATGCAGTTATTGCTCAATTTCCTCCATGGAATTATTCATTATTATTCACACATTGTTCCAAAAACAGTTACTCTTGGGTTATTTTCAATGTGTATTTTNTCCATGGAATTATTCATTATTATTCACACATTGTTCCAAAAACAGTTACTCTTGGGTTATTTTCAATGTGTATTTTAGTGTTACAGCCTATTCTGAGTTTGCTGTGCCATTCAACACAGCTCACAATGACTTGTATTAATAATTATTTTTTTTGTTACACATATCACACAGAAGCCAACTGACTAACGCCACATTGTTTTTTAGATACTGCTGCAAGGAANTTTTTTTTTGTTACACATATCACACAGAAGCCAACTGACTAACGCCACATTGTTTTTTAGATACTGCTGCAAGGAAGTTCGCAGTGCCAACGTTTCTTGTGATCAATTTCATTACTGGGTGTGTAAATGGCAGAATCTTTGATGGCGGTGAAGGAAAATGGATTGGCTTACTTACAAAAAAAACCACTTCATACATGTTCTCTTCATGGGTTTAATGTTTGTCAGGGGTCTGTTTAGTTGAAAATGGCAATGTCTGTGGGAAACGGATTAAAGATATAAATTTTCTGATGTAGAATGCTGTTAAATGTGTCATAAATTAAACAAACATAAAAACAACTGATATCGTTCTATGCAGTTTCTGACCAAAGTACACATACTTTTATAAGGGGCAGCATACATACAGACTGCCAATACAAAGTAGCAATGATCAGTTGACAGTACTTAGTGCCTAGAACTCAAAGTGTTTATTACTTTCTTAAACCCGGTGCCAGTGCAAANCAATGATCAGTTGACAGTACTTAGTGCCTAGAACTCAAAGTGTTTATTACTTTCTTAAACCCGGTGCCAGTGCAAATGGGATGATTTTTCCTGTGAGTTTCGCTGAGATATTATTTGAGAGTTACGGGAAGAGCTATGTAACTTGGTTAATCATGGAGTCCATACTGGTATTGCCGCATATGGTATGGGATTCCTTGCGAGCTACTCTGTCAACTAGTAACGCAGACAGCCATTAACAAGTTTTGACCGCTGGCGAAAATAAATGAACTCTGTATGACGAAGAAAGATTGCTGTACTTACACTTCTTTGAAATTTGGAACATGAAAATAAAAAAAATTAGAAGACATAAATGACTGTGGACTAGATAACGGTTAGCCTGAAAGAACGAAAACAGGTGTACTGACAACGCTTTTCAAAGAATTGGGGTGTGTACACATGTACACACATAACCTCAAAACTGTATACAAACATGTTTCTTCTATGCATCTGCTAACACTCTTCCAAGTCCATANGTGTACACACATAACCTCAAAACTGTATACAAACATGTTTCTTCTATGCATCTGCTAACACTCTTCCAAGTCCATAGCTTGCGAAAATACTGCCTAAACATTCATGTTGCCACATAAATAGTTTAACGCTTCCTTGCTCTCATTTGCAGAGATCGGAAACTAGCAAAGCAACACACAGAGAAAATAGCATCATTCTAAGTACCGAAAAATAGTAGACTAGCCAGCAAAACTGCACGTAGACGTCAATGTTTCCAGTGGATGAGCACATGAAGCAGCAAGTAAGCAAGACTCAACGTATGCGATATCGCAAGGAAAATTGTTCAGTGTGCAGTGGGCTTTATACATGGAAAATAAAGCTTACGGGCATGCTAAGATATCATTTTTCAGGCGATTAATGGGCACAAACACCATGTGTGCTGTGCTAAATGAACAGGGTCACATGCCTGGCAACCAAGTAGAAACATTTAGTTATTCCCTACGTACACCAGGACACATAATCCAGATTTGATTTGTAAGTATTTGGATTCAGATTGAAACTACCTTAAAAATGTACAATGTGTTTCTTACGAAGTTTGGTCAATGGTCCAATATCTCACCTGCAACACGGTGCAAGCGCATACAATTGGTTATCCACACACACATTGAGAAGCACCACCAAAGACGGAGTACAACTGACAGTCAGACTAAACCCACTGCAGGCAGTCAAATGTAGTCTGTGCAAAAGATAGGGTCAGTGTTCAATGGAGTAACAGGTGAATATCAAGTCCTGCTACAAATTGGAGAAAACTGCGACAGAATTAAATGTTGGTACAAGTGTACGGCCAGGAAACTGTGGGTATAAAATGTGTTTACGGCTGGTTTGAACACTTAACGTGACAGGAAAGAAACAAATTAAGTGCTTTTTACAATGGTGGGGCAGTGCGACAAAGTGACTAGCCAATCAGAGGCGAGCCAGCAGACGATGGTGATGCAACAGTGCGATAGAACTTGTTCTAACGCATCTGCGATAGTCATATGTGACAAAGAATAAGATAACATAGCGTAGACCTATATTTGTAAACAAAAATGTAGGTGAGCAAGTGGTGAGTATTTGAATATAAACATATTGTGTGTTATTACAGTCAAATACATGCTACATGTGCCTTCTTACAAATACCAGTACCACATAAAATGGAGTTATCAGGGTGGGCGGATAGCTGCACCATTCATTACTACCAGAAAATGCAAAACATCCCATTTTGCTGCCAAAGCAAAGCCAGTTGTCCAGACTCATTATTTTCCATGTTGTCATACTATCGTGAGTACTGGATAATTTCTGCACAATATTTACAAAGCAGAAATAAATGATTAATGTATTTTGGGTCTTGATGTACTATGTAGGCTGGGGTACTGTATTGATATTCGACTTGGTCTGCTAAGGGTAGGAAATTCAACACGGCATGATTTGTCCTCCCCAATTAGCTGCCTAGTAATCTGTGGTTAACCTGCTGTATTGCCCGCTTCTAGTGAAATTGTCATTACAGGCAGACGTCAAGAAAAATTTGTCAGGTGTTTGGGTCTAATTGAGCCAGCAGAGAGGGTTGGCATTCTGCCAGGTCGTAGCAAGGACTTTCGTATCTTCAAATTCTACAGTTTTTCAAAAGAATGATAAATTTGACCAATAGGCCATTCATCTTGAGAAGGCAGTGATAGGTGTAGTCAGGCAAGTCACACAACCACTTTCAAATGTTCCACAAGATTCTAGAGTACACCAACTATAATGTTCTCTGCCAGAAATACTGGATGAACTGCTAGTACGAACAAAAGAAAATCTTACCTGGCTCTACGAGAAGGTTATCTCTGAATTACTGCAGAGAAATAGGGATGTATTCTCCTATGGACTTAATGACCTCGGAAGGACTAATGTGACCTGCTTCAATATTAATACAGGAGATGCCAGGCCCATAAGGCAGGCACCAAGATGACTGCCATTAGTTTCGCATGAGGCAGTCGAGGGAATTCTAAAGAAAATGTAGGTGTTAAATGTGAAAGAAAAATCTGTTAGTCAATGGTCGTCAAAAAATTTTACTTGTTAAGAAGAAAGATGGCTCTATGAGATTTTGTGTATTTTATCGCCAGCTTAATAATGTGACCAAGAAAGACTCTTATCCACTTACAAGGATTGATGACACACTGAACGGCTTAGCATGTTCGCAATGGTCTTCTACTTTGAACATAATGAGTGGGTACTGGCAGTGTGAGGTTGCCCCAGAGGACCAAGAGAAGACTGCATTTTGTGTAGAAAGAAAAGGAACATAGCAGTTCAAAGTTATGCCTTTTGGGCTATGTAATGCCCCTGCCACCGTTGAACGCCTGATGGAAAAAGTTCTGCCTTTATTTAGGTCAGGTTTACCTACATAGCATTGTGACAGGGAGGACATCCGAAGAACACCTATCACGCTGAAGACTGTATTCCAGAAAGTGGTCGCAGCTAGCTTGAAACTAGTTCATAAGAATACCTTTTCCAAAAGAAAATAAATATCTTGGGACATGTATTGTCGGCCCATGTAATCGAAACAGACCCCAAGAAGACCAAAGCAATAATAAATTGGCCGACACCAACTGACAAAACTGAAGTGCTGAGTTTTCTGGGATTATGTGGCTATTACTGACAATTTGTACCTGGGTTCGCTACGATCGCCAAGCCACCACATGAAATGACTGAGGCAAAAAGGAAATTGCATCGGACCACTGAGTGTGAAGATGCTTTTAGTAAGCTAAAGGAAATTATGATATTTCTATCAGTACTGGATTTCTCAAAGTGAGAGCATGTTAATTTTGGACACTAATGATAGTGATGTAGGCATTGGAGATGTGTTATCTCAGGTTCAGGATGGGGAAGAAAGACCACTAGAATACTTCAGTACGGCATTGCATAAGTCTGAGAGAAATTACTGTGTTACATGCAGGGAGCATATGGCAATGTTGAAGGCAATTTCACACTTCCACCCGCACCTTTATGGCAGACATTTTATTCTAGGAACTGACCATGCTTCATTATTCTGGCTACTGATCTTCAAGAACCCCGAAGGTCAAATAGCCTAGTGAATACAACATTTTCAAGAAAATGACTTTGAAATACAGCACATATCTGGATATCTTCACAGTAATGCAGATGCACTTTCTAGAAGGCTATGTGAGTCATTCTGTCATCATTGTGAACGCCAGGATGACAGTGGGAAATCACTGAAGGTACAGAAGACAAGAATTCAAGGTTCTCTATCTTGTAAAGGGGCAACCTACCTGGAGTGATAAGGGTATTAGGAAAAATCAGCTAAATGATCCCACTTTGCGCCCATTACTTAAGTGGAAAGAAGCTGGCTATCAGCCAAAATGGGAAGAGATACCTAGTCTGAGCGCAGCAGTCAAAGCATGCTGGGCACACTGTAAATGCCTCGTGCTGAAGAATGGTGTACTTTAAATAAACTGGGAAAGTATTGATGGAAAATGCACACATATACAGTTGGTCCTTCCAGAATGCAGGGTTCCAGAAGTTTTAAAGGAACTGCATAATGCGGCAACCAGTGGGCACTTAGGTGTTAATAGTGAACTTCTACTGGCTTCTTTTTAGGGAGGACATTGAGAAGTAGTGCAGAATGTGCGACACCTGCACCGAGACGAAAGGCCCAAATGACCAGGGGATGCCATCTCCTGAAATGCAATGTTGGAGCCCCATTCGAGAGGATGGCACTAGATATTCTGGGAACCTTGTCTGTCACAGAGACAGTTAATCAGTATCTCCTGGTGGTCCAAAATTACTTTACTAAGTGGCCTGAGGTCACTCCCCTCCCAAACCAAGAAGCACGTACTGTGGTCGATGCACTCATAGAGCATGTCTTCTCAGGGTTTGGGGTGTAACTAGAACTCCATTCTGATCAGGGAAGAAACTTTGAAGCAATGGTGTTCCACAACGTAACAAATATTATGGAGATGAAAACGACTAGGTGACTTACACCATCAGTCGGATGGAATGGTCAGAGGAGTAACCGCACTCTTGAGCAGTACCTGTCGATCTTTGTGGCAGAAAACCAAAAGGATTGGGATTCAAAGGTGCCATTGTTTCTCCTTAATTACCACTCAGCAGTTGACGAATCTACAAGAGTAACACTGTCAAGGATACTGTTTGGACAAGAACTACCCCTTCCTAGTGACCTGCTGTTCGGCCGACCGACAGAAGAGGAAGTTGCAGAACCTGGTTATTCCAGCGAATCATGTAACAGACTAGCTTACATTCATGATTTCCTCGACAGCACGTCAGAATAAATAGTCACGGATGAAGACACTGTATGATAGGAGAACGCCAGGCGAGGTATTTCAAGGACAACTGGTGTGACGTACAACCACCAGAGGTGAAAAGGGTACTGCCCAAAGCTACAGGAATATTGGGAAGGTCCCGACAGGATCCTGAAGAAGATTAATGATGTAATCTTTCATATTTGTCGACAAGGCTCTCGGGCGAAGCTGAAGGTTGTCCACATCGACCAACTAGAGCTTTACGAATGTTTGGATGTTGCAGTGTCGGTTCGGGACAAACAGACTTGAGGAGGGGGCAGTGTTACGCGCTCACTGCTTCGTATCCCTTGCGAGAGTGGAACTGTGTGAAGATCACGCATATAACCCATGAGCGGGCGGTGAACACGAAGATCAGCTTACATAGGCCTACCACAGTGCATAGTCCTGCGATAAATATTTTGTGGCTTGCACTGCCAATCTACAGCTGATTGAATTTCAGTGTTTATCTGAAGAATTTTCTGGTGGTTTGTTGCCCTAGTTTCTCTCAGTGAGACTCGGGATGCGTCGAACTTTCCAGGTCAAGGCCAGCAGAGTAGGTATATAAGTGCGACGCGCCTCCCGAGCCTAGAGCTGATGAGTGGCTGGAGTTTAGCGACAGACGTGGCCAGCGGGAAGAAAATTTGCAACTGCAAGCATCGGCGCAGCAAATAGTGTGACTGGCAGGCTGGACTATTGGACTGAATGCATGAGTGTAAGACATTACAGATGATGGCAACAGAAACAGACAGACGGAAAGTGTGTTAATAATGAGTATGAGTTAATTGACTAGGCCAATAGCTAAACATACATTACGAAGGGCCGTTAATTAGAGTTAAAATATACATTTAATATTGGGCTCACTGAGAAATCAAATGAGTAATGTAGTGGAGCAGATAAACTAATGCTATAAATAACAGATGTGTGAATAAATAAAAAATCAAATTTAGCCCTTTAGTTTTTATTAAGACCTCCATCCCTCACGAACTCGGATTTCCCCTCAGATGTCTTGCAAAAGAATTAAAACTATTTAATTGCGATTATATTATCTTGTCATTTACGCAATTTAGATTGTTAAACTACATGTTTTATTTTCGTTGACTAATATTTATATTATTCGGCTATAAATCCTTCATGTTTTTCTAGAGTTTGTAATATTGTGTTGGTGTGACTTTCACACTATATTTATTATAATGCCGCACAGTTGGGCGCCATATTGCAATAATGCGTTTTACTTGCCACGGCTTGCTCAGGGTAGAAACACGACTCTCATAGAATTGAACATTATTAATTAAGAATGAAGAAGTTCCAAATTAGTTTGTTATGTACTTTGTTTATTTAACTATTTATTTAACACTCAGCACCACAGTTCACAGAAGAAGTCCAAATTGCAGAGTACGAACCTTACAGATAAATATAAAAGTACAAAAAACAGCGCCACAGTGGTTTCCGTTTATTAACGTCTCATGAATATTAGCCCGAATAAAGAATATCTGCTGCTACCTCCCACACCGGCTGAGAAATGAAATAATACAGTCTAGTGGCCGATGTGGGGGTTCACGTCACACCTGATGCGATCTACGCTATCATTGTACTACGACAACTCTCTCTGACGACTAAAGAAGACGACCGCTTCTAACGGCCCTCGCCGCAGACTGCCCCTCCTAAGAAGACTCTCAACGACTAAGAAGACTCAACGACTAAGAAGACCCTGTAAGGGCGACAGCTAGACGCCTATATCCTACTGCCTATCCCCCCTCTCCTGTGATAACGGCCTGGCCACGTACGCTCTCCCTCGTTATCTAACTGCTCCGTATGAACTACTCCTGCGATAAGCGCCGGGCATCCGGCATCTGCCAGCAGCGTCATCTAAAACTGCAGGTGTCCCGCGCTCAACACAACGTTATCATAACTGACTGCTCCGTACGAACTACTCCTGCGCCGTCAACATTAACAAACTTCGCCGTCCACAAAAACTTGTTGACATATTAAAACTGGGCCGAAGGAACTAAAACTGTTGATGTCGCCTGATCCACAGAAACAAACTAATCTACTTAATGCTGACGCTTTCACCCAACTCCCAAATCCGAAACAAAAACTGTATTAAAACTGTTACCGGACTACTGATAAAACGTAAACACATACGTCCGCCCCTTAACCTACAAATGCACACGTCCGCCTGATAAACTAAGACGGGAAACTGGCCACCACGGCTTTAAACTGAAACACGATAAAAAATATTAGGAAGCTGTCCCAAAGCTTCACAAACACGAAAGAATTTTACACTTGAATCCCGAAAAATTCAGAATATTGCGTCATTACAAGTTTCTATGATTCCAAATCTAAAAGACAATGCAGTAAATGGACTGCACAATGTAATTACATCCGACTACCGGCAGACGAATGGCGATTGCAGAAAATTTAATGGCGTTCTTAGTTATTTAAGCATTTAAAAGCCATACCAATAACTTAAAACTAAAATTTAAAAAAATACCTGCACTAAACAAATGTTTGAGAAAAGGAAAAATATGTTCACTAAATAACATTACGTAAATACATTTTTTTTGCGGTGTTGGTGACGTCTTGCGCCGTACGATGTTTATACATGATCGTAATTTTCTTGTGTTGCGTCCTCGCGTAGTTTATAAACCCTGTCTAAGGACTAGCTCAAATTCATTCAACTCAGGTTACGAACAAACCTTCAGCTGGTTACACAATACAGCGATGCGTTGCGATGTACTGCGACGAGCTATACTTTAAGGCCGTCTCACACAATAAAATATTGATTGAATCCAATTACTTCTCAATTTATTGAACTAAAAAAATCATTAATTTGCTTTTCAATGAATTGCATTCGATAATCTTTCAAGTCTCCGCATTAAAATTTTTCACAAACTTTTTAAATAAAACCAGTTTAAAAATTACCAAAAGTAAATTTTTAGAAGTACTGTCTACCAAATTGAAGCAACGTCTACAGACACCAACCCACACGGAAGTAGTCAACACTGTGCCACAACTTATGGACATACGACACCTGACACGCAGCCAAGCACTTCATCTTAACCTGGCGAAGGGAGATAAGAGAAGAGGTTAGAGAGAGAATGGCGTAACCTTTCGTAGTTGACATATTTTCGGGAGAGGACGCACGCTTGGCTTGGTCGACTCGTGCACGACACAAAAATAATTAATTAAAGCACCAAAACATTTTTTATGTTATATAATAAAAAATACTTGTCCTTTTTTTTGTGACAATTTTAAATGTGTGCACACAACTCTGTTATTATGAGATTACTCCTATTAATTTTTTCTGAAAAGCTGCGATAAGGCGAATTAAAATTTTGGATTCAAGAAAATACATGTTCAAAACGAAAATCTTGAAGAAGAAAAAAACGAGACATTAAAGAAACAAGGAAAAAAATGGCCGCGGTAATGACGTCACGTAGCATTCAATGAATTGAATGTAATTTGAAGGAAAATGTGATCGTGTGAAAGGGCGATCGTCTGTCTGCGACGGACGCCATCTGAGATGGTGCTATCTATTTCAAGGGTAAAAATTAGATTTACAGACTCACGAACGTAACAAAATATACGCGAAAAAACATTGACTGACACTGCAAGCTTAAGTGGGTAGAAGATATACGAGACCGTATGAACGCGATATGCGATGTATGCAGCAACATACCGCGAGAACGAGAGATATAATACGAATGAGAATTATTTTGATATTAATAGACGATTTTTATAACATTGTCCATATGTATAAGAAGCCTGGTCTTCTATTTTGTACATCCATGCAGCAACAATGAAAATACAAATACAAAGACGTCGGCGTAATCGCGATTGTCGTTTTCGAAACGTAAACAAATAGTTGTTTTTATTCTCCCTGTAAACAAACACTGCGAAAGACAGCTGCTTCATCCTGATTGGCTACTAATCACCGCATAACAATATTGTGGAACCAGCATTCAGGCCGCGTCCTAAATGACAAATTCGTTATTTTGTAATTTGTCATTTCGTAAGTTTCAATTACGATATTGTCGACAGTCACTTGTTTAGCACTCGCGGCAACGCAGTTTTACATTTACAGTGAAAATTATTATCTAAATTGGATGCTTAAACACTTGTTTTCTTTTAAAAGCTATGACTAGTGCATTATATGAAGTTATTTGTTTTGAAAACGTTTTAATCGTGCATTCGTATATTGTTTTACATGTCAAAAACAACATGGCACTTATTGTCATTTTGTATTTTTGCTAACAACCGCTAGATACGAAATACGTGACCATTCGGGTCACGTGATCATTTTGTCAACAAAACCTGCCATTTCGGGCACGGGCGAGACTAGTTTCAGGCAATCAAGAGCTTTGATGCTGGCGACGGGGAATAAAATAATAAAACTGGGTTTGAAATAGAAAAATTAGGAGTTTTATTATGCAATATGACGTGTACAGAAGAACTTTATCTGCATAAACTGATTCCAGATATACTAATTAGTCCAAAATTATGCAGTTTTCTCCCACGTTTAGGAAAACAAACAGTAACTTATGTTTACCGATGCCTGGCGAGTCGTTCATGTTCTAGATTACCATTAAACATTTTAAAATTTAGAATTTAAAAAAAAATTATATCACACTCAACCCATTTTAGTGACTATATGACAAAATAATCACTACCTTTCGTTCGTTTCAGGCATATCCGTCCAATAGATGGTAGGATTGTCTGTCGCCGGCGGCAATAAACCCCGACAATGCATACGACCTGCTAAGTTCCAATGGTAAACTATTAACATTAAACCTTAGCGATACCGATTTTTTTTTTTTTAGCATTGCTCTAGGTTATCTTAATATAACAATTAAAACATAACACATTTTCAGTTTTTCTGTACACCCATAATAAATTTTTCTATTTCAAACCCAGTTTTTAGTCTTCACGTTCACATCCGACCAAGCGCTCGTTCTGAAGGGTTTCTTAACAAGAAGTTAACCAAAACTGGCATGCGCTAGCAATTGTTACTGATGTTTTTATACGTTGGGTGCGAACACCACTGTACACAATATCGTATGGTTGATTGGTTAGGGTTATTTTAGTTGCAACGCGGCTTTGTTCATAATCGCAGTTATAAAGTGATGGTGACGAATGATGCGAGAGGATTCAGGTAGACCTATTATGCGCATGCACCCAACATTAACCTACCCCACATCAACACAAATGTCAGTCACGTGGTCAACCTGATGAGCGCGTTTGTTTACATCTTAATTTTCAGAGAATTTCAAATTGGTTAGAGGAAGTGTAAAAACATCTCAAAGTACTTATTTACATAAACAGTGTTCTAACTTCAAATCCTATCCATGTCAGTCGTATTGGCAGAAAAGCTGCTCAATGATGGCACATGGAGACTGGTCGTTCTACCCTATAACGATTCTATTACCTCAGAAATAAGTACATCGAATATCCACTACCTTCGAAATTGACGTAGTTTTTTAAGCGTAATGTTGCGAGAAACAAATATTAAAATTATCAGATGGTAAAAAATTATAGGAAGGGAGATATTTTTACTTTGGTTAGGGTAGAAATGAAAAATGCTCGCATAAAAAGAACTCTGGAACAAAAACAATAGATAATTTTAAGTATCGTTTGTTTTCTGGTTCACACAGTAACCGAAAGATGTTATTACACAGTTTTCAGTCCGTGTTCGCCTCATCTTCGCTCTTGTTTACATGCGAATTCTTAATCCCGATTAAAAACTTTTAGCGCAACTTTCGGTCCACATTCACAACGTTTGACTCCAGCCCTAAGTTTTACACTAAACGTAGCACGCGACAAACTCCCTATAATAATGAATGAAATACTAACAGATCTCTGAATTTTATGGTCACGCAACGAGTGTAGAATATGCAATGCGAACCTTACTTCAGGGTATCGTCAAAAATAATTCCGGAGAACCGAAGATAAGTTCGCTTTGAGTCCAGCTACATTATTCCGCAACCCTCGCGCTGCTAAGCCGCAAAAGAAAAAAAAGAAGAAAAAAAAGAAACAGACAACCAATACACCAACACAGCAATTTTGGTACCAACTCAAAAAAGTGAAATCATTCATTAATATATAACTTCCCTATTGGCTCGTTAGGCGTTTTCATTATAAAAAATATAGAGAGAAAATTCGAAATAGGGCACTAATATGTTCTTGAACTGACGCGTACAGAATGACCGTGTACAAAACATACAGTAAAAAAAAAAAAAAATCAAAACGGCATGAGTACCCTTTTTTCTTGATTCAGTAAAACGATGACGCCCTACATGTTGGAAGAAGATTAGTCGCATTATGATGAAAAGATATGATGTGTGTACGTGCAATCTGACGTGTGTGTGCGTGTGTCTGTCCAATGTATAAACTTTGTATACTGTAATTTGACTTGTCCAGTATCTTTGTACAGCTAGGTATTGAAAAAAAAATCTTACGAACGCAATAAAACAAACAACAAATTAATTACGCACTCACCACGTATGTTGTTGCAAGTTTTAAACCATTTTGGCGGGATTCGTGGTCGTGTGACCAATCCTTTACAAAATCTGCTAATCCCACCACAGCCTGGGCACAAATGCAGTACACATAATAAAAATTAATGAAGCATTATAAACACACCACACGTTGATAAACAAACACCCATGACTGTGCTAAACGTGTAACGAGGATTCTGTCCGAACTCACTAAATGAAAACAGCTTTTTAACACATCACCGTGCATTTACACTATAGTAAACACACCACACGCACAAACTAAAAACAAAAACATTACGTAACATGAACTGAATAAGGCGTTACCTTCTTCAAGTGACGCTTTCTTTTTTCACGCCCACCACAACTTAACAACCACGTTCGTAAACTTTTCGTTAATTTAATTTTCGCTATTTTGTTGGAATAATAACTGGGCGTCTGCATTGTCGTCTAAGCTACAGCCATAGTTAACACTATAAACAACTGAACTACCACCGCGCCACAACCACAACGCGATCTCTACATCACTACAGCTAGCCGACTACTGGCCTGGCTGGTGGAGCAATGGTTGTAAAAAAAAGAAGGGGAAAGCAGAAGGAGGGAGGGACCTGAGTCACAAGAGAAAGCGTTTCCAGGTGCCACCTCTAGAAGCCAGTGTTGCCAGATGCTCCGGACCAGACCAACGCTGAACTTACGGTACCTGCACTGATTACACGCTCTTTCTCTTCTACAGGTGAATATTGTTACCCTCATTTGAAGAACTGGTATTTTAAGGGAGAGAGAGAAACACATAACTTTAATCACAACCAGGCTCGCGTGTCCCAACCATTTGTTGGTTTGTTTTATTGTGTACATAACATCTTTTTTCAATACGTGACTGTACAAAGATATTGAATAAGTCACATTACATACCGTATACAAAGTTTATACACTGAACTGGACACACACGTCAAATTTAACGTACTCACACATTTTCTTCATAATGTGACTAATCTTCTTCCAACATGTTGTAGGGCGTCATCGTTTTATTGAAACAGAAGAAAATGGGTACGAGAAAAACCAGAACAAGAGATGTGTACAATAAAATGTTATACAGTAATTTATTAATTTTTGTAGTTTATACATTTATCTGCANACGAGAAAAACCAGAACAAGAGATGTGTACAATAAAATGTTATACAGTAATTTATTAATTTTTGTAGTTTATACATTCATCCGCTATAAAATGCACATTCAATAAAATGTTATTTCAGCTGTTTTTTTAAAACAGTTTTTGGTTAAAGAAGCAAATTTTTTGAAGGTGGTGTGGTAATTTATTGAAAAGTTGGCTAACAAGGTAGGATGGCACTTTCTGGACTAGTTTAAAGTTAACTGAATCCATGTATGTTTTTTATTCTAGTGTCATGCTTATGAAAGGACTCATTTTTCTGAAATAAATAACTGTTTTTGGACACGAATATGAGTACTGAAAACATGTATACTCTTTTGCAAATGTTAAAATCTCTGAGCTCTTGAAAAGAGGTCTACATGAGTCTGACATTATTTTGTCATTGATTATTCTTACAGCACTCTTTTGCATGTGAAACACTTTTTTTTCTGGCAGTGGGATTATCCCAAAAAATTATACCATAACACATGATGGAATAAAAATATGCAAAATATACCATTTTTGTTCAAGACCTCTGCAACTCTTCGTAGAGCGAAACAGGATGAACTTAGTTTAGGTCAAATATACACAATGTGAGATTTCCAGTTTAGTAAATTGNTCTTCGTAGAGCGAAACAGGATGAACTTAGTTTAGGTCAAATATACACAATGTGAGATTTCCAGTTTAGTAAATTGTCTACTTTTAAGCTAAGAAACTTCACTGCTGATTCATACATTTTTGTGTCTGTTACTGCTAGCATATGAGTGTTTTTCTGTTGTTCTTTGTGTGAAAATTCATAGGGTATTTTATTTTTAGCTCTGTAAATGCTGTGTAAATGTTTTGCATAAGATCATTTACCGAGTCTCCAGAGACTAAGTTGCTAGTATCATCTGAAAATAAAATTGGAGTAGTGCCTGGGGTTAAGGCACATGGGAGGTCATTTATATAAACTGGGAAGAGTAGGGAGTCTAATATTGAGCCTTGTCGGACACCATGCTTGATTTTTCCTGCTTCAGGGTAGAATGAAGTAGGTTTTTTACTTTGATCCGCACTTGTCTGTTTGAAAGGTATGAGCTAATTAGTTTATTGGGTGTACATGAGACTCCATAAAACTTTAATTTTTCTATAAGTATGTTGTGATTTACACAGTCAAATGCTTTAGTGAGAGGTCGCAAAAGATTCCATTAGATGGCATCTTTTTATCAAGTGCATTAAGAATGCAATTTGTTAGTTTGAAAATTGCGTCATTTGTTAAGGCGTTTTTCCTAAAGACAAACTGAACATTTGATTAAATGTTGTGATTCTCAAAATGTTGCAGCAATCTCCTGTAAATTAGTTTTTAAATTACTTTTGAAAAGAAGACAGATAGGTCTATAATTGGTTACTTCGGTTTTGTCACCTTCCTTAAACAATAGTGTTACCATAGGCCATTTGAGTCTGTCTGGAAACAATCCTGTATTGAAGATAGCATTACAAATATGGCTTTATGGAGCACTGAATTCAAAAGCACATTGCTTTAATAATCTACAGCTAATGCCATCATAGCCACTTGATAATTTTGGTNATCTACAGCTAATGCCATCATAGCCACTTGATAATTTTGGTTGCCAAGAATTGATTGTTTTCTTCACTTCTTTTAGAGATGTGTGTGTAAAAGATATAGCATGGTATTGAGTACCCTGGAGTGTAGGAATTATGTTTTATATCTCGTTTAATATTTTTGTTAATCATGTCTGAGGATATACAGTTGTTTACTTTTAGGTTTAAAACTGGACATTGTTCTTCCAGTTATGTTTTTTTTACAATACTCCATGTAGTTTTTATTTTGTTTTGAGAATTCTGAATGATATTACAGAATAAATTCTTTTTTGGAGATTTTATGACTTTACTCAAAATTTCGCAGTATTACCTGCAGTGATTCATTNTCTTCGTAGAGCGAAACAGGATGAACTTAGTTTAGGTCAAATATACACAATGTGAGATTTCCAGTTTAGTAAATTGACTACTTGTAAGCTAAGAAACTTCACTGCTGATTCATACATTTTTGTGTCTGTTACTGCTAGCATATGAGTGTTTTTCTGTTCTTTGTGTGAAAATTGGTAGGATATTTTATTTTTAGCTCTGTAAATGCTGTGTAATGTTTTGCATAAGATCATTTCCTGAGTCTCCAGAGACTAAGATGCTAGTATCATCTGCAAATAAAATTGGAGTAGTGCCTGAAGGCACATGGGAGGTTNAGTATCATCTGAAAATAAAATTGGAGTAGTGCCTGGGGTTAAGGCACATGGGAGGTTATTTATATAAACTGGGAAGAGTAGGGAGTCTAATATTGAGCCTTGTCGGACACCATGCTTGATTTTTCCTGCTTCAGGGTAGAATGAAGTAGTTTTTTACTTTGATCCGCACTTGTCTGTTTGAAAGGTATGAGCTAATTAGTTTATTGGGTGTACATGAGACTCCATAAAACTTTAATTTTTCTATAAGTATGTTGTGATTTACACAGTCAAATGCTTTAGTGAGAGGTCGCAAAAGATTCCATTAGATGGCATCTTTTTATCAAGTGCATTAAGAATGCAATTTGTTAGTTTGAAAATTGCGTCATTTGTTAAGGCGTTTTTCCTAAAGACAAACTCAACATTTGATTAAATGTTGTGATTCTCAAAATGTTGCAGCAATCTCCTGTAAATTAGTTTTTAAATTACTTTTGAAAAGAAGACAGATAGGTCTATAATTGGTTACTTCGGTTTTGTCACCTTCCTTAAACAATAGTGTTACCATAGCCCATTTGAGTCTGTCTGGAAACAATCCTGTATTGAAGATAGCATTACAAATATGGCTTTATGGAGCACTGAATTCAAAAGCACATTGCTTTAATAACCTACAGCTGCATCATAGCCACTTGATAATTTTGGTTGCCAAGAATTGATTGTTTTCTCCACTTCTTTTAGAGTTGTGTATGTAAAAGATATAGCATGGTATTGAGTACCCTGGAGTGTAGGAATTATGTTTTATATCTCGTTTAATATTTTTGTTAATCATGTCTGAGGATATACGGTTGTTTACTTTTAGGTTTAAAACTGGACATTGTTCTTCCAGTTATGTTTTTTTTTACAATACTCCATGTAGTTTTTGTTTTGAGAATTCTGAATGATCTTACAGAATAAATTCTTTTTTGGAGATTTTATGACTTTACTCAAAATTTCGCAGTATTACCTGCAGTGATTCATTGTGTAGGGGCTGCTGCTGGTTCTGGCGGCCTTGCACAGTTTTCTTTTGTATTTTCAGGAAATTTTTATTCCTTTGGTGAGCCATAAATTTTTCTTTGGATTTGTATTACTATGGGTCAGTCTGGATGGGAAGCATTTTTTCAAAACAATGGAGAACTTGGTTAAGAAAAGAGTTGATTTGATTTCATATTTTCTTTATTAACCATGACAAAGTGTTTAAAGATACGAATGTAACATACGAACAAGAAAATTACAGCTTCACATGTACCAACGAGTAAATATCGTTCTTGCACAGTCGGATAGAGAAACGAGCCAGTGAACTGTAAAAATAAAAAACCGGTAAATACATTTAATNGAAAAAAAAAAAAAAAAAAAAAAAAAAACCCACACTGTAATGTAAAATTAAAAAAGAGTTGAATTTTTCATTTACTTTGGTATAAGTATACAATGTTGACCATTGCTCCTTGCTGAGCTCACTTTTTAATAGTATGACATTTTCCAGCTGAAAACTTAGTATTTCCTTATAGGAAATTCATTTGGAGGGCTTCGTTTTTCTTACAGGTAATGCTTTTGGAGGGTATTATTATAGAAGACATAATCAATATTTGTGCATCATGATCCGATAAGCCATTTATTACTGGGAGACTGTGTTACTATCAATTAAAATGTTATCAATATCTGTCTGGTGATTCTTTCTATTCTGATAGCAAAGTTTATTATGGATTTAAGGTTGAAGGTACTAGAGATGAGGTAGACCGCTTATTCGTCTTCTGCGCATGTACCCAACATTGGCCTACCCCAAAGGGACACAACTGCCAGTCACACGGTCAACAGTGATGAACGAGTTTGTTTATATCTTAATTTCCAAAAGACGAGCACTTTTATATGGACGGTATATTACAAAAAAATGAGTTTCTCTTTATTACTATTCAATAAAATTATCAATAAATCAATGTTAATAGAATACTTGAACCAATTTGAATTTGATCAAACTGCATTACAAATTATCTCGAAGCACTTGTTTACCAAACGGAGATTGGTTGTGCGCAGCCAGCGACAACGGTCTACCTTATCTTCAGTCTATGGTCCCAACAATGAACTGCTTTTCTGCCAACCGACTAGCAAAAACGGCGTGTATTGGATTTGAGGTTAGAACACTGTTTAGTAAACAAGTGGTCCGAAACGTTTGTATACTTCCTCTAACCAATTTGTAACGCAATTTGATTAAATTAAAATTAGTTTAAGTATTTAATTAATATATTAGTGCTTCTCATTTAAAAATTAAGATATAAACAAACTTGTTCCTCATTGTTGACTGTGTGTGTGCGTGTGTCGTGATTATATATGCAGGATTATTCACATGTACACACACACAGTGGGATGTAAACATTGCCATGTGACTGCCACATGGCAATGTTTGTTTACCTTTGGCGGAAGGATACGAAATGGGCTTGAATTTAGATCTTCAGCAGGGCTTCAAGAAAGTCTCTTCCAGTCGTGAACCGACTATAAGTAGTTTCTCCTTATTTATATTAATGGCCGCTCACGCTGCCAGCCGCCCCGGCATTGTGCGGGGTGAAACACTGAACATAGTTCTCTGCTGATTGATATAAATTGCCACTTGTTAACTTTTTTTTTTTTGCCAGGCGAGACATTGCCTTTTTAGTTGGACACTTAAACTAAAAGCCATCCCTCACCTCGGGGACATAACAATACCCGACCCACAAGGGAAGGCAGCTGCTGTGCTCGCCCTTCAAGGGGGAAGTTTAGCGCGAGAACGTTAGCTCTGAAACATCTGCACTCTTGACGCCCCCGGAAAGTCCACTGTGGCAGTTGCCTGGGCTCTGGCCAGCCTCTTAGTTGCTTGCCCAGATACGTTCCATAGCGCTTTTTCAAAATTTTCTCTCGAAGTCAAGCATAAACACACTTTCGTTTCTTTTATTTTCAACCTTTGATATTTAATGAGAGAAATATTTCATGTTCATGTTCATTTATTTTATTTTTTAAGTTTTTTTTTCCATTTAGAATACATTTTTATGTAAAATTAATATTTTATGCGAATAGTGTCGAATGAAAACACTCGTACATGCGTTTTATACAGTTTTTATTATATTTTTTACACATCATGACCTAAAAAATGTTGACACAATTTTATAACATACATTTTGTTTTACATCTTCCACTCGGTAATAATAAAATATATTTTTGTTTTAGACTTGCAAAATATTATCACATGTACGCAACTAACAGCCTTAGTTAAATCAATTACAGAGGCAAAGAACACTACCAAAAATTATTTTGACAACAAATTTCCAAAATAAATCATGTCAAAATATAACAGACAAAAAAAACCGTTTGCATCAAGTTTCACAAAAAAATTATTACAGCGAGTCTTATCACATCTCTGAAAACTCGCCTCAAAATATCTTTCACACAAGTTATTAGTACTGGTGACTCGGTACTAAGTGGGATAGGCCCTCTGACCGTGTTTGGCGTATAATATGAGCGAGTCTCTTCGCCTTCGTCGACAAGAACCTCCTTGGAATATCTTCCTTTCTCCTTGCAGCTACAGGTCTCTAGTTCGATGGCGGAGATGTGTTTCCGCGTAGAAGTCTCGTCGTGTGCTGCGGGCGCAGCAGGCATTTATTTTCTCAAGTAGAAAACAACACAGTTCCTATACGTAGAACTTGACACCATTTCGTGACAGTGTTCAAACATTCCGTGTATGTAGCCGCAGGCTTGCTTTGTTTAAAAATGTGACGTCACTCGGGCAGATTTTTTTTTCTTCTCGATATTTTTTACTGTCTCCAGTTAAAAAAGCCAGTGCACTTTTTGGTCTAGCAAAATATTCCCTTTGTGATTTTTTTAAAGCCATTTTAAGTATAAACAATTAGTTTCTTGCAGTTTGTGAATCATTACTACTTGTGGAGGCAGCTGGTANTTTAAAGCCATTTTAAGTATAAACAATTAGTTTCTTGCAGTTTGTGAATCATTACTACTTGTGGAGGCAGCTGGTATTTCTTCGCTAGGATTCGTCGTCGTCGTCGAGTAGCGGCATGTACCGTCGTTCTTGTGTTTGTGCTGCGTGCAGATGGTTTCACATCCTCGACAGCTGGAGGCGGCACACGCGTAGATAATACACTCCGGCGCATGCAGTAATATTTTACAATTCACCATCTTGGTTTTTTTTTTTGCAAATGCAATAAAGCCTTCAGGAGAACACGGCAACTTTGTTTCTGCTCGCACGTAGTAAACGCAGCACTGTCCATGTCACGTACAGTTCACTATCTGCTGGCTGGGTTCATAGAAAACTGGTTCGCGAGCGTACAACGTGTGAAAATTACCATCACATTCTNGTTCACTATCTGCTGGCTGGGTTCATAGAAAACTGGTTCGCGAGCGTACAACGTGTGAAAATTACCATCACATTCTTCCGTGTGTGGTTCGCAGCAAGCTGCGATGATGAGGCTGTCAGGTCTCTTGAGTTCGTAGCTGGTTCTACGCGCCGGCCAGACTTGTAATTTTTCCTCGTCAGCTTGAGTAATTAAGCAGTAGCGGGTAGTTCGGTGTCTGGTCGCAAGCAGTACACTGGACAACTGGTGCAACCACAACGTACTTCGACATCACGGCATACCCAATGTCCGAGGCCATTCATTGCACGTATCTACTTGTTCGCTCAAGCCAGTGGGCTTAGAATGAACTTTACGGTAGCCAATAGTTGCATCTTCATATTTGCCACTCATCGAGCGGATTGAAAATTACACACATGGTTACGTGCGCGCAGGAAGGCTGCTAGTCATATACTAAAAAAATATGTTATTCCATTACGAAAATTCCAAAACGTGTGTGTTTTTCCCGTTTGCGCCAGGTTTCATGCTTTCATACTTCAAGTGCACATCCGACTGGTTGAGACTGAGAGCCATCATGTCCATCTCGTTAATCAGCTGTACGTAATCTCCCAACTTTTTATACTGCACGCTGATATGATTCGATTTTTCTAAAAGTCCGCCCATGGTACTACGGCCGTGTAGGAAGACCTCAAGCTCAAAACTAAAAATGACAAGACCTCGATTTTCAGCGGTTTTTATACTCTTGCCAAGAAACGTGACTTTAAAAAAAATTGTGATTATTTCGTATTGCGTATCCAAATCACCCAAAAAAAAAACACTATATTACGTATCCAATGATACATAAAATCCACCCAAAAAGTCGTCGATTTCGTATCCAACGTAAGTCCCGAGAAGGCCAAAACAAATACAAAATTTCTCCCTGCGTATCCAACCTGCCTGTAATTACCTGGTTTTTACCAAAAGTTTCTTTGTGCATATCCACATGAAAAACTACCTGAATTGAAAAGTGGTGTGTTTGCATATCCAAACCAACAGGTGGAAATTGCCACCATGCCTCACTTGTTCCGATTCACGTATCCATTCCCCTTTTAAATTTTTTTTTCGAAAAACACCTAATTGTTTTCGGTGGCGTACCCAACCTGAAAATGGAACAATTGGTGACTTTGCCATTTGTTTCCCTGGGCGTATCCCTGTGCGGAAGTGACTTGTTGCTAAAAATGTTCCTATTGCGTACCNGTAAGTCCCGAGAAGGCCAAAACAAATACAAAATTTCTCCCTGCGTATCCAACCTGCCTGTAATTACCTGGTTTTTTACCAAAAGTTTCTTTGTGTATATCCATGTGAAAAACTACCTGAATTGAAAAGTGGTGGGTTTGCATATCCAAACCAACAGGTGGAAATTGCCACCATGCCTCACTTGTTCCGATTCACGTATCCATTACCCTTTTAATTTTTTTTTCGAAAAACACCTAATTGTTTTTGGTGGCGTACCCAACCTGAAAATGGAACAATTGGTCACTTTGCCATTTGTTTCCCTGGGCGTATCCCTGTGCGGAAGTGACTTGTTGCTAAAAATGTTCCTATTGCGTACCCAACAACGACTCATTACATTTTAAATCCAAAACCAATAACCAGCTAGTAAAATGAGTTGTGTAAATAATAATTAGTTCAAAAAAAAAAATCAAGACATGGAAACTCTAAAAGCTTCACTGGCTTACAGTGAGGGATTATAATTAATGCATTTCATGTATCAATGCCTCGGAATCACGAGTTTGTGCAGGGATCTTTCGTTTTGTTCGTTTTAATGAATGTTGTGCAACTCCAAGGTGTCCACAAAGGTTCCTGGAAATACTGCTGTGTAACTCACCTCTCTTTGCACTCGCGAGGCTGTTTAGTTTTGTTCGTTTTATTTGAAAGTTGTGTAGATTTTATAGCCCCTCCAAGGCCTTCACGCTTCCACACTCGAGATTTAAGTGCTGTTAAATGCCAAGGTGTCCATGCTCTCGAGGCTGTTTCGTTTTGTTCGCTTTATTCGTAAGTTGTAGATTTTATAGCCCCTCCAAGGCCTTCATGCTTCCACACTCGAAATTTAAGTGCTGTTTAATGCCAAGATGCCTGCACTAGCAAGGCTCATTCGTTTTATTTGAAAGTTGTAGATTTTATAGCCCCTCCAAGGCCTTCACACTTGTATACACCTGCAAGGCTGCCACGCCTCTGCACTCGAGATTTAAGTATGTTGATGATGCCAACAGGAAATCACAACAGGAAATCACAGGCTTTCTCGTTTTGTTCATTCTACTGAAAGTTGTGCAACGCTTTGTGAATATTGGCTCGGTATTGCAATTNGTAAGTCCCGAGAAGGCCAAAACAAATACAAAATTTCTCCCTGCGTATCCAACCTGCCTGTAATTACCTGGTTTTTACCAAAAGTTTCTTTGTGCATATCCACATGAAAAACTACCTGAATTGAAAAGTGGTGTGTTTGCATATCCAAACCAACAGGTGGAAATTGCCACCATGCCTCACTTGTTCCGATTCACGTATCCATTCCCCTTTTAAATTTTTTTTTCGAAAAACACCTAATTGTTTTCGGTGGCGTACCCAACCTGAAAATGGAACAATTGGTGACTTTGCCATTTGTTTCCCTGGGCGTATCCCTGTGCGGAAGTGACTTGTTGCTAAAAATGTTCCTATTGCGTACCCAACAACAACTCATTACATTTTAAATCCAAAACCAATAACCAGCTAGTAAAATGAGTTGTGTAAATAATAATTAGTTCAAAAAAAAAAATCAAGACATGGAAACTCTAAAAGCTTCACTGGCTTACAGTGAGGGATTATAATTAATGCATTTCATGTATCAATGCCTCGGAATCACGAGAGTTTGTGCAGGGATGTTTCATTTTGTTAATTTTAATGAATGTTGTGCAACTCCAAGGTGTCCACAAAGGTTCCTGGAAATACTGCTGTGTAACTCACCTCTCTTTGCACTCGCGAGGCTGTTTAGTTTTGTTCGTTTTATTTGAAAGTTGTGTAGATTTTATAGCCCCTCCAAGGCCTTCACGCTTCCACACTCGAGATTTAAGTGCTGTTAAATGCCAAGGTGTCCATGCTCTCGAGGCTGTTTCGTTTTGTTCGCTTTATTCGTAAGTTGTAGATTTTATAGCCCCTCCAAGGCCTTCACGCTTCCACAATCGAGATTTAAGTGCTGTTTAATGCCAAGGTGCCTGCACTAGCAAGGCTCGTTCGTTTTATTTGAAAGTTGTAGATTTTATAGCCCCTCCAAGGCCTTCACGCTTGTATACACCTGCAAGGCCGCCACGCCTCTGCACTCGAGATTTAAGTATGTTGATGATGCCAACAGGAAATCACAGGCTTATTAAAATGCACAGGCTTTCTCGTTTTGTTCATTCTACTGAAAGTTGTGCAACGCTTTGTGAATATTGGCTCGGTATTGCAATTGCAAGTTTGCACTCAGCCATCCTAGTTTTACAGATTAAAACAACTGCTCATTTAAACTTTAAACTGACACAAATAACTACTCATCATTTTGAACAGATACCGCACACCGCACTGCAATCACACTTAAATTTTAAATGAGCCATTGTGATTTTAAACTAAACCACGTGTGAGATTTCTAGTCAAGTACACAAAATTTAATATATATTGGCAAGGGGGTGCCGATTTGTACCTCCCTTGTGCTACCAAATTATTGCGCAATTAAAGAAACAGACATTCACTCTTTAAACTGACATTACACACCGCAAGTCAATCGCATTTTAAAATGAAACAAATCACCCAACTTTAAACTGATACCATAAACAGTTAGACATTACCACTTTAATTTTAAATGAGTCATTGTGATTTTAAACTAAACGTTCTGATGTTAGTTCTCTAAACTACACCAGTTGTGAGATTCCTAGTTAGGTACAAAAAGTTGAATATATACCAAACAGAAAGCTATTCAAACAATTTAAAACATGAAAACTAAACCAACTAATTCATTTTAATGTTATTAATTTTTCCCAATAGTTCCTTGGGGCCTATCCCATTGCAGAGAGTGACTTGTTAAAAATTTCCTATTACATATTCGATCCTAAACCAACTAATTCATTTTAAACTTTACTTTAAATTGATACACACAGCAAGCCATTCAAACACTTTGAACTGATGCAAATATCAAGTCATTTTAAACTCTACAAAAAGACCTCCCTTTTACTGCACATAGCAAGCCAATCTCACTTTAATTTTAAATGAGCTATTGTCACAGACACCCTACACACNAAGACCTACCTTTTACTACACATAGCAAGCCAATCTCACTTTAATTTTAAATGAGCTATTGTCACAGACACCCCACACACTTTTAAATAGACACCACACAAAACAATTAAACAATTCATTCGCACTTTAAACTGAGGCAAATAGCNAAGCAAATAGTTACTCTTGTATATATTTTTTCCACTCATCCTTGCTTGTATCTGAAAATGAAAAAAAAATATATATATATATACTTTTGTTTTATCCATTTATTTTTGACGACTTGCTTATAAGCTTCGGCTTGGACATCGATGCAACATAGTAGTACTGACTGTATCAAGCCGATATGTCAACCTCTAGTAAGTACACCGTGTGCTTTGAATGGTACGAACTATGCCATCGCTGTAATTGGGACGAAATCGAACCGAGCTTTCCTCGTCAGCATCACCCAAGAGTATGGTGTAATATGATGAGAACAAAAAAAAAATGGAATTTTAATACCAAAGGAGAGTGATACAGTGATGGGCTGCGTTTGTAGGCCAATGAACGAATTTTTTTTTTAAGGCACTCTGGCCTACAGAGAAAAAATAAACCGCACCCATCATTGTACGTTTCTGATTGAAAACGTTTAATTTTAAAGAAAAATTATACTTGGACATGTTAAACGGAACAATTGGCGCTCGAACTTGGATACTCCAAACGGAACTCGGCGAGATGGGTACTCTTCCAGGGCTTCTAGACATCACCCTTTCGCGGCTCGGGATGCGACAACATAACTGAAGGTTACCTACTGCTGGATGTAGGCAGTGTACCGCAGCTGAAAAATGGACAGCCAGTTAATCTATCCTAGAGTCTCCAACTTCATTAAACATGTATATAAATGTAAAAATTTGATTTTGTGTGTGGTATTTGAATAAATGTTATTTAAATTCAGTGTGTGTGTGTTTAGTGATTTATTTTTTCTCCATTTATAAAACATAAGTAGTTTCTTTCTTTAGAATATATTTATTGTTCTTGCTTTTTCCTTGGAGAAGGAACAAACACATGTAATATTTTTTTCCTCTCTCTCTCGTACGAAACTGCAAGCCATTGCAAGTAATTTTAATTTTAACGATGTATCAACTCGTTTACACTTTAAACTGACTAAAACATAACAAGTCATTTTAGAAACAAGCAATTTAACCAACTTTAAACTGATATAATTAGCTACTCATTTTTCAATTTAAACAGACATCACAAACAGCGAATAACTCACACTTTAATTTTAAATAAGTCGCCTAACTTTAAACTGATGCAAATAACAAGCCATTCAACACTTTTAAAATGTTTACTGGAAATTGGCAATTTTTTGGCTATTAGCTTCTCGGGGCCTATCCCATTGCGGAGAAGTGACTTGCTAAAAATTTCCTATTGCGTATTCTTACTTTAAATTCACACACACACACAGCAAGCCATTCAAACACTTTAACATTTTAAACATGAAAACCAACTACTGCCATTCTTACTTTAAATTGGCTCAAACAGCTACTCAGACACACATTTTTCCTTCACTAGCCATTGCCTGTATCTGAAAATTAAGAAAAAATAAAGTACTTTTCGTTTATCCGTTTATTTTTTTCTACAAATGCAAACAGTTAGTTTTACCTATTGAAAAGAGAACTGCCTTCATCACCGTTGTCTCATTCGTGACGAGTCTCCTCGTGCATGGAAGCTGCGTGTATTAGAAAAGAGTGCAGTCGTTCCCCGTATGGGTGGTTCTTTTTTCAAATGTATTCTGCCAAGTAGCCGGCCCACGACTTTTCCCGTCTACCAAAACACGGAATGCTATACCTCACCGAAAACTAACTCCGTTCGGTGTTTTGTGTGTGTACTCTTAAAGCTTCGCCTTGCATCAACTTCAGTTTGTTTCGGGTGTTTACTATTCCACTCTTTTCACTGCACACAAACTCCTTCTGGTGATTTACTTGCATGTGACGATAGCCATGCATGTCCAAGTTACTGTAACCTCGCCAACAGTCTGAAATTATCGTCGTGCCCGGCACAATCCATTCACGAATACATTTTACTAAAGTCGCGGCGTTCCNCAGTCTGAAATTATCGTCGTGCCCGGCACGATCAATTCACGAATACATTTGACTACGGTCGCTGCATTCCTCTTTTTCCACTGTTACCAGGAAGAAAATAGGAGGGTCACCTCTTCTACACCGCAGAAAACCCACTGGCCGTGAACTTTTCGTCCCTTGCTGTTTTTACGCTTACCCAACTTTGATTCATCTATCTCGTCTATTTTGCCAGGCCCGCCGATTAGTTTCCTATAAGTTAACACCCAGTCTATGCACACTTGGCGGCAGAAATTCGACCAGGTGACGACTGTCTTACCCGAGCACTGAAGTTCATTTACTATAGTCTGCTATCTGGGATACTTGATCAGGCACCACAATAAACACAACTCGAGGATCTTGCCCGGCGACATATTTGAATCTCCCACGAAACTGGCCTGTCTTGCCGACACTTTAAAATTACATTTTGTGCCATTCTCCATGCGCTGTCGACACCAGTATAACAAACCTCGATTGTCCACGAGCTTGGCTTCGCCTTTTCTGCATCGTCTACACTGTATTGACGGTTTAAGGATGTCATGCTCGACGAGGAATGTGTTTACGTCCAGTGAGAAATAAATCAATTTCCGAGCGTTCAACATGCTGATTTTACACCCCTCACACACCATTGTACGTTTTCCTAATTGAAAACGTTTAGGTTTTAAGTAAAACCACACTTGGATACGCTAAACGGAACAATTGGCTTGAGCTTAGATACGTTAAACGGAATTCGACCCGATACGCAATAAATAGTACACTGACTTGTAAAGTAAATAATTTGAATGGATACTCGATACTGCACTCGCGGGTTTCCTATGGTTTTACCATAAGTGTACGCAATACGGAACAATCACCAAAAAAATACTCTCGGCGAATGGTGTGGCAGTATTTTGCCACCCTTACACAGAATCAGTCGTCACCACATACATAGCCCACTTTCCTAGCAAGAGCACGTTCAGACACGAGCACAACCAGTGATGTTCGCATGCACAANGCACTCAGCCATCCTAGTTTTACAGATTAAAACAACTGCTCATTTAAACTTTAAACTGACACAAATAACTACTCATCATTTTGAACAGATACCGCACACCGCACTGCAATCACACTTAAATTTTAAATGAGCCATTGTGATTTTAAACTATGCCACGTGTGAGATTTCTAGTCAAGTACACAAAATTTAATATATATTGGCAAGGGGGTGCCGATTTGTACCTCCTTTGTGCTACCAAATTATTGCGCAATTAAAGAAACAGACATTCACTCTTTAAACTGACATTACACACCGCAAGTCAATCACATTTTAAAATGAAACAAATCACCCAACTTTAAACTGATACCATAAACAGTTAGACATTACCACTTTAATTTTAAATGAGTCATTGTGATTTTAAACTAAACGTTCTGATGTTAATTCTCTAAACTACACCAGTTGTGAGATTCCTAGTTAGGTACAAAAAGTTGAATATATACCAAACAGAAAGCTATTCAAACAATTTAAAACATGAAAACTAAACCAACTAATTCATTTTAATGTTATTAATTTTTCCCAATAGTTCCTTGGGGCCTATCCCATTGCAGAGAGTGACTTGTTAAAAATTTCCTATTACATATTCGGTCCTAAACCAACTAATTCATTTTAAACTTTACTTTAAATTGATACACACAGCAAGCCATTCAAACACTTTGAACTGATGCAAATATCAAGTCATTTTAAACTCTACAAAAGGACCTCCCTTTTACTGCACATAGCAAGCCAATCTCACTTTAATTTTAAATGAGCTATTGTCACAGACACCCTACACACTTTTAAATAGACACCACACAAAACAATTAAACAATTCATTCGCACTTTAAACTGAAGCAAATAGTTACTCTTGTATATATTTTTTTCACTCATCCTTGCTTGTATCTGAAAATGAAAAAAAAAATATATATATATACACTTTTGTTTTATCCATTTATTTTTGACGACTTGCTTATAAGCTTCGGCATGGACGTCGATGCAACATAGTTGTACTGACTGTATCAAGCCGATATGTCAACCTCTAGTAAGTACACTGTGTGCTTTGAAGGGTACGAACTATGCCATCGCTGTAATTGGGACGAAATCGAACCGAGGTTTCCTCGTCAGCATCACCCAAGAGTATGGTGTAATATGATGAGAACAAAAAAAAATGGAATTTTAATACCAAAGGAGAGTGATACAGTGATGGGCTGCAAGGTTTGTAGGCCAATGAACGAATTTTTTTTTTAAGGCACTCTGGCCTACAGAGAAAAAATAAACCGCACCCATCATTGTACGTTTCTGATTGAAAACGTTTAATTTTAAAGAAAAATTATACTTGGACATGTTAAACGGAACAATTGGCTCGAACTTGGATACTCCAAACGGAATTCGGCGAGATGGGTACTCTTCCAGGGCTTCTAGACATCACCCTTTCGCGGCTCGGGATGCGACAACATAACTGAAGGTTACCTACTGCTGGATGTAGGCAGTGTACCGCAGCTGAAAAATGGACAGCCAGTTAATCTATCCTAGAGTCTCCAACTTCATTAAATATGTATATAAATATAAAAATTTGATTTTGTGTGTGGTTTTTGAATAAATGTTATTTAAATTCTGTGTGTGTGTGTGTTTAGTGATTTATTTTTTCTCCATTTATAAAACATAAGTAGTTTCTTTCTTTTGAATATATTTATTGTTCTTGCTTTATCCTTGGAGAATGAACAAACACATGTAATATTTTTTTCCTCTCTCTCGTACAAAACTGCAAGCCATTGCAAGTAATTTTAATTTTAATGATGTATCAACTCGTTTACACTTTAAACTGACTAAAACATAAGTCATTTTAGAAACAAGCAATTTAACCAACTTTAAACTGATATAATTCCCCTACTCATTTTCCAATTTAAACAGACATCACAAACAGCGAATAACTCACACTTTAATTTTAAATAAGTCACCTAACTTTAAACTGATGCAAATAACAAGCCATTCAACACTTTTAAAATGTTTACTGGAAATTGGCAATTTTTTGGCTATTAGCTTCTCGGGGCCTATCCCATTGCGGAGAGTGACTTGCTAAAAATTTCCTATTGTGTATTCTTACTTTAAATTCACACACACACAGCAAGCCATTCAAACACTTTAACATATTAAACATGAAAACCAACTACTGCCATTCTTACTTTAAATTGGCTCAAACAGCTACTCAGACACACATTTTTCCTTCACTAGCCATTGCCTGTATCTGAAAATTAAGAAAAAATAAAGTACTTTTCGTTTATCCGTTTATTTTTTTCTACAAATGCAAACAGTTAGTTTTACCTATTGAAAAGAGAACTGCCTTCATCACCGTTGTCTCATTCGTCACGAGTCTCCTCGTGCATGGAGGCTGCGTGTATTAGAAAAGAGTGCAGTGGTTCCCCGTATGGGTGGTTCTTTTTTCAAATGTATTCTGCCAAGTAGCCGACCCACGACTTTTCCCGTCCACCAAAACACAAAATGCTTTACCTCACCGAACACCAACTCCGTTCGGTGTTTTGTGTGTGTACTCTTAAAGCTTCGCCTTGCATCAACTTCAGTTTGTTTCGGGTGTTTACTATTCCACTCTTTTCACTGCACACAAACTCCTTCTNGCACGATCCATTCACGAATACATTTGACTACGGTCGCTGCATTCCTCTTTTTCCACCGTCACCAGGAAGAAATTAGTAGGGTCACCTCTTCTACACCGCAGAAAACCCACTGGCCGTGAACTTTTCGTCCCTTGCGGTTTTTACGCTTACCCAACTTTGATTCATCTATCTCGTCTATTTTGCCAGACCCGCCGATTAGTTTCCTATAAGTTAACGCCCAGTATATGCACACTTGGCGGCAGAAATTCTACCAGGCAACGACTGTCTTGCCTGAGCACTGAAGTTCATTTACTATATAGTCTGCTGTCGGGGATACGTGATCAGACACCACAATAAGCACAACTCGATGATCTTTCCCGGCGACAAATTTGAATCTCCCACGAAACTGTTCTGTCTTGCCGACACTTTAAAATTACATTTTGTGCCATTCTCCATGCGCTGTCGACACCAGTATAACAAACCTCGATTGTCCACGAGCTTGGCTTCGCCTTTTCTGCATCGTCTACACTGTATTGACGGTTTAAGGATGTCATGCTCGACGAGGAATGTGTTTACGTCCAGTGAGAAATAAATCAATTTCCGAGCATTCAACATGCTGATTTTACACCCCTCACACACCATTGTACGTTTTCCTAATTGAAAACGTATAGGTTTTAAGTAAAACCAACAATTGGCTTGAACTTAGATACGTTAAACGGAATTCGACCCGATACGCAATAAATAGTACACTGACTTGTAAAGTAAATAATTTGAATGGATACTCGATACTGCACTCGCGGGTTTCCTATGGTTTTACCATAAGTGTACGCAATACGGAACAATCACCAAAAAAATACTCTCGGCGAATGGTGTGGCAGTATTTTGCCACCCTTACACAGAATCAGTCGTCACCACATACATAGCCCACTTTCCTAGCAAGAGCACGTTCAGACACGAGCACAACCAGTGATGTTCGCATGCACAAACAAGTGTGATCAAGATTCGTGTGACGTGTACTCGTACTCGTTACAAGCACACTCGTACTCTGTTTGCAAATCGCATATTTTTACGCTTTCATTACAATACATTTCCAACCACTTTTGTTCCGGTCCGGCAACAAACACACAGACATCTGTTTCGACACTTTGCAATTCGGTGAGTAGCTCGCTTAATGTTTCATTATTTATGTCACCATCTTGCCATGACAGTGTTTTGTTAACCATGTGCTAGTGAATTTTTTTTTTTATCTACTAAACACCACGGAAAAGGAGGCAAGAATGTGCACGATCTCGTGCTACCATCGCTGTGCGCTATGATAATTTATTTTATTACAAATCCTATTTGAGAGTAGAGTCCCTGACCGTTGACGATCATGTTGACTTGCAGATGTTAACTGGANACCGTTGACGAACATGTTGACTTGCAGATGTTAACTGAATAAATTTAATACTTACGTTACGATTTTAACAACCCTATCTCGTATATCGTAGGTAGCCAGGCGGACGTGAATTATGAGAGCATATGTCTGGGTATCTGCTGGAAAATGTTCGCTCGCAGTCATTTCTATGCGACAGTCTATTACCCCGCTGTTAATTATATCGTCTTACTTGCTCACGTCAAAAGTGCAGTGCTCAAGAAATGGCTCGAGTCGGTGAAGCTAATCGACCATAGAATAATTTTTGAAACTCTTGAGTACATTTGGTATGGCAACATATACATTCCATTCGAAAAATCAACGTTTAGATCATCGTAGGAGAAACTTTCCGAATTTAAGTTCTTTATTTTCACATGATCGAATGTGGAATGGCCTGCCTATAAGAAATTTCGTTTTCTTGTCTGCAATGCTAGGATTACCAATCTGTGTTTTTCAGTCGCAAAACTTGACTTTACATTCCAGCTCACGTTTAGAGACCTCGTCGGTTTGAGTACGTTTACAAACTCCACTCGCGGAAAGCAGTATCTATGTTTCGCCCTTTCTCCGCGTATTTTAAAAACTTGACGCGCTCCGACATTTTCACCTGAACCTGGGGCAGCAACCACTCGATCGTATGCATGCTCAGCATTACATTTTCGGGATTTTCAGCGGCGTCTCGGATGGCATTCATATGTGTGTTTGCTAAAAGTATGACCAACTCTTGCTTTGAATTAATTATGATGTGTCTGTAATATTCTGCGAAACCGAGCAACATCGATAGCGGAACACAAATTTCAAATTTTCCCCCCAGGTGGTGCACCATCAGCTATTGTAATGGAGCCACGGAAGCGTAAATACGAGTTACATGTTACCGTATTATAAATGTCTTGGTTTTGTACCGGTATGCGAATCTCAGACGATAGCGTATATGAACCTGGGATATACGGAACGTAGGTATGGAACTCCGTCTTTGTGAAGCTATCTTCGTAGCTTACTGGCTCATCTGCGTCCATATTTCTTGCAAACTTTAAACCCTAGACTTTTAAGAAAACGTGCGTTTTCACGTATTAACACGCTGACAGTCTGGCACTTACTGAGCTTGCATTCGCTGCGGGAGGCCTTTTTTATCCTTTTTTTTTTTATTCAGCCCCTTCTTTCTTCACATGTAAAAACGTAATGTAATTTCTTCACCTCTGAAATTAATTAAACTATTAAATTGATTTACGATTCTCACGATATATTCCTGTACTCTCCTGGTGACGACTGGTGCGTAAATGAGCGTTTTAGGAACCTCGACGAGCCGGGCGGAACCAAGGCCGAGAATTCGTGAAGCGTCTGACTGTTTGCCGTTAAGATACGAGTCACCAACTAGGTTGCACGTAATTCTTATTACATTAATGGACAATATGTTTACAGGAAGCGTAGACTCGTGTAATTTATTCGCCTCGTTAAATTTATTTTCAAATCCAAGCATGCGGCCTAGAGAATCGTTTTTCGTAAAATCAATATTTGCAGAACAGAATATTTCGCTTTCCAGGGTATTGGGTTGCCACGAAGCAGGAAAGCAATGCCGGCTAACTGCAAAGTCTTCCTCAAATGTGTATAATATCGTCCAGTTCGTAGTTGCCTGCAGGTAAACACATTTCGCCAGTGGTGCCATCGAGTGAAAGTACCACCGGTAAGATCTATGTTGGGAACAGCAAAATACGTCTGAAAGCCTGTCAGACCAGACACCGTCTAGCTTTAGAGTGTAAAATGTACGGAACAAAGTTCCGAAGTCCTGCCCGCCAGGATCGAAGTTATAGACATGACTGATACGCTGTAGCTAAGTGCACTACCTTTTATTAGATAATTGCTGCGAAAAGGGACCGTATACACAAGTGCCCGCAATTCGACTGACTCCGAATTTGCCCAGTTTGGTAGTTACAACTCCTCTTCACACTGCCTATATACTTTCTCAGTTCTGGAGGAGCCCGCTGATTGTCAAAGCTGTCTAAATACTCGACAGTGTTTCTAAGTTTTTTTTTAAGTAGTCCATTGAGTTCTCGGTCCTTCACTAGTATCCAAATTTACGACGGCACACAATGAACGCCCAGGACTACGCGGTAACCTAACACGCATGAAAACCCCGCGAAAATTTGTTATTTTTAATTTGCGAGCAAACTTCATTATGTCTTCGTTAGTGAGAGGGCGTTTAGGTAAAGACTTTACGATCGCCTCTTTTTGTCCCCTTCGGCGGTTATTTCTTTTCCTTCAGTCTCCGCCTCCGTGATATGGTCTTAAATATAGTCCGTGTCCGCTTTTTTTTTTACAGCTAGCGAGCGCTTCCTTCGTCTGATTGCCTCAGTTAATTGTTTACTTCCTTCGACTGATTATGTGTAATTAATTGCCTCTGTTAATTGTTTACGTTCGGTTTTTGACGTTCGTTTATATGCTCGCGCAATACCACAAACTCCATCGATTACCCCGCCCAAAGCTCCCAGCACAGGTAAAATTATGTAATTATACCTCCTCGCTTCACCCCTTTACGCACCTTTCTGCGGGCTTTCCATTTTTGTTTCTTCCTGTCAAATTGCATACCCATTTTAAATTTCATTATTTTTTAAACGCCCAAAGCAGCCAACCGTTCGCCGGAATTTGATCGTCTCTACTTGGCAATATTCTTGCCTTTATCCGCGACAATTGCGTCTGCTGCGCGCATGTCTTCCAATGTATCACTAGTTGCGTATGCTATGCCGTGCTCTCTACAAGCCGAGTCCAATTCGTTTATTCCCTTGTCGTTACGCGCCAAGCGGTTAGCTAATATTGTGCCCGGCCCACAGAAATTATAACAAGGCAGATGAACTGCAAAAGGCCGGTTATTTATGATAATGTTTATNCCCACTGAAATTATAACAAGGCAGATGAACTGCAAAAGGCCGGTTATTTATGATAATGTTTATCAATCCACGTCTCCTCTTGATGTTATCTCTACGAGACATCACGTCATATTGTTTTTAATTACCTTCCACGTCGCTACTTTATACACAACAGCTCCTCCGCGTTGCTACTTTTGCATAAGCTAACATTGTAGCATACCACAAAAAAAAACATAAATACCACTACTCTGAAGTACTTTGTATCAGTCTCATGGAGATCGTTAGACAAGATGCTGGCCTCTCCGTCAACATTACGCCCGAGGACGAAGCCATAACTCGCGAATCGCGACATAGTCTCCTGTTGCCTAATACAGCGAGAGGGTTGATTTGCGGTCCATCCAGGTGCGGGAAAACGTGCGTCTTGCTACGTTTACTGGAAGAACCTAATGGTCTTCGGTTCGAGAATGTAAATATATTACAAATCTCTACTGCGGGCCAAATACCNTTGTCTCCTGTTGCCTAATACAGTGAGAGGGTTGATTTGCGGTCCATCCAGGTGCGGGAAAACGTGCGTCTTGCTCAGTTTACTGGAAGAACCTAATGGTGTTCGGTTCGAGAATGTAAATATATTACAAATCTCTACTGCGGGCCAAATACCAGCGCCTAGCGCTAATTTTACGTGCTGTGGATGGACTGAATTATTATGCTTGCGGCGATAATGGCGATGTCATACCGCCCGAACTGGCCAAACCAAACTCTGTCTTTATTTTCGATGATGTGGCCTGCGAGAAGCAAATGTGCAGGCAGCAGTATTTTTGTATGGGCAGACATGCGACTGTACTTTGTCAAGCGCATTCACGCATACCAAAGCAGTTGCTGCATGACAATGCGAACGTATTGGCTTTGTTTCGCATGGACGACTTAAACTTGCGCCATGCTTATTCAGATCACGTAAACACTGACATGTCATTTGGAAAATTTAAGGACGTATGTGCATTCTGTTGGCGCGAGCCACGCGGTTTTCTCGTGGTCGTCAAAGATTTCCCCTTACTTAAAGGGAGGTACCGCTGCGGTTTAGATCAGTTCATTACAATATACCAATAAGACATAAGCTACGTTACTTCAAAGTTTGTCCATGTCGGACTGAAACACAGTGGGCAAGAAAGCTGTCTCGCGCAGTCGGAAGATGGGCACTGTGATGCGGGTGGGAAACGAATTAAAAATATGGCAGATCCCTAACATGATGACTACTTAGTCAACAAGGCGTATGTTCAGGACGCAAATTCCGAAACGCTTCTTCTGTCAACTATGGTGGGCTGAATCTCCACTAAGACGTTGCTAATTTGCTGGAAAAGAAACTAGAGATTATGGAAAGCCGTCTAATAGAAAAACTTAAAGGCGCATTAATATCACATCTCGCTAAATTAGAAGACGCTGTTAAAAAAAAAAAAAAACAATCTACCTGCTCCAGTCTTGAACTCGCGACCCGTGCCTGCGCAACCCACCTCGAACCCGCGACCTGCTGTGCATAAACATGAGGTACCGAAGCCTAATTTGCCACCGCCAAAAAATAATATTTAAGCAGGGACACGCATGCATTTAAGCGTAGTCTGCTCATATTATAGTTTCAGTGTGGATCGTTACGTCATGGATAACTGCTATCGAGTGTCGAAATTCGATCACGGCAGTAAAAATCATGCTCATGTAATTATTGATGAAATATAAAAATTACTGGACGCGAAGCACGTACACCTGGAGGCAACGATTACGGCCAAAGTAATCGCTGATCTGGCCGAGATGACTTATAACGATGCATCGTGGAAGCACTGCGCACATGTAAGTAATGCAATAGATAAGCATTGGGAGCTTATTCGTGATAAGCTGAAGATGCTACGAGCGAATTACCCGGCGCCTCCACCATTTGTTATGAGCCTTGGTGGCTCATAGCACTCTTAGGATAGGTTAAGTTTAAGGAAAACAGGGTAAGCTCAGATATGTAAAAGGGATTGTAGAAATGATTAATAAAGTCTTTACTTGGTCTAAAGTTAGAAGAGTATGTATGCAATGATATCCNGGTCTAAAGTTAGAAGAGTATGTATGCAATGATATCCAATTAAAGATTTAAGTCCAACGGAAGTGTTGAGGGAAGGACTTAAGGAAAGGTATTAGTTAAGGAGAAGGATCGCATATAAAGAAAGGAACTCACCCTAGCCTCGCACCCGGAACAGCTGACGGACGCTGCCCCCAGGAACAGCTGATGTCATGTCTGAAGTTCTAAGGAGACGACGACCCCTCTCGGCCGTAGACGCCTATATCACACTTCTCGCCCCACCACGTGACTATTGACGTACTATGATTTGATTGGTTCCCCTTGTGCGTCGGCGGCGGGCTCCTCCGGGTTGACTGCTCTTCTTAGGTAAAATGCTCTTAGATCAGCACTGGCTCAGCGGATCCACTGTTGCCGAGCGTCGTGTGCTTTATTCTCCCCTGATTGCTGCAATCACTCTCAGTCTGCGTTTTGATATTCCAGCACTTCCTAGGCGTCTTCGCGCCATTGTTCTATCGTTGCTGAATTCGGTTCCGGCCTGGTGTTGATGAACTCTGTGGCGTCTTTCTTAGGTAAATGCTTAATTAGGCATTTCACGCCGGGGCCCAACCGTAACAGCGGGAAATATCAATCTGCTAGCAGACCCGTCTAGAACTAGACACTGCGTTAGAGGCGCGCTTTATCTCAAGACTATATAATTTACAACAAACAGTTCCCTCTATTAAAATGAAGGAAGAACTAGTCATCGAACCCAGGACCAGGAGAAAGCGTAGACTATTGTTGGAAAATCAACAAGATGATGATTTGCCATTGTCTGATTTGAAAAGTAAAAAAGGAGAAGTCAAATACTCGAAGCGCAAACATTCGCAATTATTTGTCTTCGTACACAACTCAGTTTAATGATGGGACTTATGGAGTGTACAAACGAAATAAAAAGTGGTTCATGGGAAATAAAGGAATTTTTTTTCCTACCCAGCGATGTAAATAATGCAAGTCTGTGAAGTGGTTACAAAAGCTGCGCCGTGACTATACGAATTAATTTTTAAACGCAATCCTGCCGACTATTCTCGCGAGTCGTTAGACGTCTGCTCAAAGTTAAGAACGCGCATTTGGAAAACAATGATCCTAACAGCAGCAGATATCACGACAAAACTCACTCAAAATTTGGCGTTATCTCAGAATTGTTTCCTGAAGTAGGAACATCCACTAAAAATCAAGTAAGGAGACGGAAGTATACCAGAATATGTTTATTGGAACGATGTTAATGAGTTCGTGCAAAGATTACGACTGCTAATTGCTTCTCAATGAGCGGGAAATAATTTAAGAATGAGAAAAAAATGGACAAACATAAATTGAAAGTGAGCGTGGGGGATTATGTGCGCATATCTCGAGTTAAGGGTACGTTTTAAAAAGACTTCGTGCCAGTCTGGACAAATGAAATATTTAAGGCGATAAAAATCCGCCATTATCAACCCAGGATGTATTACTTGGAAGACATGAATTCTCAGCCGATTCGTGGTGGGCTATATGCCCACGAAATCCAAATTACAAAATGTCCTAATACGTATATCGTATAAAAATGTATTAAGGGAAAAGTTAATAAATGATTAATCCGTTGGCAAGGTTTTCCTAAATCTGCAGACAGCTGGATAGATAAGAGTGCTGTCGTGGATAAATAATTCTTTANGGCAACGATTACGGCCAAAGTAATCGCTGATCTGGCCGAGATGACTTATAACGATGCATCGTGGAAGCACTGCGCATATGTACGTAATGCAATAGATAAGCATTGGGAGCTTATTCGTAATAAGCTGGAGATGCTACGAGTGAATTACCCGGCGCCTTCACCATTTGTTATGAGCCTTGGCGGCTCATAACACTCTTAGGATAGGTTAAGTTTAAGGAAAACAGGGTAAGCTCAGATATGTAAAAGGGATTGTGGAAATGATTAATAAAGTCTTTACTTGGTCTAAAGTTAGAAGAGTATGTATGCAATGATATCAAATTAAAGATTTAAGTCCAACGGAAGTGTTGAGGGAAGGACTTAAGGAAAGGTATTAGTTAAGGAGAAGGATCACATATAAAGAAAGGAATTCACCCTAGCCTCGCACCCGGAACAGCTGACGGACGCTGCCCCCAGGAACAGCTGTGTCATGTCTTAAGTTCTAAGGAGACGATGACCCCTCTAGGTCGTAGACGTCTATATCACACTTCTCGCCCGACCACGTGACTATTGACGTACTTTGATTTGATTGGTTCCCCTTGTGCGTCGGCGGCGGGCTCCTCCAGGTTGACTGCTCTTCTTANCTATATCACACTTCTCGCCCGACCACGTGACTATTGACGTACTTTGATTTGATTGGTTCCCCTTGTGCGTCGGCGGCGGGCTCCTCCAGGTTGACTGCTCTTCTTACATAAAATGCTCTTAGATCAGCACTGGCTCAGCGGATCCACTGTTGCCGAGCGTCGTGTGCTTTATTCTCCCCTGATTGCTGCAATCACTCTCAGTCTGCCGTTTTTAAATTCCAGCACTTCTGTGGCGTCTTTGCGCCATTGTTCTATAGTTGCTGAATTCGGTTCCGGCCTGGTGTTGAACTCTGTGGCGTCTTTCTTAGGTAAATGCTTAATTAGGCATTTCACGCCGGGACCCAACCGTAACAGCGGGAAATATCAATCTGCTAGCAGACCCGTCTAGAACTAGACACTGCGTTAGAGGCAGCGCTTTATCTCAAGACTATATAATTTACAACAAACAGTTCCCTCTATTAAAATGAAGGAAGAACTAGTCATCGAACCCAGGACCAGGAGAAAGCGTAAACTATTGTTGGAAAATCAACAAGATGATGATTTGCCATTGTCTGATTTGAAACGTAAAAAGGAGAAGTCAAATATTCGAAGCGAAAATCTTTCGCAATTATTTGTCTTCGTACACAACTCAGTTTAATGATGGGACTTATGGAGTGTACAAACTAAATAAAAGTAGTTCATGGGATATAAAGAAATTTTTTTCCTACCCCGCGATATAAATTATGCAAGTCTGTGGAGTAGTTATACAAGCTGCGCCGTGACCATACGAATTAATTTTTAAACGCAATCCTGCCGACTATTCTCGTGAGTCGTTACGCTAGTATAGACGTCTGCTCAAAGTTAAGAACGCACATTTGGAAAACAGTGATCCTAACGGCAGCAGATATGACGAAACTAACTAAAAATTTGGCGTTATCTCAAAATTGTTTCCTGAAGTAGGAACATCCACTAAAAATCAAGTAAGGAGACGGAAGTATACCAGAATATGTTTATTGGAACGATGTTAATGAGTTCGTGCAAAGATTACGACTGCTAATTGCTTCTCAATGAGCGGGAAATAATTTAAGAATGAGAAAAAAATGGACAAACATAAATTGAAAGTGAGCGTGGGGGATTATGTACGCATATCTCGAGTTAAGGGTACGTTTTAAAAAGACTTCGTGCCAGTCTGGACAAATGAAATATTTAAGGCGATAAAAATCCACCATTATCAACCCAGGATGTATTACTTGGAAGACATGAATTCTCAGCCGATTCGTGGTGGGCAATATGCCCACGAAATCCAAATTACAAAATTTCCTAATACTTATATCGTATAAAAATGTATTAAGGGAAAAGTTAATAAATTATTAGTCCGTTGGCAAGGTTTTCCTAAATCTGCAGACAGCTGGATAGATAAGAGTGCTGTCGTGGATAAATAATTCTTTAATGCAGGACTACTGCTAAGAAGATATTTGCTCGGCGCTTCAAGACATAGTAGCTGTGAAGTAAAAAAAAAAAAGGGGGGGGGTTGTTTAATCAGTGACGGTGTTGAATTATGTATATATTTATTTCTATTAAAAAATTTACAAAATATTATTTTTTTGATTAAAAACTGGCCGAGGACTGGAGTGTGTGCGGCCACTAACTCGTCACGTCCCCCCACTCGCCTTCCTAATCTTCACTCAGCCGTGGATCCGCC
>NQII01000849.1:141754-200242 GCA_002778355.1 Clitarchus hookeri | reverse complement strand
GTAGGATAGGTGTTCAAGATGAAATTTATAACACGATCCGTATCCAAATGAACCGCAACTTCAAACTTTGGGAGTTCTTTTCACGTCGCATCCCCCAATCTCCATCCATGCTTTCCATGAGTGCTTGATATTAATTCCAAAAGCCTACAGAAATATCGCCTAATATTGTTGAATTATTTTTTCAAATAATTTGAAGAAATATATTTCAAATTCGTGTCGTTTCGGGCCAGTAAAAGGAGAAAATTCAACTCTTAAAAATACGGGATCAAGAGGCAGGCCATCGTGCTGCTACCTGTTGAGTAACGCGCTCGGCTCACAACACGCCCGGCCATGCCATGCGCGCCATCTATACGCTGTCTCCCGAAGCACTAGCAGCCCTTGTATAAAACAACAAATTTAAACAGATACCAATGGTTTTATTTTTCTGCGAGCTCTGCATAATTTTTTAAGTAACATGTATTTCCGTGTACAGCGATTTTGATTACTAGTAATTTCTATTGGGCCGATAATCGTTACGTCTACGTCCACTACACGCCATGTTGTTCTCCCGCAAACCCATGTCATTGTTTTCGTGTTGTTATATATTGTCTTAAATAAAACGAAGAAAGTGGGACGCGCGCGAGTAGTTCTTAAGCAATTATTACATTATTCCACGCCACATATGTCCAACTCGAACTGTTAAGTACCAGTAATAGCAGAATTACTGCTTTGCGATAGTCGTTGGTGAGTTGTTGGCGAATAAAAGTGCGTTGTCAAGCAAGTTACCCGAATTAGTTATATTAGCTGTAACGTCCAAAGTGTGGTAAGAACTGGCTCTATTTTTAAAGAAGGGATGGAGCGGAATTGTATTATCGTCTGAGTTCACAAATTTCATAAGATAACAAGCAAGCTGGTTCCCAGGAATGATGCATCATTCACCTTAAAATAGGATTTTCTTTACTGATGTGCACAGTGTGTGAGCTTTTTTTTCATTGGGCTGGAGCAGACAAATGTGGATATTATTATTTTTACTGATAGTGATACAGTTACAAATGAAGTAGGCAAATAAATATATATATATTGTTCATGAACACACATCACTTTGCGCCGTAAAAAAATGTAATACTTTCAATCAACGTGGACAGGTTTAACATAATGTGATGGGCCCCAAGTATTAAAATAAAAATGTACACCTTTAGTTACAAAACCCTTTACCTACAAGCACTTCATAATGTGAAAGGCGAGTAGATACACAAAAAATCTGTAGACATAATAATATCTTCTACAAACACTGTCTCGATTTAATTATAATGCTGGTATATAAACATGTTCCATGTGCAAATACGTAAGCAGTTCTTAGAAAATTAGATTTTAAACAGCATTAAATTTCAACTGAAAAAACTAAATGTACTGAATTCATAATGCCTGTACTAAAGGCGAACCGTGGTAAATGCCATCAGTAAAAGAGTCTTTATTATTTCTCTTTCTCTGCTGTGAATAACTTTGCTTCATCTCTACGAGTTACCATTCCCTTCATTCTACAGTCACGTACATATCTGCTACCGATGTTTTTCGAACAGCCAGTACACGGCTGTGCGCGCACCCATTTCTCCGGCGGCCCCTTTACACCACTTCCCCTCTTGTAGACTTTTCCCAGATAATTGCCAGCATGGTGTGGCATAAGAACGATTTCTTACTAGGCATTACTAACACATGCATTCGGTGATTGTTCCGTATTGCGTACCCTTATATTAAACCCATTGTAAAACCGCGAGTATACTATCTAGTATCCGTTCAAATTGTTTCCTTTACAAGTCAGTGTACTATTGCGTATCCGGCCGAATTCCGTTTAGCGTATCGAAGTTCAAGTCAATTGTTCCGTCTAGCGTATCCAAGAGTAGTTTTACTTTAAAAACTAAAAGTTTTCAATTGGAAAACTTACAATAGTGTGTGCAGGGTCTAAAATCAGCATGTTGAACGCTCGGAAACGGATTTATTTCTCACCGGATGTAAACACATTCCTCGTCGAGCATGACATCCTCAAACCGTCAATACAGTGCGGACGACGCAAAAAGGCGAAGCAAGGCTTGTGGACAATCGAGGTTTGTTTTACTGGTGTCGACAGCGCATGGAGAATGGCACAAAATGTAATTTCAAAGTGTCAGCGAGACAGGGCAGTTTCGTGGGAGATTCAAATTTATCGCCGGGCAAGATAATCGAGTTGTGTTTATTGTAGTGCCTGATCAAGTATCCCCGACAGCAGACTACAGTAAATGAACTTCAGTGCTCAGGCAAGACAGTCGTCGCCTGGTCGAATTTCTGCTGCCAAGTGTGCATAGACTGGCTGTTAACTTACAGGAAACGAATCGGCGGGCCTGGCTAAATAGTCGAGATAGATGAATTAAAGTTGGGTAAGCGCAAAAACAGCAAGGGACGAAAAGTTCAAGGCCAGTGGGTTTTCCGCGGTGTAGAAGAGGTGACCCTACTAATTTCTTCCTGGTGACAGTGGAAAAAGAGGGATGCAGCGACTTTAGTCAAATGTATTCGTGAATGGATCGTGCCGGGCACGACGATAATTTCAGACTGTTGGCGAGGTTACAGTAACTTGGACATGCACGGCTATCGCCACCTGCAAGTAAATCACCGGAAAGAGTTTGTGTGCAGTGAAAAGAGTGGAATAGTAATCACCCGAAACAAACTAAAGTTGAGGCCGGGCGAGTCTTTAAGAGTACACATGCAAAACATCGAACGGAGTTGGTGTTCGGTGAGGTAAAGCATTTCGTGTTTTGGTGGATGGGAAAAGTCGTGGGTCAGCTACTTGGCAGGTTACTGCTAAACACGACAGAGTCGAGCTCTTATTTGTTAACGGGGCGCTCTTAGCCGCGAGGCCATACCGCACCCCGGCCTCCCAGTAGGCGGGGAAGAGGGATCACGCCCTCTCATCGCAGACATGACCAGCGCTTTCTGAATTGACCAAACCCGTTTGCCCCGACCTGTACACAGGCCGCACCAGGCAGAGCCCCGATCTGATATTGCAGATCGCACAGAGCATGTCCTACCACAAGGCCTGAGATTCTAGCACTCAGATTACCAAGCGTGTGGTATAGCCGGAGCACTACCCACGCCCCTGACGTGATCTCGGGCACGCCCCCGGAACAATCCTGTTCAACGTCCGGCTCTTTTAGCAAGAGGGGGAATCTCTCCGAGCCTTCTCCAGCATGCGGAGTCAACCACTGCCAGCACGAGTCCAACCTCGTCTGATCCAAATTCCAGGGAGTACCCCTGGATGGGCCAAGCGGATCATCCCGTGCTCCCTCTTAATTTCCATGGCACGTATGGGTTTTCCTGTGTCCGACTGCGTCGCCTAACCTCCATGCGGGAGTGTGCGGAGTCCCTCAGAACAGGTGGGTACCGCCATGACCGTCCGGTTTTACTCCCTTTGCTGTCTTCACCAGGAGCCGAGCTCACACGAAGCCGCACACCAGGCCGACTCGCAACATCAGACACGCGTCCTTTACCATCCTAGAATTTCTTCACAGGGAAATTCCTGTTTTGGGCCCCAGTGGCCTGAGTGCCAAGAGGTCCAACACCCCACCAAGTGGTCGGGCCTTGGTACTATCTATCGGCCCAAGCCATCACGGCAGATACCCCTGAACAGCCGCTAGAAAACTGTTTCCCATAGGGCACGGGCGGCAGAGCCCAGTCTGTTTAATCAGGGGTGGCACGAGAAGCCCTGGGTTGCCATGGATGTTGAGAGGCTATAAGAGACGCATCACCCATCCTTTCCGGAAACCGGTAAGTAAGTTCGTCTCGGTTACCATAGCCTAGTACTGCCAAGCCACCTCAAATGACCAACCTACACTCCCCCCACCGGGGTGACCGTACGATCCTCCCCCCTCAGCTACTTGGCAGAATACATTAGGAAAAAGAACCACCAGTATGGGCAAAGACTANCCCTCAGCTACTTGGCAGAATACATTAGGAAAAAGAACCACCAGTATGGGCAAAGACTACACTCTTTTCTGATCCATGCAGCCGCCATGCATGAGGGGACTCGCCACGAAGGAGACAACAGCGGTGAAGGCAGTTCTCTTTTCGAAAGGTACATTGTTTGAATTTGTACAAAAAAATAAACAGATAAACGAAAAGTATATATATATATATATATTATTTTTTTAAATTTAATTTTCAGGTACAGGCAAGGATGAGCGAAATCAAAAGTATACACGAGTAGCTATTTGCGTCAGTTTAAAGTGTGAATGACTGTTTATTTGGGTGCGCAATAATATGGTAGTAAAAAGGGGTCTGATTCGGGCCCCCCCTGATATATATTCAAATTTGTGTACTTAACTAGGAATCTCACAATTGGTTTAGTTTAAAGTTCGAATGACTTGTTTAAAATTAAAATGTTGTTGGCTTGCTGTGTGTGGTGTCTGTTTAAAACGAAAATGATTCGTTATTTGCATCAGTTTAAAGTTGGGTGACTGCTTATTTGCATCAGTTTAAAATGTAAACGAGTAGTTTAATACAGAAATTAAGCGTTTGCTGGTTTAGTACAAAAATTAAGTGTTTGCTGTTTGTGGTGTCTGTTTAAAATGAAGATGACTTGTTATTTGCGTCAGTTTAAAAGGTAAACGAGTTTACTCCTTGGACTATGTATAATGCTTCTGTATTTGACTCTACACTTCTCGCTTGAAATGTACAAAGACAAGATACATGCGTAGCATACCTTCCATGAGTAGAGGAGATCCCAGACATCACAGTAACTGTAATGGTCCACTCTGACCACAAGATAAATACTGCCGCTAGCAGAATGACAAAAATAACGATGCAGTGCAGGAACACTCGTGATAGCAAATTGTTTCCTGGTTTCATCGTTACCTCCACTGCTGATAATTACAGCGCAGAGTTGTTTTAATCAGTAAAACTAGGGTGGTTGGGCACATTAATTATAAGCTCATGATAGCAAATCGATTCCTAGTTCCCTAACTACCTCCACCACTGGTAATTGCAGCGCGGAAAAGTTGTTTTCATCAGTAAAACTAAGATGGCTGAGTACATTAATTAACAACTTGAGATTGCAATGCCGAGCCAACTTTCACAAAGCAAAACCTCCACTATTGAGAAATGCAGCCCGTAAGGGCTTTGAAATCTCCATAAATTGCTTATTGTCTTGATTTTTTTGCGCTCATTGCTTGTTACACAACTAATTTGGGTGGCTATTTGTGTCAGTTTAAAGTGTAGATGAGTCGTTGTTTGTGTCAGTTTAAAGTTTAAATGAGTAGTTGTTTTAATTACTCAAAAGTATTTCAATTTAGGATCTAGATACGCAATAGGAAATTTTTAGCAACAAGTCACTTCCGCACCGGGATACGCCCGGGGAAACAAATGGGAAAAGTGACCAATTGTTCCGTTTTCAGTTTGGGTATGCCACAGAAAACAATTGGGTGTTTGTCGAAATTTTTTCCCGAGGAAATTGGATACGTTAATCGGAATAATGAGCCGTGGTGCCAATTTCCACCTTTTGGTTTGGATATGCAAACCCACAACTTTTCAATTCAGGTCGTTTTTCACGTGAATACACATAGAGAAACTTTTGGTCAAAACCAGGTAATTGAAGGCAGGTTGGATACACAGGGAGAAATTTTGCATTTGTTTTGGCCTTCTCCCGGCTGTAGTTGGATACGAAATAGACAACTTTTTAGGTGGGTCTTGTCGTATCATTGGATACGTAGTGTAGTCTTTTTTGGGTGATTTGGGCACACAATACGGAATAATCACCCATTTTCTCTCTGTGTTTATTCATATTAGTTATAAATAAAATATAGTAATTTATAGATAAAATGTAAGTAAAAGTTTAATTTAATCAAAAATAAGAGGCTCTTATATTACCAAAAGTATAAAATGCTTGAGAAACACGATAAGTTTAGGAAGCAAAACACGCCTTACATGGGGATTTTTTTCAAAGGTTTGATTAAAAAAGTGCGAAGAAACCGCGAATAAACTATATCATGTGGTTGTCTTACTTAAGGAAACGATGATAGAAGTGCGGTGGTTGAAGTTTGCTAAGTGATTCACAGTTCTCGCTTCTGAACTGATATAAGCACAACAGAGGGAATAAAGGCGTGACATAATATGAAAAAATAATATTTATTATTGTGTTTAGCGTAAATGTGAGAAGTATTTTAACTGAAAATATTGATTCGTACAAAAAATGTTGCAATTAATTTGAAATCTGACAGTTGGTTCACCTGTAGCATGGGTTTAGCTTATAAATGGTTTAACTTAAGATTTTATCGCGAAATTAGAATTTTTAATACGAAAGAACCACATAACAAATTTCCATGATATATTCTTTGACATTCAAATAGTGTGAACAAATATTTTGAGCTGTAACCAAATGTATTAATTTTGTAAAATTGAAAAATCATTTTTCTCAGTCACTATATATTTTTTCTCAGACTATTATTTCATATCTCAACAAAAAAGGATGTAATGTGTTAAAAACTTAGAAAATATATTTTAACTCTTGAGTACCCCTACGTCACGCTCACTAGTGAATTTATTCGCGTTTTTTGGAGTTANTCGCGTTTTTGGAGTTTAGTTTTCCGGCTCGACGTGCTCGTAATGGTATCGTGCGGCGTCTGCTGTCTTTTCCTTCTCTCGCTTCTTGCTCCCCGAAACCTTGGTGACACAGATGCTTGACCTGCTAAGGAGAAGGAACGAAGGCCGTGTCTGAATCTCTCTGCACGTATACGCACGCCCGTACTTGGCCCGGAATGTGACAATAATATGCATCGCGACCCGGGTTCTCATTTTAGTGTAGTACGCAGTGGCTGTACCCTTGGCGAGTACACAAAGTTGCTTACTTGTGTGTGTTCGCGTACTTGTTGCGGCCGCCATATTTGTTTTGTTTAAAGCTGACGTCCTGTAAAGATTATAAAGAAATCCACCTCGAAAAGGCAGTAAGATTTTACGAAATTTTTATTAATTGTAAGAATATAATTTTAAGTAGCATGGCTTGCGTACATAATTATGTAAGTTTAGTAACAGTGCTCCTAATTATTATATATTCCGGCGGTTTTGTAGACCTCTGCAACTATGATTGATAAACACGGCGGGATCCAAGGTACATGTTATTAGTTATTTATTTTTTTGCGTAACCACAAAGAATTTACCTAAGAATCGTAGCACGCCCATGCTTTGGAGCAGCGCGTGCTTCTGTTTTCTAGTTTGCCGTCAGAACGTAACGCGTGGTGCGTCTGGTATGAAGAGGCGATGGCCCCTCCGAATAGTCTGGACAAAGGAACTAAAGCCGACATTACACGATAACTGCTGCCATACTTGATCTTCTGCAAGGCCTGGCGCACGAGCCGATATACCAGCTGCAATATAAGCCGTCGTGGAAGATTCATGTTACACGACAGCAGTTCGCGTACTAGCATCTGACATACTCTCTGGATGCGCAGCGTGTGGTTCATAGAAAGTAATAAGAAAAAAACCAGCTAGCAAATCTTAATATTGTTATATTACTGTTGAACTTTTACATCAACTGACTGCTTACTAGTATAGTTTAATTCATTTTCTTGAAAATGGTGGGAAGTCGCTAGAGTACGAGTATGTTATTTTTTATTTTGACGAAAATAATCAACCGTTTGCCAAATGTTGGTTTTTCTTTACGTGCCAAGTTATTATCCGAATGTAGCATTTAATAATAAAAAAAGCTAATGTCCGACGGAGTTTCGAACTCACGCCCAAAAGTCACGTTTTCCACGAGCGCAAAACTGTACCACTGGACTATCAGCTCACACGCAATGATAAGTGTTTATGTACTGTAGATATACTAATCCATTGTTGAAGTATTTAGGACGGTTTTAAACAGAAATTGAAAGCTGTCTTCGCCACTATTATTCGTATTTGTCTTATTTAAAATCTATTTGTAAGAGTGTCAATCAAGATGGAGGCGTCCTCTTAGGTTTCTTCATCAACTCGTTTCAAGTAGTAGCCAAGCCAACTGCGATGTGATTGGCCGGGTACGAAACCTGGTATGGAACCTGCCACGAAAAATAGGACGTGTCCTATTACCAAACCTGGTACGAAATCGGACTGTACAAGGCGGGAAATGCCATGACGGGTGCCACACTAGCCCGTATACCGGCCACTATGGCGGACCTTGAACTAACTTTTACGGGATCTGGTATCGTGTAATATGGCCTTGAGGGAGGCGATCGCAGAGCCACCTTGTGTCGGGGCAGGAAACGAGCTCTAAAAATGGAGAAATTCCCTAATGGTTTCGTTTCCTTTACAGTATGATTAACAATCGGTACATCTTCTGCTCAAATAAAGCGTAAAAACTGAGATTTGACTTTGGACCACGAACCCATTCTCTATCTCGTGTAACTTCCTCTTCTTTACACCCTACAGAAGCAGGAAATACAGCTGGGGTGCCTTTTTTTTTTTTTTTAAGTAGTCATGCTTTATTTTTCCAACCCTAGGTCGCATTTTGCGTATGTCTCACCATTATGCGTATGTCTCACCATTCTCTATTTTAAACTGGACTTTTTTTTACATACAAATAATATGTTTTAAATAAGTAAGTGGTCGATAAACATGTATATTTCCTTTACTGTTTGTGAAATAACACAAGCATCGCAGAGTAAAATTACATTTTCCGATTTTAGAAAAAAAAAAATTAATTGTTTTTGCTTTATTCGCTTAAAAAAAACAATACATATACTGTGCTTTATTCTTTTGTTGGATCTACCCACATCCTTTCTTCCCCTCAGTTTCTCAACACTTGCTGGTAAAAGACAACTGTAATCTCGTAAAGTTCTAATGGCAATGGAACTGATATCTTATTTATTCATTACGCAGGTAAATTATATGTTTAATAACAATGTCACATGACCGTGGGCCAAGAATATATCTCACAACAATGTTTCTGTCCCCCAGTTTGCTTCTCTACAACTACCAGCTCAGTTGCACGAAGCAGTCACATATGATGACGACATCCGGGAAATGTGGATGTGAAGTAACCACGTTCTCGCTTGAAGCAGTGAGTCAGTGTTTACTGTTGGAAATGCCACTCACATGATTCACAGTCGGCACAAACAAGCACTACTGCGGTAATCTACTCTCACCCCTCCAAGAAGATGTTTACTGTTTCCGGGAAAATATTATAACAGTGACGCGGCATTCTTTAGACGCAACGTCAACAAAAATGACCCCAGGGTGGCGTTCCAAAACGTTACTCCCACAGTAACAGAGAGTAACAGCTGAGGAAGGCAAGAGTAAAAGTGGTTTTAAAACGAGCATGATATAAATAGCATTCTGTGTTTACAAAAATAATCTGACTAAGAACAAACTTATATTCCAAAATACATTTTTCACTTTCCCCTAATTCTTTCTTTCCCAAATAAATTTTTTTCACATTTATACAAGGTAACTTTTAAATAAAAATACGATCATCACTCTTCATTTGTAATTTTCCCGTGTTTCTGTAACCATGATGTGCACATTTCCTTTCAGTTTGTTTAATTATACTAAATATCCCGCCATTTTTAGTTTACCCTTCGTTACTCGCTGAAATAGTGCGAGTAAAACTTTTAATCTGGCGAAATGCTCATAACAATGACTCTGCAGTTTTGGGACACTGCCAAGAGCTAGTAAAAAATTTACTCCAAGTGTTTTGGGACAGTCAAAAAGAAAAGGTTACCCGCAGAGTAACGTTTTAGAACGCCGCCCACAAAAGAAAGAAATAAACACTATTTATTACCAAGCTACTTTCAAATGAAACTCGGGGCCTCTGCCATGCATGTATATAGACTTATTTATCACTGTTAAATAAGCATTTCTAAATGCGCTGCTTGGGATCTGCCATTCTTCTCGTTTTGCATCATTTCACCATTTGTAAACTTAATATTGCCATGGACTTTACTCATGCATCAGACAAGTGAAAAAGTGGAATTTTTAGGACAGCAAATATATTAATATCCGTATCCTAAATGCGTATAAAAAAGGAAATTCTGACTTCAGAAACAATACATTTAAAAATTTCAAACTGATGATCTGTTTCTCAAGTTGCAAAAAGAGCAACAAGCTGTTTATCACATGGGGTGCAACAAAAAAATATTGCATAAAGGCAAGGCGTGCAAAAGAGACGCCAAATGTGTAAGCAATGAAAGTGAAACCCAAATAAGTGAAGAAAACGTAACGGAGAGAAGAAACAGCAGTCGTCAATTGTCTGACAGTCATGTGCGTGTTATTTGTAATTCTAAAGAATACAAAGGAGATGTTAAGCTATTCAGGATATGTGAAAAAGCCAGCAAGTAAATATTCCCAAGATAAAAATTTGCTAGAACATGTACGCTTAGCGACGAAAATACTGCTTTTGCAGCAGATATACTATACCACGCTCAGTGCATGGGTGGCTACTTGCTCAAGCGCTCCAGAAATGCCTAGATTTTGAATCAATCTGGGAAAACAGCAGGGTTACATTAAAATTTCAAAAACAGATTGAACTTGACTTTCATCTTAAATGCTATGAATTATCTGAGCTGTCAGTGTTTAATGAACTCCAAGTACCAACCCGACATCACTATAACCAATACACAAATGAAGGCCCTTCTAATCAAACACTATGGAGAAGAAAATAATGTCCACTTGCCAGAAAGAGAGATCCAAATCCCAGCTAGTATTTGCTACTAGTACAAGTGTGACAAAACTGTTGATAAAAATATGTACCACAGGCATTATGAAAGATAAAAGAATGTGTCGAGCTGATACAGAGGGAAACTAGAGGAATGCGATTTCGAGCTTTATAATACAATCTGTGGAACACAAGAAATTGAAAGGCGTTGTAAACATTTACAAAAGAACTGTTCAAAAATCTGACAGTTTTTTTAAACTCCGTCATGAATTCGAAACTCACTGAAGATATGCAGAGACCGTATGATACTATTTATCAGATTTTGTATTATGGATATCATGAAAGGAGGAAAAGAACTCATTTCCATGTAAATATAGCGAAGGCGATCGGCGAAACGTGCAAATCTAAAACATTGATAACATCCTGGAACCAAACTGCTGTCTCCCACTGTCTCCAAACATTGCGAAAAATGTGCCACTTCGAGCATCTACGGATAACTTTGAGCACGATGGATGTACATAACCTGATATTGGTAGTTCTCACGAGACAGTGCTGGTTTTTTGTTCAGGATGAACTTTAACAACCCATAATTATATCTAGTTCTAAAATATATGTGGATAGTCACCAAAAAAAAAGCATAAAGAACTCCCCTCTCGTCCAAATCTTAAATCGTTCATGAAACCAAAAGTTCGTGGAGGTATAGATCCTATACCTATCTCTTCTGAAACACAAGTTCTAAGTACAGTAACTACCTTAGCCATGAGAGTAATACAACAGATCAAAATGTCCCGAACAAAGGATTTACTGAAAGTATGAGTTCATTTAACTCTCTGATTACACAGATTAAACTGCACAAGACCAAATATGGTTGTGCTCCTACCCTTCCACATCCTGCAACCAGNGACTTCAGAAACAATACATTTAAAAATTACAAACTGATGATCTGTTTCTCAAGTTGCAAAAAGAGCAACAAGCTGTTATCACATGGACTGATACAAAAAAATATTGCATAAAGGCAAGGCGTGCAAAAAAGACGCCAAATGTGTAAGCAATGAAAGTGAAACCCAAATAAGTGAAGAAAACGTAACGGAGAGTAGACACAGCAGTCGTCAATTGCCTGACAGTCATGTGTGTGTTATTTGTAATTCTAAAAAATACAAAGGAGATGCTAAGCTATTCAGGATATGTGAAAAAGACAGGAGACAGAAATTTTTGCCAGCAAGTAAATATTTCCAAGATAAAAATTTGATATAACATGTACCCTTAATGACGAAAATACTGTTTTTGCAGCAGATATACTATACCACGCTCAGTGCATGGGTGGCTACTTGCTCAAGCGCTCCAGAAATTCCTAGATTTTGAATCAATCTGGGAAAACAGCAGGGTTACATTAAAATTTCAAAACTTGATTGAACTTGACTTTCATCTTAAATGCTATGAATTACCTGAGCTGTCAGTGTTTATGAGCTCCAAGTACCAACCTGACATCACTATAACCAATACACAAATGAAGGCCCTTCTAATCAAACACTATGGAGAAGAAAATAATGTCCACTTGCCAGAAAGAGAGATCCAAATCCCAGCTAGTATTTGCTACTAGTACAAGTGTGACAAAACTGTTGATACTTTGACCACGATGAATGTACATAACCTGATATTGGTAGTTCTCACGACACAGTGCTGGTTTTTTTTCAGGATGAACTTCAGCAACCCATAATTATATCTAGTTCTAAAATATCTGTGGATAGTCACAAAAAAAAAAGCTTAAAGGACTCCTTCCTCGTCAAAATCTTAAATCGTTCATGAAACCAAAAGTTCGTGGAGGTATAGATCCTATACCTATCCCTTCTGAAAAACAAGCTCTAAGTACAGTAACTACTTTAGCCATGAGAGTAATACAACAGATCAAAATGTCCCGAACAAAGGATTTACTGAAAGTATGAGTTCATTTAACTCTCTGATTACACAGATTAAACTGCACAAGACCAAATATGGTTGTGCTCCTATCCTTCCACATCCTGCTTCTATAAACACGACCATGGTCAACTTTCACGATGCTATGACACAAGTTCAACAAGACTATGATTCTTTGGGAGCGATGAAAGTGTTTACAGGATTTCCAAGGAAATACTGTTGTGGTACCCATCCAATTTTAGCAATATATTCCTTGGTCTAGGCTCTTTTCACACAAGCAAGATCATTACCAGCTGCATAGAGCTGTATATGGAAGAGAGTGGCTTTCAAGAACCACTAATTGAGAATAAAGTTTTTGGTCTAAAGGTGGTCGAAAGTATGCTGAAGGGACACCACTACTCAAGAGGAGTACGGGAAATGACCATCAACGCAGAGGCTTCAACTTAGTTTTTATGGTTGATCAAAGCAAGCGCAATGACTTCTTTAACCACATCAAGTTGTTACAAGAATGTTTTAATGAAAAGGGTCGAATCAAAGCCACACCCCAGATGCAAACAGTTTATCAGATGGAAGAATTTACCACAGACTTCAGTGAGTTTGTAAAGGCTGGTGAGGTGAAGTCTGTCATGTCTGCTTATTGGAATAATTTTATCTCCACAATATATCCAATATTAGGAGATTATCAGAGCTGATAAAGAGGATAACTGGACGCTCCATGTTTCTGCTTTTAGGAGAGCACTGCCACTGTTCTTTGCATTTGGTAAAGTAAATTATGCAAGATGGAGCTCAGCTTATCATGAATATTGTCTGCAATTAAAGGAGAAACATCCTACTCTATTTGAAGCCTTCATGAAGGGTGAATTTGTTGTGCAACATGGTGACTGAAAATTCAGTAGCATTGGTATGGACCAGGCCTTAGAACAGTGCTACAATAAGCCAGCAAAAGACCCGGGTGGAATCAGTGGTATGGCATGAAGAAAAGAAGCTGTGGCATTGCAAGATATCAAGCATGATACATATTCAATGAACATGCTTTACAGGAGATTGTCTGGTGTTATTGAAAACAATGACTACGGCCTGCATCATGAATATTCAGAGAGCGTAACAGAAAATGACAACTTTCGGGTTGAAAAGTTTGCAGCATTTATTTCAGAGCGAGTGAATCCTTTTCGCACAACAGAAAATCATTTTTTCAACATTGCAACAGGACAAGTACTAAAGGGGACAGAAACTATTAAGTTGACATACTTAAAGGAAGGAGAGACACGATACAGTAAATTTAGAAATAAAGCATTTGTTCAAAAATGCGCGAAACTACTTGATTCACTGGCACTGAAAAGAAGATTAAAATCCAAAGAAAAGAAAACCGTCGATCTAAACAAGGAAAAAGCTAATGCTCTGAGAATAATAGAAATTGCAAGTGAATGCGATTACTCAATTGATAAAGTGCTCATGTTTGAATTTGCAAGCACCTCATTATTTTTGACAAAAGACTGACTGCTTCAAAAAAAACAGGAAAAGCATAATTGATGCAGGAGGTAGAAAAGAAAATAAGAGACTTGGATCCAAATGAAACTGTAACATACCCAAATACATGTTGCACAGTTTCTGATTTTATGCTTCATGCACACATTACAGCAGCTGCAGCAGGAAGTCAGATGAAAACCTTTGGTGATTTTTCTGAAGCCTTATTGAAANTCATGCACACATTACAGCAGCTGCAGCAGGAAGTCAGATGAAAACCTTTGGTGATTTTTCTGAAGCCTTATTGAAACGATTCATTTCATTGTCAAGAAATGCCCATAGAGCTGATATAATTTTTGGCACATACAATGCAAGCAGTATCAAAAATGGCCAGAGGCAAAGATGCATGAAAAGGATCCAATCTACGATATGATAACAAATGAACTAACAGCTTTACCGAAGGACATGAACTCATGATGATCATCAAACAATAACAAAAAAGCGTTTCAGGGATTTTTAAGATCTTTCTTTCTACAGAAAAGGCTACAAATGCCCTGCAAAGTGGTTTATTTAAATGGTTTTTCAAACTAAGAAGTTTTACAACCAGAAAGACAAGCAAGTAAGAGAAGCGACACAACTTAGGTCAAGCCTTGAGGAAGCTGATGAGAGGCTATTTGTAAATTAGTCATGGAATCAAGAATTTATACATATCAAACTTATTGGTGGCATCGTCTGAAACCGATGTATTTGTATGCGCTGAGCACTACTTCAAGACTGTATTTAAGACGAATGGGTTGCATAAGATGTGGATTGTTTGTGGAAAAGGTCATACACCAAGATGCACTCCGGTTCATAAAATATGTGATATCCTACGGAAATCCATTGTTGAAACACTTCCAGCGGTACATGCCTTAAGTGGTTACGACAAGTAAAGCTGGCTCGAAGCAAGCTGCTTTCGCGCTAGCTAAAGATTATCATCATCTTTTGAAAGATTTTGGAAAATGATAATTTACCGTAAGCATGGCCAAGCGCAATAATAAATTATAACTAGAACTCTTTCCAAAGATTTCAAAACCATGAACGAACGACCTGTGTATCTCCAGATACCACCGTATGAAAAACTTATACTTCACAAAGTTTCCACCAACATCCTCGAGTCTCAGACTGCACATTAAAAGGGTCTATCTCTGCAGAGTTATAAGTGGTTCAACCTTTTAAGTGATGACGAGAGGTACTTCCTGATGATTTTCATTATCCATGCAGCTGCAAGATATGAGCGGAAAAAAAAAACATGTAAGTGCTGCATAAAAGCAGTACCTTGTTCAAGATTCTGTGCTTGCGAACATTGAGGTCAACGTCGAAACCTTTCAGTGTAAAATTAATGCATGTAGGTGGGAGGTAATGGAATGATTTTTTTTAAATTGATTTCCTCAATTGAGTTTTCCGTTCTTCGTGTATTTCTCTTTGCTTTTGTGTTATTTATCAACGAACATTGACATTATAATTGTGACCCATGCTGATGCATAATCTTAAATGTCACAACACTTAGAAAAAAGGAGGGGGAGGAAAGAATATTTTACCTCACATGTGAAATTATAAACATACCTATAATTAAATGTTTTGTATGTTATTTTAATTTTTAAAAAAAGTTACATGCATTTGTATTAAAATACAACTTATTTACACATGATTTAACTCTCTCAACCATTCACAATCTTATATAAAAATGTGTCCTGGACAAATTTTATCTCTTGCACTTTTTCTGTAAGGTCAACCGTTTTCGATATATGGACATTTTACCACGGTAAGTGTCATGATGTTAAGCGGCCATCTTGTAAGAAGCCTTCCCATATTAAAAAAAGTGCACCCAAGTTAAAACTCGTCCCTAGGCATCAAGGAAACCTAATCTGAAGCCAAATTCTCTATACACCATTATGCCACGGTGACCTCCTCTGTTGCCCCTGCACTACAAGGGAAATATCTGCCGAGAACACGCCACTAACACCAGGAACTAGTGCAGTTTATGATAGCTCTAAAATTCCTAAGTTTGATAAGGCGTACGAACTCAATTACTTTAAAATATAAGATGGGACAAATTTTATATCTCCACTTCGTGAACTTGTTGATTAAAATGTGGCTCTAAAGAACTCTTTACGCATACGCAAAATATTCCACCTTATTTCGAACACTAAAATTATCTATCTGTGTAACAAAATTCAGTACTCAAACTTCTACGGATGTTATAAGAAATTAAAACAGATTTTTTTTCATGCAATAACCATAGGTTGGAAATTGATAGTTGAAGTACTTTTTGATGTGGATGACAATGGGAATAAAACAATTACATTTCAATTTAATGGTAAACCTTTACAAAAGTTGTTCAGAAGTGCAGTCTCCTGCTTCAATACAAGCTCTACAACGACGTGATATTGCCTGTCGTACACGTCCACCGACTCCAGGCATGCATGCAGAGAGTTGTAAGCTGCAAGCACACGAGCCACCAGCCCTTCCTCAGATTCTGCTGGTTACCATGGAGACGCAATGGCAGCATGTGCAGGCCCAAGCGAGTTATCCCCAACAATACCTCCTGCCCGCATGCTGACAGCGAATGTTTGTTGGTGGGGACGGATGAAGCTGGCGTGGGGGTTTTCATCTGCCCACTGGTGTTGGTTGTGTGGACTATTCCATTACAAACTGTCCAAAATGAGGCTCCATAGTGCATTTCTGCAGGTACTATTGACAAAACTTAACCCCGAAGACTTTTTTTCTCATCAGCTGTCAACTGTTAACATCTCATAAAGAAGGGAATCTGGAACACTTAAATAAAGGCAGAGAATCTATTATGTATGGTCTGTCGTGCAAAAAAAAATCGCTTATTAATTGTTTGTAACTAAACAAACACCGAAAAATTGATAAATCCAAAATGGCGGGGACAGATTACCTTTCNTGCTTATTAATTGTTTGTAACTAAACAAACACCGAAAAATTGATAAATCCAAAATGGCGGGGACAGATTACCTTTCAGCGCCGACCAAAACTTTTGAACATTAACTGCTCGATGTGCCTTGGTAACAGTAACGTCAGAAGGCTGTGAGAGATCCAACACCGAGCGCTGGCGATGTAATACGTATGACATCGCCTGGCTTGGACAGAGTTGTATCGCGTCTGCAGTAATACAACCAAACTGTGTAGAAGTTCAGTTTCTACACCGCAAATGTCATGGCATTCAATGCACAGTCCAGCAGCACTCAACAAAGTTGCCACCTTTTTTCCATTGGAAAATTCCCTGGCATTTCCTCGACTTCCAGACAAAAATAATCTTCGTTCCCTGAACCTTTGTTAATTTTTTTTTTTCTCTGCGAGGATTGATGCATTTGCATTATAACACACTTTTACACCAAAAATACTTCCCTGATCTTACAAAATTGCAAAGAAAAATGCCTAGGCATTTAGTCCACAATCATCAAAACAATTTTATACTATTCTGATAGTGGTGCACGATTGATGACAGAACTGCCAAATATAGCATGCACGTCACAGAATTCCCTGACATTTCCCAGCTTTCCAGATGGGTGGTAAACATGACTCAAAGTATAAATTACTCTAATGAACACAGCAGATTGCATACTGTGTTACTTAGGGAATTAACATTTAATTGGGGGCATTGACCAAATTGCCATTATACTGGCGAAAGTCTGCCCAATAATTAACACTGCGAGTACAGTGGCCCGTGCCGTGTATCGCGGACCGACACGGCGATGATCAGTAGAACTACAGAGATCAAGAGAACTGGCGTTCATGCTGCGGTCGATACAAAGGGCTCGCTTATCGTTTGTCTGCAAATCCGCACCACACTCAAAAGTCGCGTGGCGTCGACGAGGTTCAATCAACAACACAAGTCATCCGTACGAAGTGCGTGGTCCCAAAAGACGGAGGCTCATCGCACAGCGACCCAGGTCCGAGAGAAGATCGTCGGCGCCTCCATCGACGACTCAACCTCCTTCACGACTGGCTTGGCAGGAAACACGGGTATATATACCTCCCGGAGCCGAGCGCCAGCGACCTCCATCGCCGCCCCAATTACAGCCCGGTGTTGCAACGAGGCCGACGTGACTGTCACCGCCGGCGCCGATACGTAAATGCCAAGGCTGACCACTTGGGCCGCGACACGTCGAGCCGCTCTTCTCTNACTGTCACCGCCGGCGCCGATACGTAAATGCCAAGGCTGACCACTTGGGCCGCGACACGTCGAGCCGCTCTTCTCTGCTGACTCACTGAATTTACTGAGAATTCGTCGCCTCATTTCACATGCATGCACGCCAACTCCCCACCAACATTGCACCGACCCACTTCCCATCGCAGTGTTTTCCTCACGCCACTCTGCAAGTGATGTCTATTCGCTGTTTCTTCAAGCTTTTGGAATCAAACATTTGAAAAATCATCCCATATATGACGTGCTTGGTTGTTTCATGCATATTTCATGCATCAGGCGCGTTATATGCTTGTGTTAACATAAAAACACATTTTTTTTTAAATTGAACTTTTACTTATACTTTATTTATAACTAGCTGACCAGACATACGTTGTCCTTGTCCAATGGAAAATTTTCATTTTATTTCACATTCTATCTCAAAATGTGTGATGAGCTTGGAATGATATCGATGTGGAACCATGCTGTTTTTTTTTTTCTTCGTAAATTTAAGTTACAATTGAATTAAATCGAAATTTCAAGTAAACAGTCAAAACAAAGAAATGCTTTAATTTGAGTTGTTTGCTGTGACATCGCTATTTTTTTGAAAGCAATGCTTTATATTTATAATACACGACNAGTTGTTTGCTGTGACATCGCTATTTATTTCATAGCAATGCTTTATAATACACGACATTTTTTGTTTTGTTGTCCGGTGCGTAAACGAACAGAGCTGATGGTTTTCCGACACGGGAACAGGTGACATGCGATTGACCTTGCGTGAAGCGTGGATTTTCAAGGTTAATGCCGTAAACATTTAATGACTGTCCTTGCCCCTTTATAGTCATTGCAGAATGCTAGCTGCACGGGAAACTGCAACCGTTTAAAGTCAAATGGCATGTCGGTCGGAATCATTGGGATTCGTGGTATTAAAACGTCTTCTCCTGTATACTTTCCTCTAAGAATTGTTGCTTCTATGACGTTGTTCATCAGTTTTTTTCACCGTAAGCCAGGTGCCATTACAAAGACGTGGTTGGTTGATATTTCTCAACATTATAATTACCGATCCAACTTTTAATTGGAGATTGTGAGGCGGCAATGCGGGCAATTCCAGCGAGTTTAAAAATTCGGTTGGATAGTTGAATAATCATGTTTTATGAAAGCGTTTTGAAAGATGATTGTGTTACAATTACCTTAAAAGTGGGCATGAAATAGTCCCGGATCACATTTGTTGCGCCAAATGAAGTCATTTGGAAGCAACTATTGTAGTTCTGTATTTGCTTCAAGAAATGTGTAGAATTTGTTCCTGTTCCAGAAACCAATGAGCGCAATGGCTCTGGTGGCGGGACCAACGGCGTCAATTTGATTTTGTCACTTGCGCAACAAAATCCAGGGGCTTCATTTTTGTATTTCGATGCCTTACAATGTGGGCACACAACGCTCATCGATCCAATGGCAACGGATTGGTCTGCACTGTAATCAGTTACCGCATTGTAACGGAATGCTTCTAGATGTGTATTCAACTCAACATTTGTTTGTTTTCAATCACGATTATTCAAATTCATTCGATGCATATCGGCTTCATTTGCATTTCCTATTTCATCTTGTGTAGTACGTGTTGAACGTATTTGTGACAATCGATTCCGTTCAATTTCATTTCGTTCTTCGCGTTGCTCTGCAGTTTGATGAGATCTAAAATTCATTTGGTTGGTAGCATTGCGAGTTCTGCGACTTAAATTGCTCTGTCTTCTTGGCGGCATTACAGTGTAATTAAATTGTATAAATTTGATTAAATTAAAGAAAAATAACAATTCAAGTAAAAAAAACTGATTAGATTGCGATAAACTAAAAACATAACCACAATTCAACTGACAGTAAACAGCTGAAGATCGCGAAAAAAAAGTAAGAAGAAGCAAAGAAATTTGAATCAACCATATAATGTCGCATAACGTGAACGATGAACGACAACCAATCCAAGTTGAGGAAATTTAAATTTTAATGTCGAATTTAAATTAAATATCAAAATTAGAATTAGTTTTGCGAAATATTCCCTATTTCCTTTTTTTCCCCTGATAACTTTTCCATGAACATAAACAAAACAAAAAAAAATTACGCATATCAATCGTAACGTTCGGAATATTCCCTATTCGTTTTTTTTTCTGATAACTTTTCCATAACCATAAACAAAACAAAAAAAAAATTACGCATCCATCGTGACGTTCTGTTTTTCCCGAATTCGACAATATTCCGGGAAAATTTTCCAATTTCTCCTTCCATAAAAACCTAATTTGAACTATTACGAACATTTTAAAACGAAAAATAGCCAAAACGGTCCAGCCGTTCTCAAGTGATGCGCTTACCAACTAAGAGTATTTCATTTTTATTTATATAGAAAATATTTCTTTTTATAAATAATACGAATTAAAATAGAAATAAAATAGGTGTGTTGGCAATGTTTAGTAGGAAATAGTTCTTGTGCAAATTATTATTATTACACTCAGTGCGCACGAATGCGGTGCGCTGTCCCTTCGGTGTAATTTTCTAGACTCGGTTAAGCTTTGTTTGCTTGAGGCGGAGAAATGTCCTAGAAGTATAACTTACGCAGGGCCTCAGAAAAGTTGGAATTAACCGTGAATGGACTACACGCGAACAATTCTTTAGAAGCTAGTTGCCAAGATTATTTTTGTAACACCACAGATGAATGATAGCAAATCTTACAACACGTTAGTGTGGAATGTGTAAAACTAAAATCGAGTTTTAACACGTAAGTATTGTAGACCTCAAATTTATTATAAATATGGAGATACATAAACTGTTTTTGTCTTCTTGATGAAACAGTAAGTTGAAAAGACGCAATATTTAACTTGTAGTAATCCAATAAGAAATTTGGCAAAAGAGTTTCCAAAGAATTTTTTGTTAAACGTACAAAATATTTTTACTGTGGTGCGGTTTTCAGCCAGTTTGCCGTAGTTACGTGGATGTACAGTGATTAATTCATATTGTCTCACGAAATTTGGACCATTGTCCAAAGTAATACATTTGGTATCAGTAGTGAAAAGAAAAACTTTACAGTGAATCAATTTTCTACGGCGGTTGGAATAGCTAACAAATAAAAAAAATATATATTATGTACTGATATTTAACAAAAATGATGAAATGCCCTACATTATACACAAAAGGATCCCGCGAATAAAAAAAAAGGGCAAAAATTGTTCCGATTATATTGTAACCTCAGTAACTCTGAAGCACCGCAAGTTAATGGAACATTATTTTCTTTGCGTCCCTTTAAGAAAAAAAGGAATGAAAAAAAAGTCCGCTGTATGCACTTTTCAAATTCATATTTCGGTACAGTGTGTTTGAGTCAGCAAAATATTATTTTACGCTGATAATAAACATGTAGTTTGTGTACTTCACATCTAAAAGTGCGACGAAAAAGCAAAAGTAATGCACTTCTTATCAAAGTGTAGATACAACTTGACGAGTTACCGTTTTTAGAAAAAAAATATAAATAGTAGCCATGCATGCACTTAAGTGGTCCCTCAGTCGCGTCTTGATAGTTCTTTCACTAACAAAAAAAATATCATCTACGAACTTGGAAAAGTGTCAAATTTTTTTAGTCTTCTAAATTTATACTTTACTGTAACAACCAAATATGACAATGCATTGCTTAATCGCTTTTGAAAAAATAATGGTAGGCACTGCAAAATTTAAGCCCGTTCAACGGTTATTATGTTAACCTTCTTCCATCTTTGAGACACATGGGGAAAAAAAAGACGGCGCACAGCGCGTTAATACGAGGGCAAATCAATAAATAAGTTACACTTCCTCGTTATGGCCATGCATGAAACCACCTATACATAGGCAACACGGCTATGACAACATACAATGTAAGTTCACTTTTCCACATAATCCCCAAGAGACTGTAAACATTTCTCGGAACGGTCAACCAACTTTTCGATTCCGGATGCATAGACATCTCCTCCAGCGCTATGTAACCACCCGGAGACAGATGCTTTCACCTCCTCATCGTTGAACTGGTTGCGTAAAGCAATTAAAGAGAAGCACAGGGGAAAATTGAGCGCCGGTGTGTGATTTTGTTGCACGATAACGCAACACCTCACACGGCCCGCCAAACGTCCGAACTGCTGCAGCGATTCAAGTGGGAGGTATGGCAACATCCTCCATACAGTCCAGACTTAGCGCCATGCGATCTTCATGTTTTCGGTAAGCTGAAAAAGGATCTCGGTGGACGACGATTCCGAAACGAACTTAAGGGTTTACATAACTTAAAACTTAAGCTGTAAGCTATACGATTTGGCAGTGAGCAGTAACCTAACAGAAATTAAGTATGGAATACAGACGCATCTTTAAAGTGTGTTGTTTGAAATTAAAATCGAAATAGGCATTTATTAAGTAGCATGTTTTGTTTTCTCAAGCGTTTATAGCAGTGGGACGATATAAATAAGTCGCTGCTGTGCATAGGTATTAATTTTTTTGGGAGGTTGCTGCTCACTGTCAAATCTTACTGCTTAGGTTCCCAATTGTGTAAACCCATAGGCGTGTGCACAGGGTGGGCCATTCCGCTACCCCCTCCCCTATATATATATATATGTCGGTTCGGTTCTCCTGTTCCAATTTATACAGGTTCTTGATGTTTGACTCGGAACCGGTTTTAGGTTAACAACAACTACTCGGTTCTCGTTTCTACACAGCAATAAATTTACTGCAAAATTCTGTCCTTACAAAAAATAACTACCTCCTGTATAGCGCTCCCTTTTCCCCAAAAATAAAGGAAAAAAATTCTGGGGTGCGCGCCATACGTGAAAAAAAAAATTAAGGAGTGGTAGTCGTAAACTGTTTGGTGATGGTTAATGTTTTAGAGGGAAGTGTAGTGGAACAGTCTCTCATCTCTCGCTATCTCTCGCTCTTACATCATCACTCCTCTCCCTTCTGTGTCTTTATCACTCAGCCCGCCCCTGTAAGCAACACTGCTAGCCTTACGATACATTTCTTCACGCCTTCTTTGTTTCGGCGTAAGGCAGAGAACAGCCTAGCCAAGAGGCTGGAGAAGGGAAGGAGACTTTTTTTTTTAGAGGTGTGGCTTTCCAACAAATAAAAAAAAAACCAGTAGGTCACTGCATAAAAGAAAAAATTAANTACGTAAAAAAAAAAAGAAAAAAAAGGGAAGCCGGCTGGTAAAAGAAGAAAAAGAAAGCAGGTCGCCCACTGGAGTTGTTGACTATCTTTTAATGGCCATAAGATTTGGTTAAAGTAGATTTGGTTAAAGTACACACAAAGACTCTTATATGCTTCCAAGGATAGAGGACACATTGAACAGCCTAGTAGGTTCGCAATGGCTTTCTACTTTCGACATGACGAGTGGGTACTGCAGTGCGAGGTGGCCCCGGAGGATCAAGAGAAAGGCTGCATTTTATGTCTAAGGGAAAGGAACCTGGCAGTTCAATATTATGCCTTTTGGGCTGTGTAATACTCCTGCCACCTTCGAATGCCTTGTGGAAAAAGTCCTGCCTTAAGATATATGTTAAGTGTACCTCACCCGTCTACCTAGCACGAACTGGTTTGATGTGCGCGTGTGTGCGTGCGCGCGCGCGCGTGTAATACACGTTAAAAAAAACTATTTCACCGTACACAAGTTTTGCGCACGGAAATAAATAACATGTCGAACTAGGGCGGAGTACGACTTTCAACAGATCACGCTTATTGCAAACACGGTTTTGAAGTTCTTCTACGTGGCCAAAAACGAAATTTTCAGTTCGTTATAGCTTTAAAATACTATGGGTGAATTCCTGTGAAACCAGTACATCGCTGTGCAATGAACTTTGCTATAGACTTACCACATATAAAATGATACTGTCACCGCATTAACTTCCATAAGTACACTGCAACTCGATGAGAACAATGCACGCCAGTTCAGAGCCTTGCACGTAGCGGCGATGGCGCCTTTTGATGATGCGCGTCGCAGCGTCGCCGTTACGGCTCCTGCGTTTCTCCGTCTCAAATGTTGAAAACACCTCAAGGTAGACGAACCACAGGTCAGTGACGCGGAAAAACCGTAAGCTCCTGGGTTCGAATCCTTGTAGGGTTTATAGGCCCCGTCACTTGGTCCATGATTCCCTACTTAATTCTGCACGCGCGTTATTTCTCACGCATTCTGTGTTCATCTTTTTCAATGCTTTTCTAATTTTTTGTTAAGAAAATTATTTTAATGCAGAGTACGAACATAAAAACTAGATTGTTTAATAAATTATACAATGCAAAAATAAAATGCATGTGATTTCTCAAGTAGTTAGAATTGGGGCATTCTAACGCAGGTTCGCTGCAAGGACGCAGGGACACCTCATGCTCTTGCATTCCACATGACATGTTTTTGCTGTTTTTCCCTCGAAATATCCCTTTCTTCCCCAAAAACGACACAATTTCCCTTTTTACCTAACAAATTTCACAAAGAATTTAAAAAAAAATTATATTTTCAAAATTTTTTTAACGACTCCACAATGTGGCTAAATTATTCATTTTTGGGCAATGAGGGGTTTTTTCATAGTCTACCCCTACCATACTTCATGATCTTGCATTCCAAGCTGGGAGGGTTATCTCAGAGTCTTCCCAAATGCTATATAAACTTCACACTCTCGCATTCCATTGCGGCGGGGCGCCGCAGTGACGCAACTGATAGAGCGGCTCGAGAGGGTTATCTCAGAGTCTTCCCAATTGCAAAATCGACAGACCGCCACAGTGACGCAACGGATAGATATGCTGGTGTATTACTTGTTTCCTTTACAAGTTTTTTACACAGTAAAATAAGTATTTAAAAAAATTGATTTTTTAATAGCACTTAATATTTGTCTTAGGTTAATGTAATGGATATTGAAGCACACTTGTATAATATGTGTTGGTTGGTGCATGTGTATAACTTGTACAGTATCTCGGGTTTAATAAATATTCATTTGAAATTATTAAATACCTTTGCAGTATATGACACCATGAGATCGATATTTTCTCAGGTGTACATTATGTATATTGAAGCATGAACTGACACTAATGCGAGCAGCCACATGAACAAACGTAATAATCGTCGTAGTCTGGAAGTAATGCCAGGTGTTTAAAACTCGCTCTACTAAGCGCCTATAGCACAACAAACAGATAAACGGCCTGTTTCCAAAAATCACCAGCCATTAGGCGGTCGTTAAAAAATAGTTAGGTCCTTTCACAGCAGGTAGTCAAGTTATTGGGACTCCGTTCAACAGTAATTTACGCAAAGGAACTTCTTAAAAAAAAACGCATTATTTCCCTGCACGAAAGAAAGACGTGAAGTTAACTACTCGTCGTTGAAAACTTATTAGGTCCAGCTACGCCAACACGAGCGTTCGAAGCGCCACATTGCAACACAGCCTATCTTACGCACCCCAAACATTTTTAACAACGTATTTTACTAATAAATAATACAGATTAACAGATTTGCTTAGCAGTGTAATGGAGGTTGTCACCCAGATAGGTTTCGTTGCCCTTGTAGAAATCACTGCAGCAACCAATCTACTTACCCCTAACACAAATACTACTACTACTACAAGCAATGGCCGAACTTCGTTATTGCACCCCTTCAGTGACAATGAAGCAGTCGTGCAGTCAAAGGATGTTTTACCAAACCCAGGTGTTTAGTTTCGACGTAGCATGTGAGAAACGATCCACAATGCAGCAGTATTTCAGCATGGGACGTCATGTAGCAGCAGATGTGATTTTGCCTATGTCAAACTTATTCGTGCGCACTCTTGCATTGGAAAGGTTTTGTTTTATAATCTCACAATGTAGCATAGTGACTCCTTTTTTGGGCAAAGATGGATTTTACATAAAATGCTGTGCGAGTCTCTGAGTGGCTAAGGGATATCAACACCTACAAGTTAGCACAATTTATCATGGCTCAAGAATGTTTGCATTCATTGCCCTCTCATATAACTTCACACATCGTATAAGCATAGCAGGTTCTAAGTTCCGATAAACAGCATACCCTCGACAATGGAAAAAATTTATCACAGAATCATTTAAGCCCTATAAGCATAAGTGCTCGTAATTTCCGATCTGTTTAACATACAGACAACAAATTCATAATATATATATATATCGTTCCTGACAACGCAAATCATCGTGGAGTTATTTATGTCCTATATGTATAAAAAATTATCACAGATTCATTTAAGCCCTACAAGCATAGGTGCACATAAGTTCCGTATCGAATCATGCGAGGTACGTTCGGCAACTGCATAACATCACTCCTGTCATCTCGAAAGGGTTAAGTCTTCCCAAATTAGATTAACATTTAAGTACTTCCTACAAAATGTACATCACGCTCTTGCAGGCCAAGCCAGGAGAGTTATCTCAGGGTCTTCCCAACCATATGCGCAAGGGTTATCTCAGAGTCTACCCAACCATACACAATGATAAAGCAATAAAGGCAATGCACACTACTATGAAAACAATGGTGGGAACAGTCACATCACTACTGTAACATATCATTTTCATATGCCTACAATGCAAAGAGACATATAAAGCATAAAAGTAAGCTATCGATGTAATAGAGAGAGAACACCACCGCACATAAAGGGGCCTAACAGGTTATGTGAGGCGCTAGCAGGTCTAACATAAAGGGCGCTGTCGCACACAACGATAAAGACGCCTAACATGTCTCGAAAGCATCTCGCCACTAACAAAGATGACATAAAGGTCATCGCCATTAAATATGTATGTATGTATATATTAGTATAGGATAGGATGACCGACTCAGTTGCTATTCGGACTTCGAAGAGTGAACAGAGCTGTCTTTTTTCTACGATGGGAAATAATCGAGAACATTATTTGTGTTTCTATAGTAAGAAGACGTTTTCTAAAAGTTGCAATGCTCGTCGACACGAGACTGGCTGCCAAAAAAATATCAAATGTATTATATTATCATGTGAAAACTGCAAATCATATTTCATGCAAAGCTCTCCTTCCTACGCAGGTCAATCAGTATTTGCTGAGAATAAAGCAAACTTTTGATGGGAAAATATCCGCAAAAGAAAAATCCGAACCATCAACATCGTTAAAGTCATCATACCTTACTATGAAAACACTGGCTGGAACAGTCACATCTCCTAGACATCCATGCCACTACTGTAACAGTACATTTACATATGCCTGCAGTGCAAAGACACATATAAAGCATACATGCAAGCTGAATCCTCGTCGCACAAGCTATCGATATCATATATGCCAAGGTATGTTCACTCGTATAGACAGTTTAAACATACATATGAAAAAGTGCAAATACCTTGTTTCTCTACATGCTAAGCAACACAGTGCATTGTCAACGTTACAAACTTGTGACGATAAGGTTTATGCTGTACGAAGTATTGATACACCTACATCACCAACTTCTGACCTTCATGTGAACAATTAACAACCTTCCAATTTGTCTATACAGAGCCTCATTTCTCTGCCATTTTGAAAGTTAGTCCCACATAAAAATTAAGTTTTTATGTCATTGATGCATTCTGCGTCCCTATATTTTTATTCGTCAGAAGACACACTCTGTCGAAACTCACAGGCGGACGACCGCAATAAATACTAAGGGTTTTGCGGACGTGCTGGAAGAATGACGCCAGGAAGGCGCAACCGCGCCTCGCAGCTGCAAGGCGTGCTACCAAATGTTTCTGCACGTGCAAATGTTCGATATCCGGAGACAGAGGAAGACGCACGTGCGCGGGCACAGCTACGTTTTGCAGCTGCCAAGGGATGCCGAGATCACACCATCGGCTGCGTCTGTCCCAGGCTGGCTACCGCAATAAACCATGAGAGCTTTTGGTGAGCGGGCGGGAATAATAGCCACACGATATCCGGGAACAGTGGAAGGAACACGTGTGCCGAACCAAGAGGCCACCCAAGTGTTCCCGCACGTGCAGAACGGAACAATAAACTTCCATGCCAGAGTCGAGGGGCGATGCCGGGCCCACGTGCGGATAGCTAGTGCACCGAACACGTGTTTACGACCAGGGGACCCACCAAGTAGCACTTGCAGGACGAAGCACTTCAACTTCTAGACCAGAATCGAGGGACAACGCCGGACCCACGTGCGCCGGAGTGCCACACACGTGTTTTACGACCCAGGAGGACGCGGCAAGCAGCCCGGCCACGTGCAGAGGGGATGCTAGTTCAATATGGCGAACGAGCATACAAAAACACGAGGAAAAGGGAGGAACGGATCAGTCAGCCTTCATCAAACGAGAAATGTGGACCGGAGCCGAGAGAAACGAGTTCGCGAGAATGCATCAAGACGTCAACGTCAGTCGGAGACCGTCAAGCGAGACGTGCGGAAGGAAGAGTCCGAGAAAACCGGCAGTCGGCCGACGGGAATCGAGCAGTGCGGAGTGGAGCCGAGAGGAGGAGTCGAGACCAGGCGTCCCGACGCCCACCAAGTGCCGGAGCAGTCCCAGGTCGCTAGCTGGGAGATGAACCATCGCCTCGAGACAAGCTAAGTAGAAACATACCAGAAGTGCGACGAACCTTGCTCCCGACGCCCACCAAGTGCCGGAGCAGTCCCAGGTCGCTAGCTGGGAGATGAACCATCGCCTCGAGACAAGCTAAGTAGAAACATACCAGAAGTGCGACGAACCTTGCTCCCGCACGGCGCAAATCTTCGCGTCAAGCCTTACGTAGCCTACGTAGCTAAAGGGGAGGGGGAGTTGTCTCGTGTGTTCCTGTAGAAGTGACCCTGTTAAGCATAAATAAAACTTACTTATGGTAACTTGAAAACAAGGTGAATTTATTGGGTAAATTGGACCTAGGGACAATAGTGTCGACATATTCCTACGCCCCAACACTGAGGGCTAGCATCAATTGCTGGTGCCTTACGCAGAGAGCAGATTCCATACCTACTTATAAACCATAGCACTGGGCGGGTATCATCATATCTCGGGAAATAATCTACACATTCTTACCAAATTTGGCGAAGAAGCTGTATTGTGGTAGGCCATATAAGTATAGGAATTTTTTTAAGTATGACAGACACTTATTTTCAGAATGGCAGCTATAAAATAATTTTAGCTTAGTGTGCTATATCTATGAAACTATGAAATCTATTTTAGCTGGCCTCTGTATACTGACAGTACACAATCATCTAATGTGCTGATACATAACTCTTTTGTCATCCATGAAAAATATGGAGGTTTTATGCAATATTTCAGGGACCAATCAAGCTATTTTCACCAAATTCTTCACACACAAATAGTACTACAGTAGGTCATGTAAACTTGCGTGTTTTAAGTAGCGCAATCACTTATTTTTAAAATGACGGCCCTGTAAATATTCAAGGTTAGTAAATCCTATCATTCAAAACATTAGACGGATTAAATTTGAAGTTGATGCTCGAATCCTACCTCCGTAATGCACAATAGCTTATGGTATAAGTTTTTTTGGGTTCGAGTCCCAGGTAAGGCACGTGTGTATTTGTAATTGTCTCACTACTGTTGCACGTGTTTCTGGTTTTTATCTCTAATACTATTGCTTCCAATGAGATGACAAGTCCTGCATACCAACTGAGCTTTTAAGAAATTGTATACAAATTAATTGCACCCATGTTGAGGGAAGTAGGCTCATTAGTTATATCAGTAACTTCTTGATTATATTTATAGCAGAGCTAATCATGTCATTTCGGCGAAGATACACTTACCGGCTGTAATAGCTCTCGCTAAGTTGTTCGAAAAGTTGCAGCAAAGGAGTTAGTGACGGTACTCGCTGAAAACTTTCTGTATAGTTAGCCCGATATTGAAGCTATCCATTTACCGTTTAATTTAACAGTTACGTTAACGGTACATGCGGAGATTGACAGAACCTGCTGTTAATGATGCAGGTCTCTATTTTACTGCAATTAAATTAGACAATGCATGAGCACATCCTGAAATTCTAACAGCCCCCCTCCCCCACCTCAAATGACTCTTTTTATTTATCTCATGAACACAGAACCAACAGAACCAAGTAATTAACCAGACGGGCTCGTGTACAAACAGTTATCTGAAGGGACGAGCACGCGGTTGATTGACAGCAATTATATTCTAAGCTGTCGCAGCAGCACAATCTTATCGCACACTTAGCCATAATCTTCCAGCAACGATTAGCCCAGTTCTTGGCCTACTTTCCGAAAGAAAGATAGGCATATGAGATCACTGTCCATTCTGTGTGTCTGAGAATGTGTGAGTAAGTGTCTGAGTGTGTGTGTGTGTGTGTNGTGTGTGTGTGTGTGTGTGTGTGTGTGTGTGTGTGTGTGTGTGTGCCACCCCCTTCTCAATTTTTGAACACGTAATTTTTTTTTTAACCAAACTCGGTACACAAATTGTACTAAGTAACGACATCTGACCTTTATAGTTTTCTACCACGCTGGGCACTTACTTTCAAAATGGCGGCCATTAAAAATGTGTGTGTGATATGTCGTCTTGGAAACCATTCAACCGATTTAAACTAAAATGTGTATGCTGACAGCGCAAGTTATAAGCATTGAATTCTGAAGTAAATATTTTTTTTAGTCCGCCATTTTAGAAGATNTTGTATGCTGACAGCGCAAGTTATAAGCATTGAATTCTGAAGTAAATATTTTTTTTAGTCCGCCATTTTAGAAGATAGCACCACATGGAAAATTAATGTTTACATTATATTTCGGAAAATACTCAATCAATTTTAGTCACATTTGACCTGTATGTAATACTATGATAGACCAGGTAAATGTAAGTAATTGAACTTAATTAGGCACTAATTTTTAAAATGATGGCCATACAAATATTTTATGTTTATTTGGTATAACAACCATACCGTTTTACCAATTTCAACCAAATTTTGTACTTACAGTATTTGTTACAAGGAGCATACAAACAAAAAAAACTTTTGTCAGTCATTTTGTAAGATAGCATTATTTAAATTAATAAAGTTCTTGTGTAATATCTCGGAAAACAATTGACCAATTCCTACCAAATATCGCAAACAAGTAGTACAGTGGTAGGTGATGTTCACTGATATGTTTTAGGTATGTCAGAAACGTTTTCAAAATGGTGGCCATATAGCTATTTTAGTTTTGTATGTTATATCGTCGAAACCATGAAATGAATTCCAATGAAACTTTATATGTTAGCTGTATATATTACAACTATCAAATGTGTTCACACAAAATCTGTTTTGTCCACCATTTTGTACAATAATATCACATGACAAATTAAAATTACGAGATAGCTCCGAAAAACAGATTTCTACCAAATTTGGAAAATAAATAGTACTGTGGCCGGTCATGCAAACAAATAAACTTTGAGAGGGTCAGGCACATATATTTTGAAAATGATGGCCATATAAAAATTTCAGCTCAAAATTTTTTATCTACGAAAATATAAAACAAATTTCAACTTAACTTTTGTATGCTGACAGTATCAATTATATTCATCAAAATTGTCTATTCAAAGCCTTATTTCTCTGACATTTTGTAAGATAGCATCATATTAAATTATACAATTTTTATGTCGTATCTCGGGAAACAATCAACTGATTTCTTTCAAATTTGGCGATGAAGTTGAACTATGGTAGCCCATATCAATTATGTGTTTTAAGAGTGTAAGTCTCTTATTTGTCGACTGGCGCCTATACAAACGTTTTAGCTTAGTGTGGTATATCTACGAAACTATGAATCAGATTTACATTTAACTTTGTATATTGTATCTATGACAATCATCGAATGTTATAACACATAAACTGTTTGTCCTCCACTGATGAATATCATCACATGAACAATGGAGGTTTTATGTCATATTTCGAGGACCAATCAACCTATTCATACAAAAATTCCACCAATTATTGCTACAGTAGGGTATGTAAATTGACATATGTTATGTGCGGCAGGCATGTTTTAAAGGGGTTTAAAAAATAAAAAGAATTAATTTGTTGTATCTATAAAACATTTCAACAAAATCCAGGTAAATTTTGTAGAGATCCTCTTGTGTAGGATTTTTTTTTTTTTTTTCCAAATAGTACCAGGTGAGTAAATAGAACATTTTGCCATATTTCCGCTACAATTAAACTAATTTCCATCGAATTTTGCACAACTACAGAAGGCCATGTAAAGTTACATTATTTAAATAGGGCCAGACATTGATTCTCGAAATGTAGGCCATATAAATATTTAGATATGTTTGGCATATATATTTAACAATTTAACTAAATTCAATCAAACTCTTTATGCTGATAGTATATAATCCTATACCGAAGCTATTTTGGGCAGTTTTTATAAGATATCCCTGTTTAAAAAAATAAAGTTTTTATACCATATCTCGGAGACCCATCAATCTAGTTCCACCAAATTTAATCTTGTGTTTTTTTTTAGTGGCGCAGGCACTTATTTTCAAAATGATGGCCTTGTAAATATTTCAGGTTATTGAACCCTATCATTCAAAACATTAGATTGATTACGTCCGAAGTTGATGCTCTGAATCCTACCTCCGTAATGCAGTTGATTGCACGCCAGTCAATCCCGGGCAAGTCACTCGTGTATTTTAATTGTATTGGTACTGTTTCACATGTTTCTGGTTTCATCTCTAATTATATTGCTGTCAATGAGACGTCAACACCGACCTGCCATATAATCTTCTAAGAATTTAATTACAATTTATTTACACCTATGTAGAGGAAAGTAGGCTCATTAGTTATCAGTAACTCATTGTTCCTTAGCAAGTCGTAACGACTTTTAAACTATCGCATCTGTCAAATTCGCTTTTGAATCGACACTGGCATTTTTAGAGTTATTTAACCGTTCCATAAAATTGAACAACTTTTGCCAGCCCTTTTCACAATGTTGGATTTTGTTCCTAGTGGTCAAGTGCTTGAATATTGTTTCACAATATCGCGACACGACGTGATGCTATGCTATGCGATGCGATGCGATGCGATGCAACGCGATAAGCTGTAGCCAATCAGAGTGCAGCCTGTACCCAACCGATGCCGGCGAGGGCGTCGCACGAAATTCCGACGTTGAGCTTGGACGACGATGGAGAAGAAGTACTGAATATTTATTTTGTAAGGAAATACACTGACAGTGATGGTTGTTGGCACATTCTACTTTGCACAAATTATTTCTATATATAAATGAATACCTTTTAAATGGTATTTACGCCATATGAAACACGACAAAACACATGTCACGACTTTTTGCTTCTACAACTAAATAAAACTTCAATTATCTGAAAAAAGTGTATTAAGAATGTATTCTACAAAATGCTGACGTTTATACCTCTTGTAGAAATCGGTCGTGTTTCTAATGATATAACTATGTATTTGAAATTCAGTTTTCCCCCTGAATATAGTCTAAAATCAAAATTTCCTTGCGGCTGTAATGTATGGTAACACGGCATGGCATCCATCGCCGACAAATTGTCACTTGATAGTGAAATGCAGTTGAATTTTGCTGCCGTCTGTCGGTGTAGGGCGTGTCACGGCGCATCGTGTTTCTTACTCTCTTGTGAAACCAGCTCATGGGTAGATAGATAATGATCATACCCATCCACGAGATAAGTCAGGCGCTCCCTTCAGCAGAACAGAGTTCCTTTCTAGCACTTTTGCGAAGCACGCAGTGTCTTTCCCTGTATGGCACATGAAACATTTCAAACTAAATATAAGCATTTAAAATTTGACAACAGGAAATAAAATATATGGTCATCTTAACGTGGCTGAAAGGTTGGATAGGCAAGTGTTTAGTTGGGATATGGTAGTGCGGCGTGGGATATGGTAGTGCGGCGTGGGATATGGTAGTGCGGCGTGGGATATGGCAGTGCGGCAAGTGAAAGGTTGAGTAATGAAGTGGCAGCTGGAAAAATTTAGTGTTAAGTGAAAGCTGGAGTACGTAAATAGCTGCTGATAAATGGCAGTATGTCAAGTGACATATTGAGTAGTGAATGGTTGTGTGTCAAGTTAAAGGTTGGGTAGTGAACTGGCAGCCAGGAAATGACAGTGTCAAGTGGAAAGGTTGAGCACTGAAGTCGCAGCTGAGAACTGGTAGCATGTCAAGTGAAAGGTTGAGCACTGAAGCCGCAGCTGAGAAACAATAGTGTGTCAATAGAAAGGTTGAGTAGTGAAGTGGCACCAATGGAAATTATAGTGAGTCAGAAGTGGCAGCTGGGAAATGGTAGTGTGCCGAGAGAAAGGTTAAGTAGTGAAGTGGTAGCTGGGAAATTGTAGTATGTCAAGAGAAAGGTTGAGTACAGAAGTGGCTGGTGGACTGGTAAATGGTAGTATGCCAAGTGAAAGGTTGAGTGTGGCAACTGGAATATTGTAGTTTCAAGGGAAAGATTGAGTAATGAAGTGTTCTGTGGATGCCAAGCAGGATGGATGTGCTGGCAGTGCATGCACGGTAAGCTCATGGTCGTCATTCCATGTGTATTTTTTGAGCGCTCAGTGTCTAGACAGACATGGACGTGCTTTCAGGGGCCAAAAGAGCAGAAGACAGTAGCTGACAGTGGAGTGAGCTGCTTACCAGCCGAGGCAGCAGCAAGCAGTGTGGATGACCAATGTTTTGACATAGGATAAGGAAGAAGATAAAAGCAAAAATCAAGAATAAATAAGTAAAAAATGCATGCTTGCAAACTATCTGCACTTTGTGTACAATCTCACAGACACGTTGTTTTAATTTTTATTTTTTGTGATTGAGATACTGATTGAGTGATATTTAGTAGCACTTCTGTGTATATTGTTTCAAGCGCGAGTTTATAACCAAACTGTCACAATGAGTGGAATGAAGTGGACTCGTTTCACTGTCGAGTCTGACAAATTGCATGTCAGTAAACTGAACAGACGTGCTGAGCTAGTTAAACTGGCCTCAACAATCTTAAGCGTCAAGGGAAATTTATTCACTGATCATTTTAACGGACAGTGAAACAAATGGGCAGAAAATGGGAAACCCAGCAAAGCAATCATTGGTTGGATGATAGCAGCTAATCCATTTATTCATAGATAGCTTGTGAGGATATCTGCAACTTAGTGTATGAATACTACGAAAAGAATACAGAACATGCAGTATGACTGAGAGTTGGAGGAGCTCTGGGCGACAAGGCGGAGTTCTCAGCTACGGCGGAACACAAGGAATGTTTTTCTCTTTTGGTAACCAAAGGATTGGAGTACAGTGTGAAACGTGGGATGAGACCCGAGGTGGTAATACAGAAACAGAATCATCCTTTGCTCAAATAACGAGAAAAGGGTGGTCAGATCAGCAAAGCGACTAAGAAGACTGTTGTAATCAGAATGTTGATGACGGATGGAAAGTAAAGAACTTTAGTAAGAGTATGTTCTCATTGGAACAGCTGATGACACCACCCAAATAAAATCGAGTCAAGCAATAAGTTGAAAATTTTGGGACTTCGATTTGATGAACCAAAGAACATAGTACCCAAGGTATTAGTTTACATCCCAAGGAAATAGGATAGTGAATAATTGTTGAGAAAGTTGTGAAACAGAATCTTGAAAATAAAAGCATTAAGAAGGAAGACTTCCTGAAGGGAGCGTCCATCTGACTGAGAACTAGAAGAAACAAAGAAATTGTGAATGTAGTGATAGAAGTGAATACCAAGTACCAAAACTTGCTAATGGAAAGAGAAACTGTATTGAATATGTGCCATATAAAGTAAGAGACAGCCATCATATCTGTATACAAATTAGAATGGGACAACAGAATGTTTGCTTGGCAAGTTCATACTTCCAGCACTCTGATGATCTTCGAGTACATAATGGAAAAGTAGGGTGAAATAATAACAGTACTAGTAATAAGAGCTTATGTAAATGCCAAGTGGGAAATGTGACACTCGCCTGTGATGGATGGAAAAGTCTTAGTACCCTATCGCCATTTATTAATTAACAATCACCATGTCGTAAATGTGCCATGGACCCTCCCAACATACATGTGTCCTACTCATGGTACTGATTCCTACCTGGATGTGATGGTTGTAACTAGAATGTCAGCCATAATGGTAAAAAATTGGATCGCCACGAAGACACGACATGAGATCATCGGCTGATTATTTATGAGCTGAACATTCGCAACAGGACAACAAGTTGAAGATAAAATTAATTGTTCCTTAAAGATTTGTTCTCCGAGGGGAAGATTGGAAGAGATTCAACAAGGTGTTGAATAAAATTCATCAGTACAGAGAAAAACCCTTAGAATATCAAAACTAATATGCAAATGCAATTACAAAGCTGATCCAGGATGTATCCAAATAAATATTAAGAAAGTCAGAACCTGGCATCCCACTTATTCGATGGTGGTATGAACTGGAATGTATGAAAAAGAAAGTTCGAAGAATTTGAATGAAACTAAAACTGCAAAGAGACCCTCGAAGAAAGTCGAAAGTGTAGAAAGAATACAGTCAATTGAAAGAACTATTAAATAATGTCGAAAAAACATTCTGGAGAAGTCATGTTATAGAAAAAGGAAATCTCCACTTGCAAATAAGCTCAAAGTTAACCAAGTTGTGAAAAGCCTTACAATAAGGGGCAAGATCGTTATCGATCAGGAGCAGAATACAGAATTTGTACATGCACTCCTGTCAGAGGATAGTGTGTAAGATGAAGCTGAAAATAATGAAATGAAGAGACAGATGTCCGAGTTGCCAAACACTCCTCCCACCACTGAATTTACTATAACAGAACAGGATACATTTATAAAGGGAGGCTGAAAAACAAGAAAGCACCCGGAATGACGGAAATCACACCTGAAATAATGAGGAGAGTTTATCCTCGGATTAAACACGATATGTTGGAGTTGACGAATGACTGCCTGGAAAGTGGTGGTTTTCCCAACATTAACTAAGTCCAAACATCCATTAACTCTGTTGCCAATCATGGAGAAAATGTTTAAAAGGCATTCCCCAGGGTCTGGTCCCTGGACCAATCCTATAAAACATTCTCTTTTACACATTTCTTCAGCTGCAGCTAATAGAGGATTGCGAGATTTTTTGCATCTGCAGACGACGGACATGCTACTGATTCTAGCCTGGAGTTGCGCTGAAATTGAGACCAAAGCTAATGAAATACTAAAGCAAATCGAGGGCTCAGGTAGAAGTGTAAAGCTACAATTTGTAGCTGTGAAGACAAACCTAATCTTACATGAAGAAAGCTTAAAGCGATTGCCTACGGTCCACGTCAAGGGAAGATCACTACATCTATAAAGTAAATAAGAAGTACCCAAGTGTGATTCTGGACCGCAAGCTTCGCCTCCTAGGAACACATCAGGTATTTGATGAATAAGACAGTGAACCTATTCACTAAAACATCATCATGTGGACTGGGTCCAAGACAATTTGACACAAGAGTGTATTCCTAGGAATCGCCCTTTAAGGAGCTGCAATGTTGTTTAAGAAAGTAAGATTGGTACACTCAGAGATTATTACTAAAGACCTAAAGAGCTGTGTTACTAGTCTTAATAAAGTTTCACACGACAACACAGACTGGCGCATTACAGGTAATTGCTAAAGCAATCTCACTGTATTTTCATGCAGAAGAACAAGGACAGTTAATGCAAGAAACACAAGGAAGTTCTGCGACAAAATCATGAAGAAAGAAGCCAGAAGAGTTACGTTGTCAATCTGGCAGGAAAGTTTAGGCAATTCGTAGAGGGTTACGTCACTTATATAATCTTTCCAGACACAATACTGGATCATTACAGATTATCATGTCTTACAGTTACTTACTGTAAATGGAAACTATAATGCAAAATTACAATGATTTAATTTAGCTGACTCTCTTGATAAATCTATCAATAGAAGATACTGTTAAACATGCACTTCAATAATATCCAAGAATAGAAAATTTAACACTAGAACTTTGTAGGAAGCTAGAAAAGAGGAAAATGAAATATATCATAGAAATATCATGGCAAACAGAAATGCCACAAAATAAATGGAAGAGTTTTTAAGATAGATAAATAAACATCTGGAAGAATTCGAAGAGTGGATTAGAGATATACCATAAGAGTTAAATAATGATACTTTACTACAAATGCTTCTAATATTCGTTGAAGAAAAAACTACTTGCCTGGACGCAACACTGTAAAACCAGTATAAAAACATTGTGGTGGGAGCGGCCCCACTTCGCAGCTTGGGATTTCCCAATGTACGTAAAATAGAAATTGGAAAGGAAACATTGGAAGTCGACTGATTAGTTTCTGGCGGGAAGGGAGGGGGAACCTCGCCCACCACTCGGAGGAAAACTGAGAAATATAATAAAGACCAAAGCAATGAACGAAGACTATGAAAAATCGGAACAGCAATGACCAACGCAAGTAAACAGGGAAAGAATAATAACAGTGAATACTTCGGAAACATATAAGGATAAAGAGTAATAGTATGACAAGGCCTCAGACTAAGGACCGGACTACAAGGGGAGGGTTGTCCAAAAGGACTCCTGGCTGGCAGTTCCAACAATGCTGGATGGAATTGTTCATGATGTATATGATCCAAGAAGTAGTGTTCTAGTATTGCATATATGCATACCTTAATCACCAGTAGAATGTAATGTCAAGAATTTGACCACCAATCTGCTAGGGGAGACTAGGTGGAATGCGGGAAGTCCACATCGCTCTCACCTTCCGTACAGGTTGGTGTAGTTAATTTGAAATATATTTTTTTATAAATGTAATCCAAAAAGAGGATGATGGGAAATTAAAGCCTAAATAAAAATGTAGAACATCCTATAAACCCACATTACCCAGAAAGAACACAGGTGTGTGTGTGTGTGGGTGATAGAAACTGCGTGACCAGCCTTTGGTTGAACATGGAAAAGTGAAGTAACAGCAGGGAAATTGCAATATTTCAGGTGTAATGTTGAGTGTCCTGTCTACTAATAACCCGTCCTTTCACGATTTTCCTCTTACTTCCGTCCAGTTATTTGTTTTCAAATACAGACATTTAACAAAACAGGCGATAGAAACGTATCCTTGTTCCCCAACTAGAACACCGGTGATCCTTAGTGTCAATATGATTACGGACATGTTCTCAGTCTAGCCTCACATAATTCTAAAGCCATAGCCGTACAAAAAAGTACGACTTTCCTAACACTTCCAATTTTTTAAATTTTTGTCCAGCATCATTTTTAATTATACATTCATTGCAAACTAATTTTCCGTTATCTTGGTTACCTATTTTAGTGCAGTTACTTGATCATACACAACAATCTATGTAGTAACAATATTGGGTCTGTTTTTCGTCACACACAACAAACCACAGCCTTTGTCAACGATACGACATGCTGGTAACGCTAATATAATCAAGCATGAATCAGTCCACTTGGCAGCAAGTGTAGATTACTCAACGGCTTCTCGTGACAAACCATGATTCACTCTGTGACTCACTCAATGTGTAACAGCTCAAAATACGACTTTCGGTTTAACAGAAATTATGTATTTAATGGCAACTCGCAAATGCTAAGTCTAAACTGGAATTTATTCCCGTTTGATTAAACTATTTTCATTACTCATAATACATGAAGCGAGAATGTGCTGTGTCGCAATCTTCTCTTCAAAAAGCATTTAGTTTCAATTTTACGAGCTGACCAAAAAAAAATTAACTGGCATTTTAATTGATGAGATAAACTGCAGTGGGGAAAAAAATTAACGATACGAAACTCAAGCAGTTCTTTCGCATAAATAATAAGTTATGTCGGTAAAAACATAATAAGCATCTCGATTTAAAACAAACATTACGGCACTTCACGAAGGTTTGAAAATGCTGCTAGATTTCGTCACCACCTGAAAGTAAATATTATTTCAAAACACACATCTTTGATCTGCGCAGTTTGTCAGCTTCTAAATTGTCCTTAAATCCAGTTTTTATAATTTTTTTTTTTAACATTTGAATTGTGGAAATTTTACGAAATTGGTGATTTGAAAAGGAAACCGTGATGGACAGATTCAATATAGTAGGCGCAATATTTTGCAAGTGAACGTGGTGGGAATGAATGGACGAAGTGGTTGGTAACCCCTTCAGCGCCAGACCCCGTCGACAGGCGGGGTCGAGATGGTGTTGCCGATGTTCTCAGGGGCTGCAGGGTCGAACGCACGCCGTTCCCTCGGTGATGGGTAACGTCGGGTCGGAGTCGCCACAGTACCTGTGTCGCGGAGTGTAATGCCCTATTCAGGCTGACTCGCACGCCTAACATTGCTGTTGAATGTGCAATTGTATAGAGATTGTAGAAAGGCGAGTTGTATGGGGACCCGCGCCCCGAAATGCCAATGAGGCGGTGCGTAGAAATAATACGACGCGGTTTACCAACACACGTGTATTTTTTGCAGTGACAACTCTGCATTCACCTCAGTGTGAACACAGAAGCGGGCCCTGGCCACTCGCGCCGCCAGGTGGGCATAGCTGCTCTAAAAACGCGCTACCGCGGCGTGGAAAATTAAGGTGGAAAGCAATGCTCCCCCGGGGCGATGCTATTCCCAGGGTAGGAGGGGGGCGGCGTCTCCGGGTGCGATGGAAACAAAGGTTCCGGTTGAATTAAGAAATTGCTATGGAAAACTAAGTGATTAGTACGAGAGACGTGGATGCACCCGGATCGCGACGCGGTGCATGCCGACCCCTCTTACTCTCGGACGACTGACTCCCTGCGGCACGAGAAAGTTACGGCCGCCTTCCTTATAGGCGGCCGGCCGTAACTTTCTCGATTGTTCTACAATCCACTGTAACCTGCTGTGATGAGATGATTAATCAAAACAACACTTACGAATTAAGAAAACGAACAGAAAACACTTTTTAACACACCAATACAAGCAATATACAAAATTATACAATTAAAACACGCATCTCTGGAATCTAAACTGGGAATTAATTTAAAGATAAATTATAATTACACTATTGCAAGGGCTGTCTTCTCGTGATGTTTGCACGTCCTCGGGTTTGTTTTAATTTATTAATTCAGTAAATGAATTGTTGCCCTGCAGTTGATTATAAAATGTCACTGGAACATTCTTCCAGGATCTTGTTCGGCGCCTCACTGGGCGAGTCCAACCAAATCGCCGGGAGAGGGTGCAAAGTGAAATGAGCACTGCAGTGGTGCATTGGGGGTGGTGTGCACGCCGTTGCAGGCGGTCCGGGGAAGCACAGGACGCTGTCCTATGCCAAGGTACAAATAATTTTCATCCAGGTTCAGTACATTGACTGCGTGGAAAGAATGTGTATGAAGAGTTAACTCACTGTTTCGGAGTTGCCCGATGACTTCACACCCACTCCGAGTTATCCAGTGCTTACAAAGCACAATTGGGAGTCAATGTGAAACAAAACCGCATCTGAAACCAGACCAATAATCTCAATAGAAACGCAATCCCTGCAGATAAAGAAAACAAGGCACGAATAACTGTGTCTACTCATAATGCTTAACATGATCACCATGCAACGCGCGTGTCTGAAGGCTGCAAGTATATCATACAATAAAACTATTTTCAATTGCAGTGCATAAATTAATTACACATGATATTGTTTACATAATTTTTTTTTCGTTACGCACTTGGTAGAAAACAAAAAGTGAAATCCAAATGAGAAAATAATGCGCAGAACAGTCCATTGCTGCTGCACGAAGGGGTGGGGTTGTTCAATTCAGAACTTCAGTACCGACAGCGGCCGAGTGCGGTTGAGCGAGAGCTACTCCGCGTGTACATATTACCTGTCGAAAAAACGTTGCAGCGCATTATTTAACAGCGCGGTAACCCTTCCTTCAAAGCTGCGCTAAGATTATTTTCTCATTTGAACTTTACTCTAATCATACTTGTGTGGCCGATGTCAGGCTTTTGCTGACATACGCTCTATCTGAACTTTTCCAACATCTTCGAATAATGCTGCCGCTTACACCACACATCTGTGCACATTTTCCAGCTAGCACTAAGTAAACGTAACCGAGAGTGAACAGCGGTCGATAAGTACGCTTGGTGATAAGGGCTGGCTGGCTATTCCAAAGTCTACCTATCTTATCTGCCCCCCCCCCCCAACAAGCGTTATCTAAAATACACACTCAGCTATCGCACTCGTTCATATCCCAGCTTATTTACCATGATAGTTATGTGTACAGACTGATAAAACTTGTAGGAAATTCGAAGAAATCATCGGTGGCGAGACTTGCAACAGTTTGGGGCTTGGGTCCACTGCGTCGTATTCAAAGGACAGTTGCGTGCGATCAATCGGTTACAAGTACAGATAAAGCTACGAGTGGTTTATCGCCACCCTCTAGTGGTTTGGATTGGACGTTAAGCAGCCAGTTACGTGCAAAATAACAAATTGGGTTCGTGAGCATTTCGGAAGGGGCACACGGCCCTGTCACGAGCAAAACAAAAGGGCCCAAGTCGCTAATTGAAAACACGTAGCCCCCCCGAGATTTTTTTTGTTCGCGTTCGAGGCACAGCGATACATGCGACAATAACACGCGCGACCGGCGGCACGTCGCCCCTACGTGCAAGGCGCTGAACCTGAGTGCAATGCTCCCGCGGTTATGCTCTCCTCTGCAAACGAGATCTGCAACAGCGGGATTTTACTACACGCGATGGAAGCCCATAGATTAAACTACGACTGTGCCGTCTTATCTTTCTCCTACCTATCAAGGAAACTGCTAGGCAAGCTCTAAAACGCGATTTTTTTAAACCATTTTCACGATTATTTAACTCTTAGAATAGACTTAATATTACAAAAACAAAACTGCAAGGACCTAGACAATTGTTTTTTTTTTTTCATCTCTTCTGGCAAAAAGTCGTATTCCCAGGACCTCTATTTGCCAAGATACGAGTAAACGCGCAAACAACGAATGTACAGAAAATATGTCCGGGCTACTAACTTTTCAAGGCCATTTCACACGATCAAATGTTTATTGAATTCAATTACTTGAATTCAATTTACTGAACCAAAAAATCGCTTAATTTGCCTTTCGATGGATTGCATGCAATAAGCTTTCAGAGTCTCCACATGCAATTTATCACAAACTTTTTTTATGAAACCAGTTTTAAAAAGTTCCAAAATAAATTTTTTTTTTTAAACATTTACGACTCATGCACAACACGAAAATCATCGGTTAAACCACGCCCTTTTTTTTTAATTGTAAATTTCCTTTTTCAAAAATATGCGTCCTTATTTTGTAACAACTTTAAATGTGTGCACACAACTCTACTATTATGAATTTACTTCCATTAATACCGCCAGGAAAGTTGAGATAAGCGATTGAAATTTTGGATTCAAAGAAATATAGAACAGGTTTTAAAAGAAAATCTTGAAATGGCCGCGATTATGAAGTTTCTACGACGTCATATCGCATTCAATAAATTTAATTCCGTAAAAATGAAGGTGATTTGAAGAAAAATGTTATTGTGTGAAAGGGCCTTTAAGGACTCTTAACGGCTGATTACCAATGTGATCATTCCTGAGTAACGCAATGCGTGTATGGTGGATCCAAGGCTATTAGTGACCGGCGAGCCACATATACCCGGCCAGGCTTGTCCACAAGCAAAATATTCACTAGCGTGAAACTTGTAATAAAATTATATATAAATTCATTTGTTACTTCTTCGCGTAAATAAACTATGTANTATTCACTAGCGTGAAACTTGTAATAAAATTATATATAAATTCATTTGTTACTTCTTCGCGTAAATAAACTATGTATAAACGAGCCATGGCTTTGTAACAAGCGAGCGTGGCCCGTCATTAATTGTAGCTGTTTGTAGTTCGCCCAATGAGGAAACTAATTACATAGTCATGAGAACCATCAACAGTTTGGCCTTATTACAACACAAGCCTTAATTATCACGACTTTGGANGCTTGTCCACAAGCAAAATATTCACTAGCGTGAAACTTGTAATAAAATTATATATAAATTCATTTGTTACTTCTTCGCGTAAATAAACTATGTACAAACGAGCCATGGCTTTGTAACAAGCGAGCGTGGCCCGTCATTAATTGTAGCTGTTTGTAGTTCGCCCAATGAGGAAACTAATTACATAGTCATCAACAGTTTGGCCTTATTACAACACAAGCCTTAATTATCACGACTTTGAGGGTCAACGAGGGCGTCCAAAGCCGCGGACAACAAGAAAAAAAAACAGACTTAAGTTAAACTCCGCTATTTCATGTAACGTCATTTCATGCTAAATAAGGCATAATGCATAGTTTTTTTCATAATCGCTTGTTAAAATATATGTCTTTTAACACACAGAAAACTAATTCACGTGCACTAACGTAACAATTTGCATTTAAAAAAAAAATGACGTACAATAGTTGGATATATTTATTCATAACAAAAAAAAAAAATATTTTTTGTCAGTAAATTTTTGTACACGTTGGAACTTTGGCCGTACCAAAATTTTAATTAAATTATATTTGCTTAGCATATTTTAAAATGAATTTAGACAAAACCTTTAAACTTCCCTTGTTTCATTTCATATAAATTGTTTTGATTAGTTTGTGCGCTCCAAAACTGTAAACCTGTGATTCTGTCAATTGACCAAAGAATGGAAATTATGGAATCTATTTTTCTTTTATGTGTGGCATAAATATAAAGTATACAGTAAATAATTTTGTTTTCAATACGATATTATAGCGTGTTGACTTGAAAGTGTAATGCGTGTACGCCGCTNTAAATTGTTTTGATTAGTTTGTGCGCTCCAAAACTGTAAACATGTGATTCTGTCAATTGACCAAAGAATGGAAATTATGGAATCTATTTTTCTTTTATGTGTGGCATAAATATAAAGTATACAGTAAATAATTTTTTTTTTCAATACGATATTATAGCGTGTTGACTTGAAAGTGTAATGCGTGTACGCCGCTTTTCATGAAGCTTTCGAAGCATGCTGGGCACGTCTANCTTTTCATGAAGCTTTCGAAGCATGCTGGGCACGTCTCTGTCCGCTTGTAATCTACAGCGGAGGGCAGTGAACCTGACAGTGCGTGTAGAAGACACTTACACCAACGCGCGGAAAACAAATTGTGAGCTATAGCGCTTGCAAATGGTTGCCAACTTTACTGGTTGGAAAATAAGCACACCACTGTGTATGAACTATTGCTAGTAATTCCATGCTGGAGATCTTCATAATAAATAAGTATGTATATATGTCGCAGGGAAATGATAAAAACGGAGATTTGATCAAATCCCTAAGGTAGATGATCAATTCACGGAAGATGTTACAATGACAACTCTGTGGGGTGATTTCCCTAAAGAAAGTAAGTGATTTGATCAAGTCCCTTACCTGTTTTAGTGAAAAGATGTTATACTTGAAACTGGTAGCCTCATTGCCTATAAAAAATTGCCGGCGATCCTTGAAATGACCATAACACCAGTAGTGAACCTTCCTGCTGGCGCTGAGGCTCGGCCATGGTGCGTAATTTATGGCTACGCTTTGGGCAAATCCTGACTTCTTTATTTCATCTTTTCACTAAAACAGTTAAGGGACTTGATCAAATCACTTACTTTCTTTAGGGAAATCACCCCACACAGTTGTCATTGTAACATCTTACGTGAATTGATAATCTACCTTAGGGATTTGATCGAATCTCCGTTTTTATCATCTCCCTGCGACATATACAGTGGCTCACATTAATATTCGGCCACCTATGATTATCGCAGTTTCATGGCCTTATGTTACATTAGTAATGAAGATAAACATCAATCATATTGCACAATCATTCTTGTGTGGTTTAAATGAAATATAGCGGTAGCCAATAACGGAAATGAGCAATGCAACTTAACAAACAATATGATTTTGTCATCCCATGCTGCATAAGTACGCCACTTTAATATTCGGCCATCATCATTCAAATACAAACATAATCCTCTTTGCAAACTAAAACAAAAGTTTTTTAGTACCTGGTAGCGTGGCCATTCTGTTTAATTACTTCTCGCAGGCGTTGTGGCATATTAGCAATTATTTTCCTGGTACATTCGGAGCCAATCTTACTCCATCATTCCTTGAACCTTTTCTCTAATTCTTTTGTGGACCTAATTGTTGTAGTACGCAGTCTTCTTTTGAGTTCATCCCACAGATTTTCTATGGGATTCAGGTTGGGTGATTGAGGAGGTGTGTTAATGACTTTGGGACAGTTATACAAAAGCCAGCTCTTGACAATGTATGACTTTTGTTTTGTGTAATTATCTTGGTAGAACTTAAAGTGTTCCTAATGCCCAGATTATCATCCCTCTTGTGTAGGTTTGCTGTCAGGGTGTTGAGATGGCCTTCCTTTTTCATTGTTCCATCAACGTACAGCCTCTCCAGCACCTGCTGTATATATACAGCCCCAGATCATAATACTACCTCCACTGTGTTTCACAGTAGGTTGTATGTTCCCAGGTTTTAGCTCCTGATTTGGCTTGCGCCATACTGTTACCCTGCCGTCTGAACCAAACACATTCAATTTCCCCTCATCAGTAAAAATAACATCATTCCACCAATTTTCATCTTTGTCAGCGTGGTCTTTTGCGAACTAAGTCGTTTTCTTCTTTTCACCTCATTAAAGAAAGGCTTCTTTCTAGATACCCTGCTATTGTATCCTGCTCTTCTTATAACTCGTTGTATGGTTTCTGGATGGACGTTCTTTCTACATTCATTGAGAACCTCCGTGGTAAGTTTGCAAGCACTAATTTTCGGATCTTTCTTTATTTTCCTGATTACTAGACGTTCTTCTCTCTCGCTTTGTTTCTTTGGCTGTCGTTTTTGAGGTACCGAATCTGTTCTGTCTTCCTTCTGAAACCTTCTTATGATGTCTCCAACAGTGCACCTCGGGGCAGATTCAAGTGCTCCANCCTGATCACTAGACGTTCTTCTCTCTCACTTAGCTTCTTTGGCTGTCCTTTTTGAGGTACCGAATCTATTCTGGCTTACTTCTGAAACCTTTTTATGATGTCTCCGACAGTGGACCTCTGCAGATTCAAGTGCTCCGCAATTTCTCGTTGAGATTTCTTCTTCGCATGATGAAAAATGACCAGCTGCCGCTGTTCAAACGTTGTATTCCTACCCTACGTCCCATTTGCCTGACTGACGCAGACAACAGAGCTACCCAATACAACCTCTCAGCGCAGAGGGCGTGCAGGGAATGACACGAGGTACGAACGCAATGTGCATCGTGCCTGTGCCACGCGTCCACCACAACTGGCCGAATATTAATGTGGCGTACTTATGAAGCACGCGGGGACAAAATATTGTGTTTCATTAACTTACACTGCCCATTTCCGTTTTTGGCTACCGCCACATATAATTTAAAGCACACAAGAATGATTGTGCAATATGTCTTATGTTTATCTTCATTTCTAATGTAACATAAGGCCATACAACTGCGATAATCATCGGTGGCCGAATATTAATGTGAGCCACTGTATATATTACACACATACATACGTACAATACATAACCAGTTTCCAAGCCACCTTTCCAAGCCACACGCAAAAAAAAACACTTAAACAGTCTTTGGCGCGTAAAATATTCGTCTGCACGAACTGATGCGACAGAAGTTACCGTGGTATTCTTCAGTTATAGCATGAGCTAGTCCAATGTACACGTGGGTGCGCCAACTACCCCGGGAGTTTTGTTATACAGCCACGAAAACCCTGGTCGTTTCAGGCCGTTCTCGCCTCTCCTTGTTCTGCGGCATCCTAATGCCATTCCAACACGAAAACATGCGTCCCCAAGTTGTCAGCACTGTCCTACGGCACAGTGCTGATGCAATTGCCGAACACGTAACTTTCTAACCGTCAAATGCACCCGTCGCTGACCGTGCCTGTTCAAACGGCAGCATTACGGCTCGCATTAGTGAGGACACAGGCACAACTCTGAACGACTGCATAGGAGTTACCTACCCCCTTCCCCTACGCCCTCCATCCACGAAACATTTTGATCATTTAAAATATTTATTGGCATATCGTCGGTGAAGATTTAAACAAAAAGAATAAGAGGGTTTTCAAGAGGAGAAAAAACTCTATCAAACGTTATTACAAAATGGCAAAAAAAAGTTACGTAGCAGCTGCTGGCAATATTGAAATAGTTCATTATTTTTTATTTCTTTCAAAAAACTAATGTATCGTTAAAACTTTGAAACCAGACGTGGTTATGCATCACATTGTGTGCCTATTTTGACCTCGACAGCGCCCTGGTCACGCCATGAGGAAGCGCTCACTCCCTCCTCTAAGTACAGAGTTCAGATCTACCAGCCTTCGCTCTCACTGCTATACACTATTCGCGGTTTCTTCACACTTCTTGAATCAAACCTTTGAACAATCACCCCATTTAGTATGTGTTTGGTTGTTTCCTAAACATGTCATGTATCACAGGCGTTTTATACTTCTGTTCGCATAAAAGTTCCTCGCCTTTTTTTTTTTATTAATTTGAACTTTTAATTATATATTATTTATAAATTATAATATTTAATTTATAATTAATATGAATAAAAGCAGGGAGAATGCAAGTGTGTTGGTAATGCCTAATAAAATATAGTTCTTATGGAAAGTATCATTAACGTAAGTGCGCACGAGTGCGGTGCGCTGTCCCTTGGGTGTAATTTTTCTAGACTTGGTTAAGCTTTGTTTGTANGGTGTAATTTTTCTAGACTTGGTTAAGCTTTGTGGGGCGGAGGAATATCCTGGTAGTAGAACTTTAGCAGGACTTCAGAAAAGTCCGGAGTAACAGTGAATGGACTATGGTATGAATATTACGTGCAAATACAAATCTGGGGCGCAACTCGTAGCTTTGCTTTATTGCAATGTTTATTCGGGATTCTATATGAAACTACCTACTTTCTTTCTTGTCATTTTTCCTAGCTCAGACGATGCGCTCCTTGCGTCCCTGGCCGCCTGCCCAGTGCGCCCGTTTATTAAATTGTCCCTGGTCACATTTCGTGCTGACATTCAAGTTCACACTTTCATCTTTTCACTCAGAATTTTTACTAAACAGCTAAGGCAATTTGTGCGTATGACAACAAATGCCGAATTTGTGAAGAGATTTGGGCGACTCTTTACATCGATATATTGGGAGCCGACGAGAGGGAAGCGAGGTGAGGATGGAGTAGCACCGGAATGAAAAGGCGATGGAAACGGGAGATCCCCGAGAAAACCCGCCGACCAGCGGCATCGTCCGGCACGATTCCCACAAGCGAAAATCCGGGATCGAACCTGGCTCGCCTAGGTGGGAGGCGAGTAGTCTAAACACTACACCACCGCGGCCCCATTCACGGTGAACTCAGCACTCTTGATAGCCCTGCTTAAGATCTACTTGGATACACGATTGGTATTCTTCCGCCATATGTAAAATTAACGTTGCCGTGGGCCTCAGCACTTCATTCATGCGTCAGTCAATTAAAACTCTGAAATTACTAGGACATTTTACAAATCTGCTAATTCTTACACTTTCATGAATTAAAGAAACTGAAAAGAAAAGAAATAATTTCAGCATTTACAGGCGTTTACCTAACACTTTTAATTCAATATTAAGCCATGGAACTACTTTCCCTCCGTCGTTGCCAACTTTACTGCGCTCTTGCTAGTCAGCGAGCCTATTAAATTACATACAGTTAGGAGCCGTGACATTTTCCAACGGTTGATTTCAAAAGTGCTCAAATAACCGCGAACGGCCTACAGTTGGATGCCCGCCACGGTTTTGGTCCCGCGACCTGCCTGCTGGCGCATGAAGCGTGTTGCAGAAGTTTCGTTGATAACACGTGATTCGAAAACGCTTTGATATTTTGTAGTGATGTCCAAACACGTGTCACGTGGGTCTCACTGCAAGCAGTCGTGTCTATTCTAATTTTAAAAAAAACTATGGAATATTTTAAAATAAACCTCTTTTTCAGGACAGAAATGAAAGTNTCGTGTCTATTCTAATTTTAAAAAAAACTATGGAATATTTTAAAATAAACCTCTTTTTCAGGACAGAAATGAAAGTAGATATTTTGTTGCCCATTCATAAATTTGGTTAGAGAAGCATAAGTGTGGTCGTTGAAAAGTGTCAGTGTCAACAAAATTCGCTGTAAGAAGCTTTCCGTTTAAATATATTTGTTCTTCCGTAACTCCGTGTTTTAAACTATCGCGACAATGTTTTATCTTTTCTGAACAGATTACCGANTCGTGTCTATTCTAATTTTAAAAAAAACTATGGAATATTTTAAAATAAACCTCTTTTTCAGGACAGAAATGAAAGTCGATATTTTGTTGCCCATTCATAAATTTGGTTACAGAAGCATAAATGTGGTCGTTGAAAAGTGGCAGTGTCAGCAAAATTCGCTGTAAGAAGCTTTCCGTTTATATATATTTGTTCTTCCGTAACTCCGTGTTTTAAACTATCGCGACAATGTTTTATCTTTTCTGAACAGATTACCGANTATATATTTGTTCTTCCGTAACTCCGTGTTTTAAACTATCGCGACAATGTTTTATCTTTTCTGAACAGATTACCGAGTTAAAAAAAAACAACACATAATCACAGCTTAACATGTTGAGTAAACAGAACGCCCGCGAAGCATGTTTATGCTATCTTCCATCGCCGTCGCAACGCTTAATTACGGGAGAAAGTGTCCTTGAGGCGTTTAATGACATTTTTTACTAGAGATTCCCCTGAAGAAACGTTTCAAACTCTCATTTCATAGCTAAAATAGGTGTTTTCAGTGCCATTTTTATTTGCCGAGTTTTCTGTATAGAAACTTCCAGAGTTGTCTTCAGCCACACGTCGTACTTTTTATCTTCATTGGCGTGGCCGTAAACACACAGTGTCACCTCTAAACTTCACGTTCAGGAGTCCCCGACCGAAAGAGAGCACGCAAGGTGAGCGTCTGGCGCGTAGAGGTGTTGAGGCGTGCAGTGTATGTGCAAGAGTCGACCTTACAGCCCACGCGTTTTCGAGACCTCGAACGCGCAAAATAGCGGAAGGGAGGCGGAGCCCTTTATTGTCGTGTTGTTCGAGGTCGAAACTAGCCACAAGAATGTATAACGACATGTATTTACAAAGCTTAGTCTATATTGACGTGCACACTCGGAACGTAATCACGTGAAAAGTTGCACACCAAGGGGACTTCCTTTGGCCGTGCTGGGGTAGGGTTACCAGATGTCCGGCAAAAAAAAAAAAAAAGGACATGTCCTGTTTTCCAAACATTTTTTCCCGTCCCGCAATTTTTGTGAAGATCAAAAATGCCCAGATTTTTTGACCAGGTAAAACGCAGTATTTGTATTGTAATTATTTTGATATTGTACCTTTTTTTTTTGCGACGAAACTTGTTATAGCTGTGTTGTGAACATTCACTTGATTAAATATAACATCTGTATGTTCTATAATAATTCTCCATTATAACTTTTTTTTTTTTAAACCAGTGGTTGTATTAGAAAGTTTTGCTATGTAAAACAACTGTAGCTCTCATATTTTATGTTAACTGACAGTAGGAACATTATTTCATTAAAATTTTTTTTTTGCTTTAAATGCTAGCGAAATTACGTAAATATTTTTTTTTCTAGATTATTAAGATTAAGCTAGATCATTAAAAAAATTACATAAGTTCCGCTAGTGTATATAATTTTAGGCGCTAACGAAATTGTACTGTCTTTCTTTATAATGAAATGTCCTCCTTTTCTAGAGTGAATGTCCTCAATGTTTACTCTCGAGTGTCTGGTAGCCCTACTATAGGAGGGCNGGGGGTCAGGCGAAATGGCGAGGAATCAGCGACGTTGCATGACCGGCGAAGGAGCGCGATGAGCACGAACTGCTGACACGACAGCAGGGCGTGACCCACGGACTCGCTATGGCAACACTGTAATTGACTCGTGTAACTACCTGCAAGCATCAAGGGGAACCTGCCACGCCCTGCGTAGTCGATACAGCACCAACTACTTGCACGCCGCGTGCTTGACGGCCATCACGGGTCACGATTCTCTCTCTCATTCGCTATTCCGCTCGGCCGGACGTAGAGGAGGTGACGATACTCTTTAATGGGAATCACTAGTAGAAGTTTCTTGAACGCCTCAAGGCCACGTCTGGCCTCGATGTGGCGTTGCGGCGGCCTCCCAAGGTCGCGCTATGCATTCTGGGTACCTGCATTTCTCGCAAATTAGATCTGTTTTACAGAAGAATAAATGTCGCAAACACAGGGCTACTTACATCAATTGTTGCCGACTTTGACACCTTCCAACGACCACATTTATGTTTCAATAACTAGATTTATGAATGGGCGACAAAATATCAACTTTCAGTTCTGCCCTAAAAAAAATTTACATTTAAATATTCCATAGTATTTTTTTAAAATTAGAATAGACGCAATCGCTTACAATGAAACCAGTATGAAAACTATGGTGGCCCCTTAAACGGCGAGATCATCATTTTATTTGTGGAAGGTCTGTTTAAGCTGTTAACGGTAAAGTGAGCACTTTTTTTAAGGCCCTGCTAAATTTTTCCATTCAGCTAATTTATATATTTCTGCCACTTGTTAATATAAACATTGCAATATGACTAACAAACACTGTGTATAAATATCACCACTCTCAAAGGTTAACGTGTGAGGCTGCAATAGAATGGGTTAGTGCCTTTCGGGAGGGCCTTAAAAAGTGCTCACTTTACAGCGAATAGCCAATAACAAGGTTCAATGCGGGTCTCTAGAACTTTTTTTGTATGTATTTCGCCCCGGAAATTTTGAGATGCAGTTCTTTGAAAATGTCGTTTTCAGCAGTTGTTGAAATTGTCTGAAATGGTGTTTCTAATGAGCTTGATTTCCTTAAAGTAATCTGAGTGTCTCTTTTTGTATGACCAGTACGTTAGGCGCACGCTTAACACTCTCGCAGAAAACGCCAGATTTCAAGCACTCTGCAACGCAGTTCAAGCATCTGGTAAGCAAGCGCCCCCCCCCCCCCAAATATTTACCTTGAAAAGAGAACATAACAAATGCATACGCTTCGATTTACAACACACGCACGCAGACCCTTTCCAGTTTATTTTATTATCATTACAACTGTGGGGAAAATACTGTCTCCAGTAAGTTGACGAGTTGACTGCATTACAACGCTCCTTTCAGATAAAGTCCTAAACTATCTACAGTCCGTTTTCTTATAAATGTAATAAACATGCGATAGGACAGTAAATGCAATTTTTTTATGGAGAATGATACCTCACATTTTAAATTTCTCGCGTGGTGAAATTTTTAGCAGACAAAACATAAATAAGAACTTCCCAAATTAGTATAACTTATGCACATTCACAGCTTTATTTATTTTATGACTTGTAACCAAGGAGAAGAATTGTGCACGCTACAAGTGATAATATCAGCCGATTTCGAAATATTAAGTAGGCAATGCCTTGCGCCTGGTAGTCAGTACAACTAAAACTAAATCCTAAATCTGCTTTTTAAGGTTGTAGTAGAAAATACAAAATTAAAAAATAGCGGTGATATCCCCCTTTAAATCATCTCTCGCACTACAATATTTATTAGATTGACAGCAAACGATAAACCTGTTTCCAAGCAACATGTTTTCTACCTATCAGGGTCGAATAAAAACCGTATGTAATATCATAGTGTTAAGTTAAATTGGGAGCCCTAAAAATAGCTTTGGCCCAGAACCCCAGCATCCAGGGTCCAGAAATACCTTTGCTCCTGGCCTTTAAAATCCCCTACACTGTTAGAAAATATGTCCGTAAAATTACGGAAAGTACCGGTAACAAATTATCCACAGATCTTCCTACAATTACGGACTCTTCGTTTTTTTTTTTCAATTACGTTCCCTCCGTAAATTTCACACAAATCTCCGTGAATGCACGGAACGCGTCCATAAACTTGCAAGTTTTGTCTTTTTAATCTACTCTTTATAAAAATGGGTAAAAAAAAGTTCCACTTTGGTTATTTGGGTGTTTCACTGTGTATAAAAATGATTATAAAAAGTTTAAAAAAATTTGTCCGGTAGCGGGATTTGAACACGGGAAAAAAATTGACTGTCCAACTACTTATTGAATCACCGACCACGCTTTTACAAGAAGTAGTGCTGTAAATATGGGATTCATACAAATGTATGTACCTTTCTTAGTTTCTAGTCATGTTAAGAGTATTTGCGAAGTTTGTTTTTTTATTTCAGGTTTACAAACAACAGGGGTAAGAAAAAGAATATTTTCCCCCGTAATGTATTCCACTGTGCATAACAGAGAAATTAAACAAAGTTTACATATTGGTCCTGTAGTGGGATTTTAACACGAATCGAAAAAATAACACTCAATAACTCGAACCATTCACCTACCACACCTTTACACGAAGTACTGTATTTCGTAAATATGGATTTTACTCGATAGTGACGAACGCGCCTCTCTTAGTTTCAAGTAGTGTTAAGAGAGCTAGTTATTTTGTTTTATTTGCGGTTTCTAAAACGAGGTTACGAAAAAATAGTATAATTTTCGTTGTGCATACAGAAGGTTATATCCTGTAGCGGAATTTGAAAAAGAATATAAAAAAAATTGGCACTCCATTAGTGGTTCGCCACTCACCTTAAGTTTCTCAAAATCGAAGCCATGAGAATACGAAGAGCTTCCGCATTTTATATTTACGGAACTCATTTCCGTTATTCGTCATTACTAAGTGCCTTTCCGTAAATTAACTCTACATCTCCGTAAAAGTTTTCGTAAATCTACAGAAATTTCTAAAAGTGCAACGAACCCCGCAACTTGCGACTACGCAGTCTAGGCTGAACGGGTCTTATAGTATGTTTATTAGTCACATGGCAAATCTTTATATAGGCTGTTCATGGTAAACTGAGAACTTTTGAAAGCGCTGCTTAATATCTACTTGTATGCGCATTGTGCATTCTTCCGTCTTATGTAAAATTAACATTGCCATGGGCCTCTATTCATGTGTCGGACAAGTGAAACTGAAATTAATAGAAAAGTAAATATTGTACAAATCTGCTCACTTTTACATTTCAATGAATTTAAAAAAAAACTTAAAGCTAAATAAATAATTTAAGTTATCACAAATGGTTACGTAACACTTTTTGTTCGACGTTAAGATATGGAACTACTTTCCCTCCATCGTTATCAACATTACTGCGCGCGCGCGCATGTCACTCAGTGCGCCCGTTAAAATATACGCAGGTAGGAGCAGTGGCTGTTTTCTAGGGTTGATTTCAAAAGTGTTCATTTTATCGTGAGCAGCCTTTATCAACAATTAGCGAAAAGATACAAAAAACTGAAGTGCCCACTTTATGGTGAACAGCATATACCTCATTTATTGTTAAACTGAACTTTTATTTATATTTCATCTATTAATTATAATATTTCATTCAAAATGAATACAAAAACAGAGAAAATAAGTGGGTTGTTATGCCTAGTAAGAAAGAGTTCTCGTGCAAAATATTAGTACACTACATGCGCACAAATACGGTGCGCTGTCCCTTTGTAGTAATTTTCTGGACTGGGTTAATATTTGTCTGCATGGGGCGGAGGAATAACCTGGAAGCTGAACTTGAGCTGGGCTTGAGAAAAGTTGGACCTGACCAGGAATAGACTATACCTGCTCCGCCGACTCTGACGTCGAAGGAGCCTAGATCCGCCGACTCTGACGTCGAAGGAGCCTAGATCCGCNAGACTATACCTGCTCCGCCGACTCTGACGTCGAAGGAGCCTAGATCCGCCGACTCTGACGTCGAAGGAGCCTAGATCCGCGGAATCTGACTACGAGGGGCCCTAGATCCGCGGAATCTGACGTCGAAGGACCCTAGATCCCTGGCGTGGCAGGTCGCGGCACTAGAGGACTAACCCCGAGAGTGGGACAACCACTGTCGACGAGGTGCGATGAGGTCCGAGGAAGAGACCGCCGACTACTGTTTCTAGAGTTGCCGGAACCAGCAGTGGCGCCTCCTTTCCCTGGTCGCTGGTTGGCCGGAGCTCGGCACGAGCAAGGATTCCGCTGACCGGAGACCGCCCTCAATTCCTCCAGCGTCTGTTTTGATAACAAGCGTCGGCGGCGCGCGCTTGCGCAATACGGCTGCCGCTCCCGCGTGCGCACGCGAACCGAGCAAAGCTGAGTCAACAATGGCGTAACTCGCATATCGGCGAGTGCAATGTGCGTGTGGGTGTGTTTTAAAACAGACTTCCCGTCGAAACACCTGTAGAATCACTGCTCGTTCGAGGGAGGGCAAGACAAGACGTTCCTTCAAGACTTCGCCAACATCAATCGGCGCGGAAGAAACCCAACTTCGTTAGGAAAGCTTGCCGATAACGTAACATGCACATTTAAAAGTAGGTTGAGTTCATTGTCATGAAACACTATCTGTAAGAGCCCGTCTACAACTTCACTTTCCGAAGCTGTCTCTTGAGACTAGGATAATCTGATTGGTGCACGTAACTCTGACGTCACGGCGCTGTCCGAAGCTTGTCTCTCACGACAAGCTGTGTACTAAGAGAAGTATTCGCCAACTTTGAATATTTGTCCCTAGATGTGTCCTAAGATGATAGAAAAATAAATCAATGAACTAATAGTAATATTTTTATTCGACGTATACAATAGCAATAGCTAATCAATTACATAAATTGCATTAACTTCAATATAACATTTAATTAAATCTGACTAAAACAATATCGGCATGGTGCTCTGCTCTGAAACACAAGGTATATGAATATGAATTGGGTTCAAATTATAATCAATACAACACGTTAATCTACTAAAGATAAACGAACATTTATTTACGAAATAAGTACAAACAAGAAATAAAGTTAAGTTCGCTGAATTTAGGCATACTGTGCTCAAGTGGCTAATTAAGAAAGCTCAGTTCCGGACATCTTAGTTGTAGGCCATAATTGGACTGCGTCAATATGACGTCGATTGACATTGAAATCAGGACATTCTACAGTCATTTGGGGTAACTTTGTACAATCAGAGCAAATTTACACCACCTGTCGAATTTAATTTCAAATGAAGGCTCAAAGAAACCCTGTACACGATCATGTTTTTTTTTTACAAATAGAATTGTCGACAGTGAAATAGACATCAAAGTAGGGCCTGCAATTTCCTTCATTTTAAATTGAAATGTGTAGTACAATGTTATCCTTAATTGGTACAAAGTTGCCCCAAATGACTGTACGTCCACTGTTAAGGCCGATTGTAGACGGGTATTAACCGAAACACAATTTTTTTTACGAATCCAAATCGCAATCCTTGCCCTGCGATCCTGGAATGCTACTCAAGTACGGGGCATTTTAAGGCAGCTGGGGTTTCCCTTCATATATGACAGGAGAATTATTAATCAATCACGGAAGACGTAGCTCTGTAAGAGACTGTGGGAGACCGGGCCANCTTCATATATGACAGGAGAATTATTAATCAATCACGGAAGACGTAGCTCTGTAAGAGACTGTGGGAGACCGGGCCACCCTAGGACCTCGCACGGGCAGACGGTACAAACAGTCGTCAACGTGCTAGCCTACTTTCTACGTTTATTTAAAGGCTTTCGCAAGGGATTGTTTGCATATTAAACTGCGCCCACTACAGCGGTAACCTACTTTTCTAAACATGTTGTAGCGACGCAATATATAAATTATCNGCATATTAAACTGCGCCCACTACAGCGGTAACCTACTTTTCTAAACATGTTGTAGCGACGCAATATATAAATTATCGGGATACCTTGGGTTATGTTCTTTCGTTTTGCGAAGCTTGGTAATATTTTATCGGGACTCAAAATTAAAGCCATGGTAGTTCGTTCATCGTGGTATCCGGTTGCCAGTTTCACGAAATCTTAGTTTCAGTTAGCGTCATCATTAGATTAGAAGCCTTTTCCAAACTACATTGACAGTTTTTACTATAGAAGGTTGGATTATCTTTTACTGACGATGCAGTTTGAATGGCTACGCAGTTCGGCGAGCGTGGGAAAGCTGGCCCACGCCATGCCTTATTTGGCGTAAGGAGTGGGGGTAGCCAGGAGACAAATACTCGTGTGCATATCGCCGAGCAGTCATATATCCCGCCTCCTCTCTACTAGTACTTTTATCCTATCATAATAAAGAGCATGGTTCCTATCCTCTGTCTCCTGTAGCATTTTCTGTTAAACATGATAATGCATGAAACAATTTTTAATTCTTTCCTGTCGAAAGGGTTTTTACGGTGACTATGCTGGTTTTTCCCTTTCTCTTCCAACTATAGTTTAGCTATAAGTACACTTAGGGAGGTTGTCATGGCCACAATCTGGCCATGGCAGCCCAATCCCTCTTTGCCGTGATGCATGTCTCCTTGCATGATACTCCCTTCCTTGTAGGCGTATGGGGCTTAG